>CAUDMG010001679.1:407500-550000 GCA_958450375.1 Homarus gammarus
GTAATCAACCAGTGTATTTACTCCCAGTCAATATTACCTTTTTGCACTGTCACTATGTTGAAATGCCCTGTAGTTTAAGCTTCTCCCCACCTAGTTATTATATATCATATTTGTATCACTTATGTTTGTATATTATTTGAAAATCAAGAGACCCATTCCCCAATTATGCAACTGTATATTTTCAGCCTTCCGGGTGCCATGTTCTTTCAATAAACCGTTTATCAGTTATTATTATTATTATTATTATTATTATTATCATCATTATTATTATTATTATTATTATTATTATTATTATTATTATTATTATTACACACACACACACACACACATGTACTCAGTTATGTACTTACACACCCATTCACGTATACACACTCTTCTGTACCCACCCATCTAATCATACTCCCACACTCACCTCCTCCCAACCACGTACACACACACACTCCCACAGCTACCCAGTCACATACTGTCATACACCTACTCCCGCAGTCACCTAACCACGTACACACACTCTCACATACACCCAATCACGTACACTTACTCTCACATACACTCAACCACGTACACACACATTCCCGCACTCGCCTCCTCCCACCCACGTAGACACCTGCTCATAATTAACCGGGGAGAAAATTGCTATTCCATTATCTATCGGACACTTAAGCGCTCCATAATTATCGCAGCCTCTCCGCACTCACTAACCTAAACCAATGGTCTCTTGATAATGGCGTATTTAATGTAGCATTTAGGCTGATGAAGGAGCAAAGTTACCAGATAAAGCCATTATTTCTCCCATGAACCCATCCACGGCGCTACCACCTTCCTCGGCTCTGATTTTTATTTCTTTTTCTTTCTTTTTTTATTTAATATTTAATTTTTATTTTTGGGTGGAGTTATTTTTTGGCGTACATTTTTTTCATGTTTTTATTTGGAAATTTTAGTTTATGTAAATTTTGGCTTTGAATTTTATATATTGAAATATAGTAATTTTATCATTGGTTGATATATTTTGAGATAAAGTTACGTTTTATTTATATTCTTAACAGTTTATGTTTTGTTTTGTTTTTTCTGAATTTGATTTTGACATTTTGGCTTCTGCTATATTTGTATTTATTTTATTTATTTATTTATTAGAATATGTTAAGTAAGGCATCAGGAAGGTGACTGGTGGAGTAAGAAATGGTAGTGGTTCGTACATATTTGTTTACCAGCCAGACAAAATTTTTAAAATTTTATGCTAAGTTACCTGGACTTAGTTTAGTATTACCTGACAGTGCTCGAGTGCACTTTTACAATATAAAGTTTTGTTCCTTAATTTAGGTTTTCAGGCGCTATATTTTGCTTCAGGTTTTATTCTAAGACATCAAATAGAATGGTTTTATTTTGTCTTACTTCCTATTGTGTATTTCATCCCTGTGGTGGCACCTATGATATAATAACATTATTCCGGAGTGGTGGTGAACAGAGATGATGCTTCTGTCAAATTTTCTTTATGGTTTTCCTTATCAGGCTCCATTTTCAACATAGTGAATCTTTAATCTGTTTCAAAGCTTCACAGTTTATAAGTTAATATCTATGAATCTGCAAAGTGTGAACACAAATCTACCAAGTTAACAAGAAATTTAGAGAGGTCAAACTGCCAAGCTGAAACAAAATATAGTTAACTTGGGCCATTTCAAAACTACGTATTTAAAGTACATCAAAACTTGAAAACCTTAACTCCTTATGACCATGTGGTATCTGGTAACTCTCCTCTAAAACATTTCAGCATTCACTTCTGTCCCTAACACCACGACGTTTAAGAGGACCTTAAAAACAGTAAATATAATACAAACACCCCTATACACATGTTTTCTATGACAAATTTGTTTTAAAAAACGAAATACTAATAGCAGACACTTAACTAAACATATACCCAACCAAAAAATTCTGTTAAGAGTAGTATCACAACATATATTTTAATTTCGTTTTTTAATTGTCATACAGGTGTACTAAGTATCTTAATCGAACTATATCAACAATTGGGTTATTATTTAAAAGTTACCAACACCTACTTACGTACTGAGGGAGAAAGAGAAAAAAATAAAAATAATTTATTCTATAACGTTTCTGTAGGAAATTTATATTTTTCGAATACGGTATTTTAACAGATAAAATGACCTGCAACATTTGTTGTTCAAGGTGAGCTGGGCTTTGAAGTAGAAGGAAAATGTGGGGTAAAATACTAAAAAAGAATACGAAACAACCATTTGAAAACCTTCCAAACGTTTCCTAACGTATAAAAATGTTAAGAATCACTTTTCAGTTTATGGATCCCTCCTCATCTCAGCACCAAAAACAACACCAACACATCCTAAACACCACAAACATGAATAGGGTAAACTTTCTTATAGTTTTAAAAATTTTAACGGTTAGGAAACCTTTAGGTCAGGTTTTCAAAAGTTTGTTTATTGTTTGTTTTTTTACCTCACATTTTCCCTCGACTTCAAAGTCCTGCCCACTTTAAACAAGCAAATATTGTTGGTAATTCTGTAGGTTGAAATACTAAAAAAATTAAAATTTCCGAGAATTGATAGAAGGGTATTTATAGAATTACAACAAAATTGAAACACAATTTCTGGAGAAGCTATTTGCATGATATCAATCTAGAAAACGGAAACGACAATACACAGAACCTGACCTAACCAACCTAACCTTCCTATCCTTACCTAACTTCCTAACCGATCAGTTGTTGCACTGAAAAATATATTTCTTCTTCTCTGTCAGTTCTCTGCCACATTTTGAACACTTGCACGTCCTGCCAACTAGTCCTTGTTGATAGATGAACTCTTGGGGACGGCTTCCTTCCTCAACAGGCACATATATCTTGTGACAAGACAAAGAACAACCTGCACAGGACACCATTACTACGCAGATAAAATACATAATGGCTAGCTTGTCTCTCTCCCCTTGGAGAAGAACAACACGTATAGAATCCAATTATTATCCAAAGTAATTATAGATATATCCAAACCCATAACATGGGATTCGTATTCAACAATTTGAATCTCATTCTATATACATAGAATAAGTTCAGGACCCAATTAGGCGAAAAAGGGGGGATTTGCGCAGGTCATAATCAAAGAAACCAGGGAAGTGAAGCCTTCAAAATTGAAAACAAAATTCAAGCAAGCCAATATTTATGGTAATAAAAACCCCGGTGAGAGCCTCTGTCGTTACTTGTAAATTTTTACAAGGGCCGGAATCACATATTTATAGTTTAAGCTGAGATACGGCCTCGTGACGTCATGGGAGAAAAATCGGTGGAATATTTACGGTTGAAAATATTAATTCTTCGTCTAGAAAGCACGCACATTCGTAAATTACTGCCATATGATCAGTTTTTAATTACTGGTTATTTTCCAAACAACAAGAAATTTTTAATGAAGGTTTGTCAGAATCATCGTATTACTGATTAAAGTGTAAAACAACTAAATACCAAAGCATTAAGTAATCTTGTTAGTGTAATAGGCTATAAGCCAGTGAGCCTGACCAGCATAATGTGTAAAGTACTAGAGAGCATTATAAGAGATTCCTGATGAACATATATCGTGTACGAAACAACCTTGTAAAGGAGTGTCAACATGGTTTTATGCCGGGACCCCGCTCCTGCTTGACGAAATTACTTACTGTAAGGTGCTGGATGTTTGGAGCGTGGTGGCATTATCAACAATATATATCTGGACTTTCCCAAGACTTTCGACAGCTACTCCACGAAAGACTTAATTTTAAACTGGAAAGGTACGGGATTCAGGAAGTATCCTGGCTTGGATCAGAGACTTTTTTCAAGACCTCAAGCAGTGTGTGGTGATTAGTGAAACGAAATCGTCATGCGTACCTCTGACAAGCGGAGTACCACAGGGCAGTGTACTGGGCCCGTTGTTATTTGTTTGTTTCATGAATGACGTGCCAGGATCTATATACTCCTCCATACAACTGTTTGTGTACGATGCCGAATTATTCAGGGAAATTAAGAACCAAACAGACTGTGAACAGCTACAGAAAGATCTCTTGTCAGCTACAAGAGTGGTCGAAGGAATGGCTGTTAAGATTCAATGTTATGAAGTGTAAGAGGATGCACCTGGTTCATACTAAGAGTAAGGAGGTGTATCACATGTCCCAACGGGACGAAGAAACGACAGAGATCGAATGTGAAAAGAACCTGGGTGTGTATTTTGATAACGAACTGAAGTGAAAAGAAAGTGAATCAAGATACTAATCTAGTAGGTCTTATACGAGTAAGGTGCTTGCATGTTTGGAGTACTGTCTGGTTCCCGAAATATGCTAGAGATAGTCCAGGAAAGTTAGGGCAAAAATGGACCTAACTTAGAAATTTTTTAGGATAATTGAAAATTCACAGATGTGTTCCCTATACCATTCAGAATCATCTAAAAAAGTTCCCAAGATTCCTATGAGCCGTTTTTAAGCAATAAGTATAAACAGACAATGGCCGCCAATTATGAGTAAAACCAAAAAATCAAAAACGATTTGATTATATTAACACAGGAGGAAGATTTTGGTATCTAGGTGGGGGTTTTGAGAAGTGTGGAAGTACATGACATGTATGCCATTAAAGCATGTGATGTGGCATCAGGAAGTGATGAATTAAAGTCATTTGTGATTATTAGACTTGGTGACTTTCACCTCCTTATGTCGTTTATGGGGGCTGTTGGTCACACATCATGTGTGGCAGTGGACTTGAAGAGATGTGGCAATCTAGTTATGCAGGACATATTTATTCTAGAGCTCTAAGAGCCCATTTTTAAACCATGTTAGCAAGAGCAACAATACTTTTGCAGACAACAGATGGGTTGGTTATGCTAGATACTCCATGTCTTGTTGATATATCGAATAAGCTTAAGTGTGAGAATATATCATTAAGCAATGCACTTTCATATGACTCTGTAACCAACTTACATCAACACTTGGAATATTATGCCACGAAACATCAAATATAAATCGAACAGCCACACTTTGAAAACAATACTTTCATCAAGTTTGCATCATGTAGCAATTCGTTCGAGCAGAGAGGTCGGGCTCATGAGAACTACATATTAACAGTACACAACAAATGTTTTCAACTACTTTCATGCTTCTGGTCACCTGGCTTATGCCAAATCTGCCCATCTGTATCTTCAGAGAATGAAGGAACGAGAATCAATTATGCCAAGTAGCTATTTTGAGATGGATACGACGCGCGGTTACTTCACTGTTAGGAGGTCAAGCAAGTTATGGAGTGGAATTTGGTCCAACATGGCCATTGAACAAGTGTTGATGCATTCTAGGAAAACATCTGGAGGCTTGACGCGTGGTCGGGGAATCCATGACAGCACATTAAGTCACTGGATACATGCCCTTCCTCTATGTATTCCATTATGTAATGCTTTTGAATATTATACCATGGTACATCGCGAAGCATCAGAGCAACATGTATATCAAGACCACAAAGAACTACAGCCAACAAGGCAAAGGAGAGAGGATTTGAAAGCAGTTATTAGTTGGCTGAGAACTCACAAACCTTTTGATAATAAATACTACGCTGAACTCATTTTTGTATTTACAGATCTCACTGCAGATGATTCATTTAATTGTGGTGACAGTACCATAATTGGTACACTACTGTAGAACTGAGAATAAAAGGAAAAGTATTGCCACTGTGTTCCATGAGAAGCACTGTTCGGATTCGGAATGAGGATGTTGTGGTAAACCAGCAACAAATGCTTAACAAAGTACGAGCTGTTCTTAAAAACAAAAGTAAACTCCAATCTTACATGGAATAGGAGCTGATGAACCAGACACCTTCCCTATTTGGTGATGTATCCATGCACAAACCAACTAAAGCATCACTAACAACTATGTTAACCAAAGACTTATACGTATCAAACACCGCACCTGAGCCTCTGAGCATGACTGTTATTGATGGTGACCATCTATTGCTCACTGTGTTATGGCCAACTAATGCGACTTATGATACCATCTGTAACTCTTATGTTGAATATGTGCATCGAGAGTATGGCACAAATCCTATAAAAATTGTTTTTGATGGATACAGTGGTGGACAAAGCACTAAATCAATGGAACAGGCAAGGCGTGCAGCAAGGGTTGCATCAGTAAATATAGTATTCACCACGGATATGGTTACAACTAACACCCAGAAAGAATTCCTAGCTAGCATTTCAAACAAGGCTCAACTCGTAAAGGAACTAATCTCACGATTTAGAACTCTCAGTATACGTACCAGGCAGGCTGACGCAGATGCTGATACATTGATTGTCGAAACTGCCTGAGAACATGCCAGTCGTACAGCTTACATGTGTGAGGTGTCTACGGATACCTTACTGCTCGTAAGTCTCATGGGGATCTAATTGTCATGAAGCAAAAGCAGCCAAGCAAAAAAGCTCCAAATGCTTATGACATTGAAGCTATACAAAGAAATGTTGGTATATACAGGCAGCAATTATATTTATGAACGCTATCAGTGGTTGTGATACCACTTCTGCACCATTTCAGCGTGGCAAGTCACTAACTCTGAAATTGATCATGGACAACTGATATCAGAGCTGGTGTTTCAGTTTTCAATGATCCATTCTCTAGCCATAAGTACATTCAGATGGCAGGTGTAAAGTTCTTGTTACCACTTTACAGTTATCAGCAATTTACAATTTTCAACAACTGTAGGTTTTATAAACTAAAGAGAGCTCCTGCCAAGCAATATTTACAACATACAATTAATATAGCAACACTGGCTCTCACTAATGCCGCTGCTGCTGCTGCTGCTGCTGCTGCTAAGCAACACTCATTCCGTGCTTACCTGCAGGTTCAGCAATGGCTTGGTCATAACAAGCCCCCTACAGATTGGGGATGGGAAGCTTGTACCTATTACTTCTGAGTTACCAGCTGCTCCAGAGAAGCTGTTGAATATTGCATCTTGTAACTGTAATAAAACTTGCATACAGAATTGTTCATGTAGAAATATGAGAGTACTTTGTTCTGACATGTGTAGAGGATGTTTAGGTATCACATACACAAATATTCCACATACTAAGGATGTTGATGAAGATTGAATGAATGGGGTAATCACAAGCCATGTGGACTGTGGCTTGATATTTGTTTCTTGTTTGTTTGATTATTATATTTTTACTTTTTGCAATATGTTTACTACAACACTTTATAAATGTATATGCTAATATCATATCAGAATTAACCTCAAAATCTGTGTCTTCGTGTATATATTACCTGGTTTGGATTTGTTCTGGTTTTGGTCAATTAAATGGCGGTCAATTTTTGGTTTATGCTAATTACTTGAAAACAGCTACGAGGAATCTTGAGGAACTTTATTTGGTGATTCAGAATGGTATTGGGAACACATCTTTAAATTGTCAGCAGTGTCCTAAAAATTTATAGGTTAAACTTTAATTTTCCTGGACTAAGAGTCGAGACTGTCAGTTAACTGAAAATGTCCAAAGGAGGGCCACCAGACTGGTGCCTACGCTACAGTACCTCAGTTACCCGGAGAGATTAGAACGCCTGCAGATGTCTAGCTTATTATTATAGGCGGGCAAGGGGTGACTTAATGAAACTTATAAACATCTCAGGGGGCATTACTCAGTCGAGTGTTCATACCTGGAGATGGCAGACGTCCGCCCCACTAGGGGTCATAGCTTAAGGTTGAAGAAGCCACAAGTTCAGTAAATCGTCAGGGAACATTTTTTTTCGGAGTGAGAATTTGTGCTCTTGGAACAATCTGACAGAGAGCGTTGAGACGGCACCGAGTATGAGCTCATTCAAAGCCAAACTTGACCATCACTGGCGCAGGTACAGATTCATTCTGGACCTCTGCGCGTGAGCAGGGATCACTACCACCGCACCACAACGACAACAAAAGCAATCCTAAGCTTTGTTATATTCCACACAAAGCCTGCTCAGCGTGCTTGTTATACGCCGTGAACCTCCACTGGGGATTGCCCGTGCCAATGGAGGTTCACAGCCTCTGAAGATGTCTTGAATAAAGACCAAAGCTAAGGTGCTCCATTGTTTCCCTTTTCCTGTGTGATTTTATCGAGATATATCTTGTCCATGTGATGTATATATATATATATATATATATATATATATATATATATTATATATATATATATATATGCAAATAAATCACTGTAGGTGTAAGTGATCCATGTATTATGCTGATAATCACTTTGGAAACAAGAAAACACGAAGTTCCCAAGCTCTTTTATGTAATTCACAGCCTGTACTCACCCCTGAAGATGTGAATTACACGAAAGAGCTTGGGAACTTAGTGTTTTCTTGTTTCCTTGTGCTTATCAGCATATATATTTTTTTCTTTTTAATTCAATCTAATACGCATTTCCCTCTACTAATAAATTGTGTGCATGTGTTTAGTTGTTTATCCTATTCACCCAATCCATGTAATCTAATCTGACCTAACCCAACTATAAATATTTTTGTGGTTATGAGAGTAAAATCCTTCCTGATAACATTCACAAAGGGGGGAGGGGTGGGGAAAGCCAGCGTCCATGTTGTGCTTCGTGTACGATAACTTCTATTTTTATTTTTCTGTTTTACCATTGATTTTAGGGTTATTAATCTATCTTGAATGGCGTTTGTATTATATTAAGAAAGTTTTAATTCATAGTGGGGCTGGTGTATGATGGTGCTTTTTTATTTATTTTTATTTTTTATTATTGCATTATGTAAGTGCTGGTGAAGATGTTCGTACGTCGTGCTATAGGGGTTATAGGGGGTGAGGGAAATGTTTTAGTATGCACAAAAGGGTAGGGGGTAGTTTAATAGGCATATTTAGAGAGAAATACTCGGGTGCCCCCCCCCCCCCCAACCCCCAAGACTCCCCATAGTATGCGTGCAAAGATTCAGGGGCCGGATACTCCAAACACCTCATAAGTTAAGTATATTAGCAAGATACAGTGCCATATATTGCAGACTCCTTAAAGTCCCGTAAATTTAGCATACTCAAAATTTGATTACAGCTCCGTAAGCAGTCCGTAAGTTATCATAACTCTTGTGTTTACCCAGTAAATTCAGTTCTCCTGTAGGAAGGCAGATGACAGTGCAGGAGCTAGTTGGCCAATCAGCGCTCAGTTAACAAAATCACCAACCAATCACAAGAGAAGGAGAAGTCAGCTGAGAGCAATGCACGTGATATTAGTTTGTAAACAAAAGATGGAAGGACTAACCACCTGAAGAAACGACCAAATTTCAGTGAGACTGAAGTATGCGTCATGGTGTGTGAAGTCGCCAAAAGAAAGAAAATAATTTTATGGAAATTGGTCTCTAGGTTTTTATGGTCCAAGCTGCGGCACTCACTGGCTAACACACTCACACACACACACACACATGCTCTTTTATTATTATGCTTTACAGATGGTAAAAGGTAACACTATAGCCATTCACCAAGGTTAGCTTTATGACACATAGTAACCCAGCAGCAGACATGACTCACCAGTACTTGGGAACTATGTTAAAGGTGATATATTATTCACTGTTATATTTAGCAAAAGAGATTAACTGTTCTTTTGTAATTTCTCTCAGTGAAAGTGACGTGTCATCCCACTTGCTTCCACAAATAAATTTACGTAAAAACCTGATTACATTGACCTTTCATCGCTTACTCATTAAATATAGATCAAGATAAGATTGAAATATATCTGATAGTTTGTTTGTCCACAGTGATAGTGTTTAACACTAGCGATGGACTGATAGTGTATCGACGTGGGAAGATTGTGTGTATACATGAATGTTCACTGGTATATTTGGTCACTGGGATATAACACTGGGCTGCATTTGAAAAAAAAATTCATGAGGTGCGGGATTTCTTAGCTGATTCCAAAAATGCCATTCATTTTGCCCAATCAGGTCAGATTTTTATGCTATGGGAATTAGGAAAAAATCGAAATTCTTAAATATGATGTCAAAATTTTTATGCAAAATATATCATAAGAAATGTAACCACAACACATAGGACCAAAATATGTCAACTACTGTACATAGATGCCTTTACAGTTAGACATGCATAAATGGCTGTCTCAGAGAATTTCTTTGGTGGTTGGTGTCTGGGGCGTCCCGTTTCAGACACCAACAGTAGTCGGCGAGCATGTTGACATCCCAGCGACCCTGGTACCGCTCCTCCATTACACGGATATCTTGATGGAAGCGTTCTCCTTGTTCCTCACTCACATCACCACAGTTCTCTGGAAAGTAGTCCAAGTGGGAGCTGAGGAAGTGCATCTTGATGGACATGAGTGCACCAAGAACTTTGTAGCTCAGAAGTAGGTCCTCAACAACTCGTTCATACTCTGGACTTCTGTAGTTGCCAAGAAAATTGGAGACAATAGACTTAAAGGCATGCCAGGCTTTCTTCTCATTTACATCCATGCTGCAATCAAACTTGGGATCTTTGAAAAGCTCTCTGATCTGAGGGCCATCAAAAATTCCTGCATTCAGCTTTGCCTCACTGACTTTTGGAAATTTTTCTTTCAGAAAATTGAAAGCCTGGCTTTTTTTGTCCAGTGCCTTTACAAAGTTTTTGAACAAACCGAGCTTGATGTGCAGTGGCGGTAGAAGAATGTTCTGCGGATTCACCAGAGCATGGGCAACAACATTGTGAGAACCTGGAGTAAGTCCACTTCTTGCAGGCCAGTCACATTGCATGTAGTGCTGCTTGTCTGCTCGACTATCCCACAGACAGAGGAAACATGCCATGTACCACCAGATGAAAAAGAAATTTAATTGTGAAAAAATATATGTAAAAAAACACGGACATATACTCTTTTCCTTTGCGTCACGGCGGACATTTAAATGGCCGGCGAGCACGTGGGTGTATTTAAATGCATCGTAAGGGCATTAAAACTGACCGAAATCTTTTCTGTGAGGCTTGCCAATGTCTCGGATGATTTTTTTAATGAACGAATATGAGGACCCCATTTTGAGCGAAAAATGCCAATATTTTACCTGAATCTCCGCTTAAAATGCTATAGCACAAAATTCTGACCTGATTGAGCAAAATGGATAACATTTTTGAGATCAGCATGCAGAATACACCCAGAAAAGCTTAATAATACACAAACCTCAAAAACTATGCAGGGCAGTGTAATTGCAGGGTCACGGTCAATTTTCTCAGTCAAGGTGACTTGTGTAACAGACGTGACTCCAACTCAGGTCTGGTAGCACGACATGGCTAAGTTTCCATTATGGGACATGTTTAATCCTAGTACAGCATCCTTTGTCCTAGCTGCACATAGCACAACCTCGTTCATCCTAGCACAATGTTATTCGTTCTAATACATCTAGCATCTTAGAAAACTTTCCTTCAACTTAGCATTCGTCCTAGCATTACATTTGTTCTTCTAAGTTAACATATCATATATTCTACCGCAGCAGGGACGGATCCAGGGGGAGTCCTGGGATTTGCAACCCCCTTTTCATCAGAAAATTCCGATACTTTTCCTTAATGCTGTATATTGTACTCATGCGTTTTTGTAATAGTACAAAGTAATTACTACTGACCTCAGAATATCTCTTAATATCAAGTGCACATGGGTTCAAAATTGCCTCAAAATTTTAACAAAATTCCTGGATCCGCCCCTGCACCGCGTTCTTCTTCTTAACATTATTTATCCTAGATCCTAGCAAAACATCCTCCATCTTAGCACATCACCATTCATCCTGGCATAATATTCTTTTTTATCTTTGCAAAATATCATACACCCTTGCACAAGGTTTTGACCAAAGCACAAAATCTTTCATCCTAACACGGGATCATTTATCTTAGCACATCATCCTTCTTCCTTGCATATCCATCATCCTATTACATATCCCTTATCCTAGCAGAATATCATTCATTCTAGCAGAACATTCCTCATCCTAGCACTACATCAATCATCCCAGCAGTACAACCTCCATCAGAAAACTACTATACCTTTCATTATCATCCTGCTAAAATATACACACTCAGAATGACGAACACATTTCACCATCAAGTTAAATGTAATGATTCGTCAGAGGTAAAACAACAATAGACTGAATTTGTTAATACGGGTTATCTTTGTGTTATCTATGCAGGGTGGCAGCTTGAAGCCCCATGACAACGACCCGTGATTGCGGTGGGATATGATCTGCTCGTATTAATGCAATAGGTGTATAGTAGTACTGTATATATTAATTAGTTATAGAAAAATTACAAAAAATACTGAACATGTGTCTATGTACTTAGATTAGTGCATCATACAGTGTGTTTTGGATATACGTTTCGTAATTCTGGAGGTGTATTCCTGAGACATACAGAAGGGATAATTTTCTGATCAGGGGTAAACTTATGCAGTATATTCTCTCATTGAATTATAGCAATTGTGTCTGGTAGATGTCTGTTAATCGCATGTTGGTATGTCATGAACTTAAAGAAGCACTTAGTTCGGCAGATAAATGGGGAAATTCCTCTTGACCCTAAAATGTAAGTAATATTTTTTTTGTATTAATATTTTTATTCATAGTCTCTAGTGTCTCTAATTATTTCCAGGTGGGTGTGGAGCTCTCTCCCTTGGGCAACTTGAGATAGTGATGATTATTTACAGGTAACCTTAATATATTAGATCACAAATATCTCAATCATACTGACTCATGAAATACGGATATTTAATCATCTTGTTGGTATGGAATGATGAAATAACAATGAATTCCACTCATATATCATCACATGTATTGTCTCATAACAGTGGCACTTTGAGCAAATTTGCTGACTCAGCATTTTACTAAAAAACAACATAATCTCGGAATGTTTTTACCAGAATAATCATTAATATTATGAGTCACTGATATATGAAGAGCAAATATTGTTGCATTCATAATAAAAATCCAGCCATACATTATTCAGTCATCATCATTATTACCATCATCAATATTATTACCATCATCAATATTATTACCATCATCAATATTATTATCATCATTATCATCTGTGTCATCCATAATCTGAGCCTGAAGACCTTCTCTTGTCTTCTGGTTGAAACAACACTTGCCACCAGAGCATGCACAAAAGGCTGTACATGGCAGCATTGCACTGTTGCAGCCACATCTTTTAGATTTGCAGCGAACATCATTGTCAAGTGAACATTTGATGAGCTTCAGCAATTCATCAGGAACTAATGTGACATCGTTTGTTACATTCACAGGAATCAGTGATTGTCGTTCCCTCTACCATCCATACTTCACAGGATCCAATGGTGGGGGATGAGAATATTCAACGTGATTCCACACTGCCACCTGTAAGTGCTTGCACCTTGGGAGACCCTCCTATGCTTCGAATTACCTTTGCTGACCAAACCTTTTGACGAGCTTCAACCATGGTCTTGCATTCTGGATGGCTAAAACAGGACAGAAAAAACTCTGTGCCCTGTTCCATGACATCAGGAACAGGACAGCTGACATCACCCACCTTGTCCAGACCCAACGCCTTAGTTTTGAGGACCTTCAGAGAGACACCTTTTCCAGGGGCTGACAGAATAAGGATTTCGCTGCTGAAATTATCTGATACAGCATTAAATAATTGTGATCGGGACAGTATTGATCCGCCATGATCTCAATACTCTTTGTAGAGATCAATGGAGTTCCAGAACCTCGTTTTATCATGAGACAGAACTTCTACGGCATATTAGAAGGCCTGGTGTTCATTCTGTTGACCCGAAGTTTATGGGCCATATTCTGGCCTTTTCTGGCCTGGCAGTGACTTGTTCCCAAAGAAAGTAGCCATGCAATATTTGTGATAGTGTGCCTCAGCTGCATGCAAATCACTTATGGCGCTCTCATTGCGAATGTGAACATCCTGCGCCCACCATTAAATGGCACTACCATTTGGTTTGTGGAGAGCTGTACCTGAAACTACATGTGCGAATGGCATCCATTTTTAAATTAGCCTATAAAAACATTGCCCAAAGGTTAGAACACTTGGACTCACTTACTGAAACCCTATAGAGTAACAATCAAGGGAAAAAACTATTACCAGCACCAAGGGGTTGACATATATTTCTGCCGGACTAACTGGTATGCTTCACAACATTCTGTATTTGGAAACAATAATTTCTTTAATGCCATAAGACACTTGACATTAAGAACTGTATAATCTGTTATAAGATACTTAACAGGCGTAATGTGAATGATGATTACTGATACTCATATTCGCGCCATTAGTACCGAGATTTTTTGGTACGATATATGAGAAATTATTGTTTTATTATTATTATTACAATTATTATTGCTATTAAACATGATTACTATATTTTATGCATTCCTTATCTTTACATTCATCCTTATTATAGTTAGTAGTCATAAGATCATTGCTGACTGCGTGATCATTTTATTTTTATTATAATTTCGTTGGTTGTCTTATTAACTTTGTTTTGTCATATAGGAATGCATCTTATTACAGTAATCAATAATACCAACACCAAGAGAATTGCACAGGAAAGTGCCCCGTGCAATCTTCTGATGATTTTAAGGTAATGTTTGAGAAGTTGTTTTGTTAAGTCCGTATAAAGTAGTGTTTTAGTCGAGTTCATTATTGAGTTATTAATGTATGCGAGAAGCTTTAAAACGAATATTGTTAGTTCAGTAATATAAATGTGTAATGTTTCACTATCGTAGGAGAGATAACCAGAATTACGAAACAATTCACCGCAGCCAATGTAGCTATCAAGCATAGAGGGTCACCACCACCAGCTTAGATAAAGGCGAGTCCTCGGTGGTCGAGGATGTAATATAACTCTTATTGATATTCATCTCTTACTCTGAAAAAATTACTGTGAATCGGACTATCCCATCATCACCTATGAGTAATGCTTTTATAGTCCTAAGTCATCCTGACATAATAGTCAAAAGGACAGTTTCCTGCTGTAGGTAACCAGTGTCGACCTGGAGGCAGTGCTGGGAGGGGGTAACACTCTTCAGCGCCTCACCAACCAACAGGTAAGTGGAAGGTGTTTAAGACTGTTTATATTGGATGTTACTGGATGTTTTAGACTTTGTTTCACCTGTGTATATAGTATAATATTTATTTACTGTGTCAACCAATGAAATTAAATCGAATATGGAATAGGAATTCTTAGTTTTAATGGAAGATGGTACGTGTAAAGTCTTAGGCCAAGAGGTGGTCGTGGTGGTGGTGGTCAATGTGTTCTTTCTCTGAGTTCCTCAAGTTAACTCTACGCGCTCTGTCCTAACAACTGAGGTTTTCACTTATTGATTTTTGTTGAACATGACTTTTGATAATCGAATATTTGCTGGGTATTCTTGATTATATTTAGTTTCAACAAAGGAGGAATTCTGCCATCATTGTATTTCACTGTTATAGACAAAACCTGTACACAGTGGTAGGCAACCTGCAGCCAACGGGATTTGTATTGATCGTTGTCCCTGATTTCATAAATTGGCGCGGAAAACAGTAGTTGCCTATATAAAATTATAACTTTTTCATTATTAAGCTTTTCCACATTATGAATTACCTTCATTGCTACTCATACTATACATATAATTTACTATTTTTTTTTTACATAATTAGACTAAGATTTAACTTATCCAACAGATTTATAAAAATATTCTTTAAATATGGTGAGTCACGCGACCAAGTTCCCGGAGCTTCATTGTGCTACAGGTTATCTTATTCTATATGCGATAAAATATTAAATATTTGACGTTTGCATTTGGGTTTTGGTCAGATTTTCAAATAAGCGGCCCACTGAGATGAGGGAGGATCACATATATGGCCCACTAACTAACTAAGGCTGTCCATCACTGAATTCTACAGCCCTCTCATCTAAACTATTTTAGATAATTAAGACTTTTAAAATCTAATAGTTTCATCGAGGATTTTTATTCCCTCCCGTGTTAAGTTGTAATTCTTATATATTTGATGATTTTTTTTTTTAATTATGAGAAAAGTGGGTCTCATGGGCTCTTTATGGGAGGTGTGGATACATCACGCAGGTGTAGCAGTTAAAAATGAAATCTAGGTAAAAATGAAGTGTTTGCCCAACATATCGTACAGCACTCCCGGCAGAACGCTCTGAGATTCCGTGGTGAGCAGAGCTGGTGAGTGGCGACTGATAGTAGCATTATACTGTATTCGACTTCCATGCATTTGGATGTATAATAATTCAATTAATTAATTGAGTTGATGGAAGTGAAAATGCAGTCAAGCCAGAAATATTATAATGTATAGATAATAAAGGGAAATAAATACCAGTCCAGTGCATAAGATAATAAACTCTGATAATACAATTGATTAATTTAGTTTTTAAAATTTAATTTACTGGTAAACATAATAGTCCATCAGTTTTTTTTGTTTTTTTTAAAGTTAAGTAGTAAATTCGATGGTGTGCAGAATGAACCTGGTAGAGGTGTGATTATATTAGTGAGGAATTCTCTTATTTCTCTTGTAGACCATGTAAATTTCTTGAATGATCATTTGTATGATAAAGCTGTATGGTGCGACATCATTATGAAAAGGAAAAATATACTACTTGGTGCTGTGTATAGGGCTCTTATTACAAGTCGTGAGAAGAATCTTTTATTGAATTACCTAACCAAGTTGTTTCCTTTCCTCGTGGATGTAATGTTAAATCTCCTTGTTTTGCTCTTAGTCTATATGTCTTCTCGTGGATGTTTGAACAATCCAAACGTATTGTGTTACATATGTGGGTGCTTTGTTGTGTATAAGCAGCGACAAGAAACAATTGCATCCGTAAAAAATACATATTTTACCTACTTTGGAGTGAAAATAGGTGATTTAGATAAACCATGGGCGCCACATAGTATGTCGCACTTGTGCTGAAGGTTTAAGACTGTGGAAATATGGTAAGAAAAAAGTCATGCCATTTGGAGTCCATATGGTATGGCGGGAGCCTAAAAATCATGGTGAAAACTGTTTTTTTGCACTGTGAAGATAGAGGGATATAGTGCAAAAAAAATAAACAAGCCCTCCATTATTCCAAGATTCCATCTGCCATGAGACCAGTGCCACATGGTCCTGAGGTTCCAGTCCCCATTCCGCCAGATGTATTGCAGTCCGTGTCATCAGCATCTGACCGTGATTCATCGTCAGAAAACGGAAGTGATGCTTATCAACCTGAAGATATTAGTGATGTACCGGTGGTGTTTACCCAGAGTGAACTTGACGATCTGGTTATGGATTTGAATTTAACAAAGGAGTTTGCTGAACTTGTAGGAACTAAGTTGAAATGAAAGAAGTTATTGAACAAAGGGACATATTTTTCATGGTATAGGCAACGTGAACAAGAACTAGTCCAATTTTTTTTCAGAGGAAGGCTTCTTGGTTTATTGTAATAATGTGTCTGCTTTAATTAACTATTTTGGCATTACCTATACAGCTACTGAATGGAGGTTGTTCATTGATTTTTCAAAAACAAGTCTCAAAGGAGTTTTACTTCATAGTGGAAATGAATATTCGTCAATTCCTTGGCTCTGTTCATCTTAAGGAAACTTATGAAAATTTGCAGACACTTCTCGAGGAAGTTCATAATAAAGATCATGGTTGTTGGTTTGTGGAGAGTTCAAAGTCATAGCTTTGCTGCTTGGTCAACAGAGTGGATACACGAAAATGCCATGTTTTTTGTTTGAGTGGGACAGCAGAGCAAGACGTGAATATTGGGACAAAAACACTGGCTACCTAGACAGGCTCTTATGCCAGGTTCCAAAAATATTCTACATGAACCATTGATTGACCCCAAGAAAGTGCTGCTGCCTCCTTTCGATATCAAATTAGGGTTAATGAACTAATTTGCAAATGCCCTAGATAAGGAGAGTGATTGTTTCAGGTACATATGCAAGGAATTTCCATGTCACATATGAAAATATCAAAGCTGTCATTTTCGTGGGCCCCCAAATCCGAAAGTTAATGTTGGCTCACCAATTTGAAGAGTCGATAAACCAGTGTGAGAAAGAAGCATGGAATATTTTCAAGAATATTGTGTATATACTTTTAGGCAATATAAAAGATCTAAACTATCAAAACATTGTTGAAGGTATGTTGAATAACTTTACAAACATGGGTTGCAATATGAGTGTAAAAGTGCATTTCTTACATTCCCATCTTGAGTATTTTCCTGAAAATTTACGTAGTTTATGTGAAGAGCAAGATGAAAGATTTCGCCAGGACATTAAGGAAATGGAAAAGAGGTATCAAGGAAGGTGGAATGTGAACATGGTGGCAGACTACTGCTGGATGCTGAAGAGAGATTGTGCCAGTGAAAAGAATCCCCAGAAAATCGAGAAAAAAAGAAAGTTTCACCCATCCTAGAAGCCTAATATTATGTTTACACACATATTCATATACTGTATACCATTTATTTCTCTATTTGCAGACAAATAACCTTAATCACAATAATCTTTAGGTTTAGTTAACTTTAAAGCCCACTGAATTGTCTTATTTGTATTAGCTTGTCATATTTGTATGTTGTATGTGTATAAGTATAAGTTACATTATCTTGTCTTATTGGTAATAAAGTGTGACGTGCTAGAGCAAAACAGTTTATTTTTTAAATCCCTGATAAAAACGAATCGGAATCACTCCTCAGTTTTAAAACATTCAACTTTTCTTAAAATGCAAACCGATGGAAAATCAATCATACACTTGGCCCATACGTCATAAATAAGCACACCCACACCTTCCTTCCAGTCTGGTATATATGGAGTTCAAAATGCTCAAAATAAGGAGATCTAAATGTTTGTAACTTTCGGGCGCGCTATGTCCTAAAGTAAAATGTATATATATACCTGAGGGTAACACTCGCACCTTGAAACATTCAACTTAATTCATTCTTCTCAGCACGGGTTCACCCAGGGACGTTCTTGTCTCACAAATTTGCTGAGCTTTTTCTCAGAAGTATATGAAGCGGTAGATAATGATAAGTCATATGATATAATTAATTTAGATTTCAGTAAAGCATTCGATAGAGTCCCTCATGAGAGATTGATAAGGAAGGTAGAAGCACATGGAATAGGTGGATCATTATTAAAATAGATTAGGTCATGGTTAACTGGTAGGAAACAAAGAGTCAGCATAAATGGATTAAAGTCAGACTGGGGTGCGGTCAAAAGCGGAGTTCCCCAGGGATCTGTATTAGGCCCTCTGCTGTTTGTTATATTCATTAATGATCTTGATTTAGGCATAACTAGTAGGATTAGTAAATTTGCAGCTGATACCAAAATGGGGAGAGTGATAAATTCAGACAGTGACTTTGAACACCTTCAAAGAGATCTAGATACCTTACATGAGTGGTCAGTAGACTGGCAAATGAATTTTAATACTGATAAATGCAAGGTACTACAGATAGGGAAGACGAATACAAACGTTAAGTATAAACTAGGTAACACGGAAATAGAAAACTCAGTTTGTGAAACAGATCTAGGTGTATTTGTTAGCAACGACTTGAAACCTAGAAAACAATGTATTAGCGTTCGCAACAAGGCAAACAGGATTCTTGGGTTCATATCTAGGTCTGTGAGTAACAGAACTGCTGACGTTATCTTGAAACTTTACCTAGCATTAGTGAGGCCACACATGGATTATGCGGTTCAGTTCTGGTGTCCTTATTATAGAATGGACATAGATTCTTTGGAGAGAGTACAAAGGAGAATGACAAAAATGATCTATAATATTAGAAACCTTCCATATGAAGAAAGACTGAAAAGCTTAGGCTTACATTCATTAGAGAGGCGTAGAGTTAGGGGAGATATGATAGAGGTGTACAAGTGGGTAAGTGGGATTAACAAGGGTAAAATGGAAGATGTTCTGAAGCTCAGTAATAACGAAATAACTAGAACAAATGGCTTTAAATTTGATAAATTCCGATTCAGAAAGGATATAGGCAAGCACTGGTTTGGTAATAGAGTTGTGGATATGTGGAATAGGCTACCGAGTGCTATAGTAGGATCGGGGACGCTAGGGAGCTTCAAGACGAAGTTGGATGGGCACATGGAAGTGCTGGGATGGGTGTGAAAGGGATCTGCCCTGTATGGGCCAGTCGGCCTCCTGCAGTATCCCACTTTCTTATGTTCTTATGTTCTTATGTAACGCTCACTAAACTGTAATAATATAATATCATCCACACAACATCCTGACCTTAGGGTAACACTCCCTAAACTGTAATAAGATAATATGATCTAAGCAATACCAAACGTATAAGCACGTACGTGTCATAGGAAAATGCAAGTCCATCATCTAAGGCTAAGCAGAACTGACTTCAACTAAAGCTGACTGAGGAGCAACGCCAACCGACCACTGTCCGCCGCTGTCCGAATGAGTCGTACGTCTGGCATTTCATTTTTACTTAAGACTTCACTTTTAACTGCTATGCTGGTTCAAGGGGAGAGAAATGTGGCCTGCACTGTGTTTTACCGCCTTTCACTCCTCTAACTACAGAATAAACCAATTTTACAGATGACTTACTGGCAAAATTTTCATTTCGTGAATACAGTATATATATACGTATATATATATATATATATATATATATATATATATATATATATATATATATATATATATATATATCCAAGAATAGGCTGATAACCAGTAGGAAAGAAGCATCTCTCCATATGAGAGATAATAAGCATTGCATTGACTGGGATAATGCCTCCTCAATATTACCTTGCAATCCAATGGTCAGTAGGAACTTTATAGAATACAGTCTCATTAAACATACCGAATCTGTCAACATGAATTTGAGTAATGATATGTACACACTGGGTAATTTTGTGATTAATAAGATTTGTAACCAGGTGAGAAGGTTGGGTCATCTTACCCTATGACCTGACTACGGACAGCTGCTGTGCTTAGAGATGGCATGGTCAATTTTTTTGATTAAGAAGATTAGTAAGAGTCACTGCCTTATGACCGGAGCATTGTGACCCCTGCTGTCCCCTAGGGACTTGATCTCGCTCTCCTCTACTGTACAGTATATATTAGCCTTGTCAAGTATTTCTCCTTTGATTGTAACATTGATTGATTGAAACAATTTATTTAGCCAGAAAAATGAAGATACAGAGTGGATAATAATAACAATATTAATATGGCTGAGCCAGTTGAGAACCTGAGCTCTCTTTGAGGCACCTGATATATACTTCCTAGACATAAGAACATAAGAAAATAAAGGAGTCTGCAATAGGCCGGTTGGCCTGTGCATGGCAGCTCCTGTCGAGAGTTACTACCACTCTCTATCATCCATGAATCTATCTAGCCTCCTTTTGAAACTTTCCAGAGTTCCCGCACTTACTACAAAGTTGCTAAGCTTGTTCCGCTCGTCCACCACCCTATTTGTGAACCAGTTTCTTCCTATCTCCCTCCTAAACCTAAACTTATCCAACTTGAATCCGTTGCTCCGAGTCCTATCCTGCTCGGATATTATAAGAACTTTATCTATATCCCCTTTATTGATTCCTTTCACCCACTTAAATACTTCTATTGTATCTCCCCGCACTCTTCGTCTTTCTAGGGAATGCAAGTTAAGTTTCTTTAACCTATCCTGATATGGAAGGTTTCTAAGTCCCGGAATCATTTTTGTCATTCTTCGCTGCACCGACTAGTGAATTTATATCCATTCTATAATAGGGGCACCAGAACTGAACCGCATAATCGAGGTGCGGCCTTTGGGAATCCTGAAAACATATAACAAGCTCCTCCAACACTATTACTGGCCTGGACTTAGGAAGGATGTGTCAAAGTACCTAAAATCTTGTCATATTTGTCAAATGGTAGGAAAACCAAATGAAAGTATAACAGCAGCTTCCATTAAGCCCATCCCAGTATTTTCTACTCCATTTAAAAAGATTGTTGTGGATTGTGTGGGCCCATTAACAAAGACAATCGGACAATAAAAGGGTAGACAAAGGATGCGAGTTTTTGTTGTGTATAATAAAGTACCATAAATTCCTAAACAAAATATTCAGCTTTCTATAATTTACCCTTAACCATACTTAACCTAAACATTAACAGTATATACATATTTATACAACATACAATAATTTGAAGCAAGGTGGTCGTGGGGGAGGCAATATAAGATTACAAATACTTAAGTGCGGAGCTGAGATGGCTGACGAGTAAGGCTGAGTATTGTAGAAGACGGTAGGTAGTCACTGTGCCGTATGTTTCCAGGATAGGTGATCCTGTGGTCACTTCCCAGAGTGAACTGAACTCTCCTCGAACTGGAGCTGACAAAGAAGACTTTGAGGAGGTGACGCAACAACCAGGATATGGAGAAGGGAAACCCGGGAGTGGTAACTAAGACGAGTCATACTCGGGTTTCGTCCCTAGATGGAGTTGCTCGTGGTGCTGGGTAGGTAGATCAGGACAATAGATGGCGTGGTTCGTAGTGCTGGGTAGGTAGATCATGACAATTGGTGGCGTGGTTCGTAACAATATATATATATATATATATATATATATATATATATATATATATATATATATATATATATATATATACATATATATATATATACACACACACGTACCTTACCCAGTCTTGACCTCACTCTCCTCCCAGCTTACTTACCTTACCCCACCCCCCCCCACCCAGTGTTCAACCATATGAAATCGCCAACAAACTCCTGAAATTTAAATCCAAACGCTCCACGACCTTAATTGACCTCCCAATCAAAATATACAAGGAGTTTGCAAATGCCCTAATGAATGGAAAACCGCATTTGTCACCCCCTTCCCCAAGGTCACCACCCCACAGTCCCCTAACGACCTCAGGCCAGTTGCCATTACCCCCATGCCCAGTCTACTTTGTGAGGACTTTGTTTTTGAGTGGGCATTTGCCAGTATCTATCAGTCAATTGATCCACAGCAATTTGGCAATATGAGGACCTCCTCTACATCACACTGCTTGGTGAGCTTTCTGGATTTTCTGCACAAAAGCTTGCAGAAACGTAATACATCACTATCCGTTGCCCTTGTGGACTTCAGGAAGGCCTTTGACCTTGTTGATCACTGCACTGTTATCAACAAGGCTATTGCACTAGGGCTGCCCACCAACCTGGTCTCATGGCTCACTGATTTCTTGAGTGGACGTCGCCAGGCAGTGAGGTATCAGAGCTTTGGTCTCTACATTCCAACACCTCACCTGCGGTATTCCCCAGGGGACCAAGATGGGACCACTGTGCTTCCTCATCCTGATCAACGACACTCTATCGGACACTCCTCACAGGTGGAAGTACGTGGATGACTGCATTGTAGGGGTTTCAGTGGACAACACCGCACCAGATTACTCATCACTACAAGGCACCCTGGACAGGCTACAGGCATGAACTACGGAGAACAAGGTCACCATCAACCACACCAAAACCGTAGTCATGCACATCAATACCGCCACCACTCCAGTGCAAGCCCCAGCAGTCACAGTGGGTGCCCATCCTCTCCAGCTGGTGCAATCTGCCAAACTCCTGGGTGTAACTATAGACAACAAACTTGACTGGAAGGCCCATGTAAATAACACAATCAAGGCAGCCTCGTACCGTCTCTACATGCTACGACGACTTAGGTCACTTGGGACACCCACGCCAGAGCTGAGGACCATCTACAACGCCTTTATTCTCCCCAAACTTACATATGCGTCACCAGCCTGGTCGTCTTCTTTCAACTCCACCCAACAACGTCAGCTAGAGAAGGTACAGAAAAGGGCCTGCAGAATCATGCTCGGCACAGAATACTCCAGCTACACCAAAGCTCTCTCCACCCTGGAAATGCCATCCCTCAGTGACCTCCACCACCAAGCACTGGAAAGGTTTAGCAGTGGACTACTGCACCACCCTCGTCATCTCCACCTCCTGCCACCTGCAGCCCCCCACCCAACTCGCGCAGTCCGCCACTACAAAAAAATTCAGCCCATAAGAGCCGCACCCATAGATATAAGAACAGCACCATCCCATCTATTGTTAAAATAATAAACAACTCCTAATTTATGTACTGTACAGCCCTGCAAATGTATTCAATGCATATTATATCATTATGTCTAAATCAAATGTAAGTCTGTATATTTTCGGCCACCGGCTGCAACTCTATTAATAAACCGTTTATTATTATTATTATTATTATTATTATTATTATACATACACATACACATATACATATAAATTAGAGTGGAATTTAAAAACATAAGTATAAAGGGGAGCAGTACAACCTGGGTTGTACAGTAATAAGGTTGAACAAGAGGACAGAGCTTTCAGGATTATGTCTACGTAGTTGGCAATTATGTGTATTGCAATGGTAATTACTTATTTATTTACATGATAATTTCCGATAAAACGGATTTGATGGTACAATAAAAGCAGGTACTGTAAATATAGTAAGTGCTACAAGAAATATTAATACTTAGGCAATAGATATATTTTAAGAGATGATTTAAAGGAAGGGAGCGCAGTCTTTGCTTGGATGGGTGGAGGTAAGTTGTTCCACACCTTCACACCGTGATGTTTTATGGAGGTCTGGGACTGAGAGGAGCGCATGGGGGGTGGTCTTAGTAGCTCTGGGTGCCTTAAGTTGTATCTCTGATTATTCCGGAACTGGAAGTAATTATTGTCAAGCAAGTGATTGATAGATTTGTAAACAAAGAGGGCACAGCAGTAAGTGTTAATATCCTCGAATTTTAAAAATTTCAGTATAGCAAATTTTTCGTTTGTGTGATCTGTTTTTTCAAGTAGGTCATTGTCCGTACAACTCTCTTTTGTGCAGTAACCAGAAATTGTGTTTTTGAAGAGCCAGAGACCCCCCATAGTGTGTGACAGTGTATCAGGTGTTGGTAAACAAGATCATGATAGATTTCTTTCATTGCTGTGAGAGTAAGTGACTGTCGAGTGTGATACATGAAACCCCACTGTTTATTGATTTTACCGTGAATGGTTTGTATGTGGTTTCTCCAGTTAAGTTTCTCATCAACAATAACTCCGAGGAATTTAGTATTTTGTTCGCATTTGAGGACTATATTACCAAGTCTGGAGGTAAATTTTTTATTCCGTGAAAGATCGTGTAGTGGGTTTTCTCAAGGATTAAGGTCAGTTTATTACGTATTACCCAGGTCCCGACTTTAGTTAATTCAGTGTTCATAGTTCTCATCAAGGAATGGAGGTCTGAGTTGCTAGCATAGAGATTACTATCGTCTGCAAATAAGTTGTATTTTATGAGTGAGCTGGCGTGGACTATGTTGTTTATGTACAACAAAAACAGTACTGGACCGAGAATTGAACCTTGGGGGACTCCATACAAGATTGGCGAGGAGTCAGATTGGTGGTTATTATAACAGACACACTGCATCCTGCTGGACAGATATGAGGTAAACCAATTGTGGGACAGGCCCCTAACGCCGTTATGTTCAACCTTTGAAAGGAGGATGGTATGGTCGACAGTATCGAAGGCTTTAGAGAGGTCCAAAAATATACCGACTGTGAACTGACTTTTATCAAAGGAATTTAAGATGTCATTAGTAAAGGATAGCAGAGCACTCTCAGTCGACCTTCTTGCTCTAAATCCAAACTGGGAGTCTGTAAAGATGTTATTGGCATTGCAGAAGGAATTTAGTCTATTACATGCTAGCTTTTCCAGTATCTTACTCAAGGCTGGGAGGACTGACATTGAGTGGTAATTCTTGAAGAGACTTTTGTCCCCAGATTTTTTATATGCCTGGTGGACTTTAGCAATTTTCAGTTTATCAGGAAAGACACCACTAGTGAAGGAGGAGTTGCAAATGTGGAGGAGAACAGGTAGTAATAAGTGGGCCACTTTCTTAATGATGCTCATTGGTATATTGTCTTCGCCTGCTGCTGCATCTTTGGACATTTTTATGATGGCCAGTAATTCATCTGCTGTGACAGAGGATAAGAATAGTTCATTTTGCTGTCTGTTTTGTCGGTAGGCTCTAAATTCCTTATAGTGATCAGGGATGCTCTCTGCAAGATTGAAGTGGTTGGCAATGAGGGAGGGTTCCGTTATAACTGAATCGTTTATCATAAAAGCTGAGTGGGGGGCCGAAGGCTGAGTGTTCCTGTTCTGAATAGAATTTATGACATTCCAGGTTTTCTTACTGTCGCCTGATGCTGAGTGGAGCTTATTTGTATAATAGTTACGTCTGGCATTTCTAACTGCTTGTGTTACTCTATTTCTGATACTTCGGTAAGCATCACCGAAAGTTATGGGTCTTTTTGCAAATTTCCTTTGGAGTTTGTGTTTTTCCTTTATCATTATCTTAATTTCGCTTGTGATATAGGGTTTGGAAATGGATACAGTTTTCACTGACTTAGTCTAAAGCGGGAAGCATTTATCAAAGCAAGCATTGAAGATGCAAGAGAAGTTGCAGCTGTTCACGTTAGGGTTGTTGGAGGCATAGACAAGATCCCAGTTAGCATGTTGTCGGCGCAGTAGTCTCTGTATTGAATTGAGACTCTACTAGACCTTTCAGGTCTTGTGGCTGTTTTATACATGGCAAAAGCTGGGAAGTGATCTGAGATATTGTTACAAATGATTCCACTTGCTAGGTTGTTAGGCGTGTTGCTAGTCCAGATATGATCTATCACAGTGGCAGAGGTAGCAGTTACTCTAGTGGGTTTGGTTATAGTGTTGAAGAAGAGTTTAGAATGACAGAGGGCAAGAAGGTCTAATACTGAGGTGTCGGTTTCTGCTTTTAATAGATCAAGGTTGAAATCTCCTGTGATGTAGCAGTCTTTCCTCTGTGAACTTATGATAGAGATAAACTCCGAAAATTTATCAAGAAAATTCCTTACATTAGTGTGGGGTCTTCTGTAGATTATCCCTACTAGGATATTTCGTGTGTCGTTACGTAATTCAATGAAAACACTCTCCATGAACTCGTCCTGAACCTTTAAATCATCTCTTACAGAAGTGTTATACTTGATATCAACATATTGGGCGACACCACCACTGTGTCGTGACGTGTTGACGCAGTGTCTATTCTAATTAGGAATTTTATACAAATGGTCACTATCGTTAGTGAGTTTGGTCTCACAGAATCCAAGTACATCAAATTTGTGGGCAATAAAAAGTAAACACAGATCTAAAAAGGTATCTAGATGAAGGGGAATACTGCTGATGTTATGGCTAATCAAGGAGAAGGAATGAGGTAGTAGGAGACTAGAACTAAACTCGGGGGAGTCAGGAAAGTAATAGTTACAGTTGGGGTTGGTGTAACCCAGTGAGTTTTGTAGAAAGGCATCAGGATCGATATGAGGGAGTATTGTGTCGACACCATGGGGAAATGGGGTGTAACACATACGATCTAGCACATCTAAGGGTATAACACTAGCATCATTATTGTGGGAACATTGATACTGATTGAGGAACAGTAAAAACTCAGGGTCACTGAGGTGTGAAAAAGGAAGATCTGAGAACATTATAACAGTGGGGGGGTAACGTACTCACAAGTGCTACAACCAACAGAATTAGGATGACTGTTGAGTGGAGTGGGAGGTGCGCCTGTCTCTCGGGTTTGAGGGTTGCTGGTTTCCACCACAGAGGGTAGACGTGTAGTACTTGAGTTGGACGACAGGGGGGGGGAACTCCGCAGGTGATAGCGACAGTGGCTGGTTCCCCCTCGGTAGGGAGGGGGTTCTCGAGGGTTGATTTTTATATTGCCGCTTACAGCGGCGACTTTATTGTGCACCCCGCACTCAGAGGGGCTTGGGGGGGGGGGGGGGGGGATTGGTACAGCGGGTGGGTGAGTGGGCGGATGTCTACCTGCCCAACGCCTACAACAAGAGTTTTATGATTGAACGTCACGTGTTTACCTTGTTTCCTGGCTTCTTTAAACTGGTCCATTTGCTGTAGACGGGCTTTAGTCGTACCTAGGCAGAGATCTTCGTTGACGAAGATAGTGGTGCCTTTCAGTTTACTGCGTTGATAAAACATTTTGTCCCGGTCATAGGGGTACGAGAATTTTGTTATGATGTCGCGGGGGCGGGAGGAGCTGGGTTTCCCGACGCGTTGAACACGATCAAACTTTACTTCAGGAAGTTGAAAATGTTCATTTGGCAAGTGTGAAATTTTGCTTTGGGATGACTCCCAGTTCTCGTGGGTGTCTTCAGGGATACCAGCAATCCTGAGGTTGTTTCGCCGCCCCATGTCATCCACATAATCCACCCGGTCTGCTGTTGTCGCTAGTTCCGCTTGAAGCTTGGAATTTTCCTCACTCAGCAGTTGAACTTGGGTCTTGATTGTTCGGTTCTCTTTAGCTTCAACGTTCAACTTTGCTTGTAAGTCACTTATTTCCTTTTGCGAGAATTCCAAGCTTCTTTTAATCTCACTTAGCGCGTCAGTGAGACGCCGGTCAGCCTTTTCTAGCTTCCTGATGGTCTCCTTATTCATTTGTTTTATGATGTCCTGTATGAGAGTCCGTTGGACTCCCATTATCACATGAGTCAGCTGTTGTTTCGTGAAATCGGAATTTTTGACACTAGCAGCCAAGTTAGACACATTGGAGCTAGTGAGGGCTGTGTAGCTGGCAGTGTGGAGACGGCTGAGTTGTGGTCAGCTGGGTGGCCTGGTGGGACGGGGGGGGGGGGGGGGGAGGAGTGTGTGGACGGTGGGGGTGGACAGGGCTCAGATTACAGGCCGTGGCACTGAGGGTACTTTGGTGGGCCTACAGCTCACGTGGTAGTCACAGATTCACCAGTAAATTGACAAATATATCTACTTAGGGGGATCACAGATAGATATTGTACTGGTCACGACACTCACTAGTAACTCACGAATCAGATTTCCTAGAAATCAGACTGGGTACTCCTGGAAAGACCCTGTTTTTCGACGAAAAACACGGAGCTCCCACACACATGTCCCACCGCCTAGTCTGTACTCACCCCTTAAGATGTGAATTACACGAAAGCGCTCGGGAACTTCGTGTTTTCTTGTTTTCTGTGGTTATCAGCATATATATATATATATATATATATATATATATATATATATATATATATATATATATATATATATATATATATATATATATATAATTTTTTTTTACAATGTCCGTTTGAGCCCATGGCGTCTTCACTCAGAATTTCCAGAAAACAGCGCCAAGAGATGGACAAGACGGAGCTATTTAACGACGCGGAGGGGATGGACGTCGTTGGTCCAACAACTCCAGTGCCGCTCGATTTGGGTGACGTCATACTGAAGCTACATCCTGGAGGTCAGCCTCACTCAGTGGTATTATATGTCTATTTTTCTTATACTATAATGATGTTAGATTCTCGTGCTTCCGTTCCACCGTATATATGTATGTATGCCTTAACCCATATACAGGAGTGCGTGAATATAATTATATGGTGTCATCCCACTTGGACGATTCCCAGTTGGATGATCGTCTATTTCATGCGATTTTTATACAGTACTGTATTGTAATTCTTTCCTCCCCAGATGGTGTTCCTCCCCCAGATGGTGTAACAACCGGTACCTCAGGCGTAAGCGAGCGGCCAAGTACCTCTGGCTGGAGTGAGACGGAGCCGTACATCCTCGGCCTTGGGTCTGACCAGGAAACCAATCCTCGATTCAGTGTTGGCACCAGTGGGATGGTCACTCCTGGCACTGCCTTCCCCCCCTTTGATCCAAGGTTCTCCTTCACCTCGACCCTCGGTACCATCGAGGACTACAACTTGCCCATAGGTGAGATTCCTGCCTAGGGAGCATAACATGGGAAGTGACAGATCTTGTGCTGCTGAGGTTGTTGTCAAAATTCCCCAAAAGTGGTTCATGAAGTACTGGAATTATTGCAGGAATATCTGAGATTGTTTTTTATGTTAACACAGAATTAAACCTCCATGACTGAGATTAAGGCAGTAGAGTATTAGGATAAAATGATATTGCTAAAACAGGTAAGAAAATACTTGAACTGAGAATAAATTGTGATTAGAATTTCTTTCATGTAGCAAAATACTTGAATTAAACCATTACGATTGACAATAACAATAAACTAATAATATGAACATTATTTCACTATAGGAACTACAGCTCAGTGATAAAGGCTTCTCCACCTGAGAGAGACGGGATCATAAGAGGCACCCAACCCTTGAGAATCCCATATTGCGGAGATATAATAATATCCATAATAGACTTATCCCAAAGAGACCTTGAGCCACTTATAGTGCCATCTCTCCCAGCAGATAAGGACAGGAAGAAGCGGGTGGTGGTCCTGGGCAGCGGGGACTTCGGGCTGGCGCTCATCACCCGTCTTGTACATGCTAACTACAGCGTCGTCGTCGCCAGCAGGAACCCTAATAGAACCAGGTACTGTAGGGTTGGATATATATATATATATATATATATATATATATATATATATATATATATATATATATATATATATATATATATATATATATATATATGCTGATAACCACAAGGACAGAAGAAAACACGAAGTTCCCAAGCGCTTTCGTGTAATTCACATCTTCAACTTAACAACTTAGCCCCCTCGATCAAATTCACTGTGGAATTAGAGCAAGACTGTAAATTGCCATTCCTAGACTGTCTGATACACAGAATAGGTAACACTTTTAAGTTCAGTATTTATAGAAAACCAACCAATGTGTGTTCATACATTCATTATTATTCTGCCCACCATAATAAAGTCAAACAGTCAGTATTTACAACACTGTTTTTACGTGCCTTGAGAATTTGCAGTCCGGAATTCATCGATGAGGAATACAAATATATATATAATATTGGCTCAAACCTTAAATACCCTAGATCTTTCATAGACAAATGCTTAAACATTACTAAGAAAACGTTTTATAGAACTGATCCCAAGCCCACCCATGACCATAAGAATATCTTAATATTACCATTTCAAAAAAATTTCTCACACATTCCGGCACAGCTAAAAACCTGGAACGTCAATGTGGCATTTAAAAACTCATGCACTGTTAAACAAATGTTAATCAAGAACTCCCCCAACAACACAATTGGTTGCATTTATAAAGTCCCTTGCAAGGAATGTAATATGTTTTACTTAGGCCAGACAGGTAAAGATCTTGTAACTAGAATTAAACAACACAAATACAGTGTTAGGACAGGCCAGGAATCCAATGCTCTGTTTGTTCATTTGAGGGATAACAAGCATTGCATTGACTGGGATAATGCCTCCTCAATATTACCATGTAATTCAATTGATAGTAGGAACATCATAGAATCTAGTCTTATTAAACATACCGAAGCATTCAACATGAATTTGAGTAACGGCATGTACAAGCTGGACAACTTTGTAATTAAGAAGATTTGTGATCAAGTGAGAGGGCGGGTCACTGGCCCATCTGACCTGACCACCAACCGTTGTGTGCTATTTAAAGATTAGTAGGGTCATTACCTAATTACCTGACCATTGTGGACCTGGTCTCACCCTCCTCTGTATATATTCACCTTGATTTGTATTACTCTCTCTAGTCTGTACTCACCCCTGAAGATGTGAATTACACGAAAGCGCTTGGGAACTTCGTGTTTTCTTCTTTCCTTGTGGTTATCAGCATATACCTAGATCACGCGCACCTACAGTGATTTACTTGCATATATATATATATATATATATGCAAGTAAACCACTGTAAGTGCGCGTGATCCAAGTAAATGCTGATAACCACAAGAAAACACGCAGTTCCCAAACGCTGTGTGTTTGTGTATGTGTGTATGGTCCAGTGGCCAGACATAGGTTGAACAGGTGAGGCGATAATTTAATAAAGGTATGCTGGAGAGTTGCAGCTGGGCACCGCGGACAAAACCAGGATAACCAGTAAATCTCCTTATGAAAATTTGATGTTAATGATATTGCTATTGAAAATGATATTGATCACTTTAACGATGTAAGTGTAAGAAAACCCTCTTTTTAGTCAGTTGTGCAGTGCCATTTCAGCATTACCAATAATATCTTAATAAAAGGATAAACGAAAATTGCACAATTTATATTTCAACAAAGTAATATTGATAACTAATAAATAATTTAAAACTGGTGTTGGGAGTTATATCACAATTAGAGTGGTGATTAATGCTATGTGTTTATGGTGAGTGTGATGATGGTGTTTCTCTGCGTGGTGAGTGTGGTGATGGTGCTTCTCTGTGTGGTGAGTGTGATGATGGTGCTTCTGTGTGTGGTGAGTGTGATAATGGTGCTTCTCTGTGTGGTGAGTGTGATGATGGTGCTTCTCTGTGTGGTGAGTTTGATGATGGTACTTCACTGTGTGGTGAGTGTGATGATTGTGTTTCTCCGTGTGATTGATATCTTCCTCTTACCTGTAGTAATCACTGTTAAATGTCTGTTAACGTGAGTCTGCCAGGTTCCTTGGGGTTATCATAAATAAATGTTTATGGGTAAAATTATCAAACCCGAATGGTGTTTTCTCCATTTATTAAGATAAACTAGTGCACAAATAGTTATGATATCACCGTGATTAACGCTATGAGATGTGGGCGCTAATATAGGAAACTTATTTATAGTGAGCTTCCTGAGCCGTACGCGAGTCGTGGGCGAGAGTGTGCGTTGAACTGAGGGTAAACTCAAGTCCCGGGCCCTTACTGTTTACATAGCCAGGGCAGAAGGCTATAGGTCAGATATCAAGAGGTACAGTAATCTGTTAAACAAGAAGATTAATTACCATACATCACTTGCTTCAGTATTAGAGAGAAAACGCTAGACACTTGCTCTTAGTTTAAATACCCTGGATGTAGTAATTATATAAACTTAATGTATGTCGTCCACATTTATATAAGTATTATTTTCTGTTAGACAGTGATGATGGTGCTTCTGTGTGGTGAGTGTGATGATGGTGCTTCTCTGTGTGGTGAGTGTGAAGATGGTGCTTCTGTGTGGTGAGTGTGATGGTGGTGCTTCTGTGTGGTGAGTGTGATGATGGTGCTTCTGTGTGGTGAGTGTGATGATGGTGCTTCTGTGTGGTGAGTGTGATGATGGTGCTTCTCTGTGTGGTGAGTATGGTGAAGGTGCTTCTCTGTGTGGTGAGTGTGATAATGGTGCTTCTGTGTGTGGTGAGTGTAATGATGGTACTTCTGTGTGGTGAGTGTGATGATGGTACTTCTGTGTGATGAGTGTAATGATGGTGCTTCTCTGTGTGGTGAGTATGATGACGGTGCTTTTCTGTGTGGTGAGTGTGATGATGGCACTTCTGTGTGGTGAGTGTGATGATGGCGCTTCTCAGTGTGGTGAGTGTGATGATGTTGCTTCTCTGTGTGGTGAGTGTGATGATGGTGCTTCTCTGTGTGGTGAGTGTGATGACGGTGCTTTTCTATATGGTGAGTGTGATGATGGTGCTTCTCTGTGTGGTGAGTGCGATGATAGTGCTTTTATGTGTGATGAGTGTGATGATGGTGCTTCTCTGTGTGGCGAATGTGGTAATGGCGCTTCTCTGTGTGGTGAGTGTGATGATGGTGCTTCTCTGTGTGGTGAGTGTATTAAGAATGTGATGATGGAGCTTTTCTGTGTGGTGAGTGTAATGATGGTGTTTCTCTTTATGGCTGAGTGTGATGATGGTGCTTCTAAGTGTGGTGAGTGTGATGATGGTGCTTCTCTGTGTGGTGAGTGTGATGATAGAGCTTCTCTGTGTGGTGAGTGCGATGATGGTACTTCTCTGTGTGGTGAGTGTGATGATTGTGCTTCTCTGTGTGAAGAATGTGATTGTGGTGCTACTGTGTGATGAGTGTGTTGATGGTGCTTCTGTGTGGAGAGTGTGATGATGGTGCTTCTCTGTATGGTGAGTGTGATGATGGTGCTTCTCTGTGTGGTGAGTGTGATGATGGTGCTTCTCTGTATGGTGAGTGTGATGATGGTGCTTCTCTGTGTGGAGAGTGTGATGATGGCGCTTCTCTGCGTGGTGAGTGTGATTATGGTGCTTCTGTGTGGTGAGTGTGTTGATGGTGCTTCTCTGTATGGTGAGTGTGATGATGGTGCTTCTCTGTGTGGTGAGTGTGATGATGGTACTTCTTTGTACGGTGAGTGTGATGATGGCGCTTCTGTGTGTGGTGAGTGTGATGTTGGTGCTTCTGTGTGGTGAGTGTGATGATGGTGTTTCTCTGTGTGGTGGTGTGTGATGATGGTGCTTCTGTGTGTAGTGAGTGTGATGATGGTGCTTCTCTGTGTGGTGAGTGTGATGATGGTGCTTCTCTGTGTGGTGAGTGTGATGATGGTACTTCTGTGTGGTGAGTGTGATGATGGTGCTTCTGTGTGTAGTGAGTGTGATGATGGTGCTTCTCTGTGTGGTGAGTGTGATGATGGTGCTTCTCTGTGTGGTGAGTGTGATGATGGTGCTTCTGTGTGGTGAGTGTGATGATGGTGTTTCTCTGTGTGGTGGTGTGTGATGATGGTGCTTCTGTGTGTAGTGAGTGTGATGATGGTGCTTCTCTGTGTGGTGAGTGTGATGATGGTGCTTCTCTGTGTGGTGAGTGTGATGATGGTACTTCTGTGTGGTGAGTGTGATGATGGTGCTTCTGTGTGGTGAGTGTGATGATGGTGCTTCTCTTTGAAATATCTTATGTCTTATGGAGTCTATATATCACATAATTTTTGTATAGCGATATTATTAATAACTAATTACAAGAGTTTTAAGACATTATATTTCAAACTGAGGATGAAAAATATGGATACTGTGTGAGTCACTTCATGAAATTCTCTTATTATTTCCTTCCTGGCCATAGAATAATGATGAACCACAGCTGTATATGACCAGTTATACTGTAATGTAACCACGTCATGACAGGATATACACTACCTCCTCCCCTATTCCCCCACCCCTGTGTGTGTGTGTGTGTGTGTGTGTGTGTGTGTGTGCGTGTGTGTGTGTGCACTAAATAGGGATAAAGGCATAATCTTTGTTTCATTTTATGACAATGTAAATTAATTTTATATGAAAGTATTGTCATTGTTTCATGTTAGACGTCTTTTACAATCATAAGATATTCAAATTATACCTAAACAGGTTAGTTTACGTTACGTTAGGTTTTGTAGGAAGCTATTCATTTATATGTATTATGACAAGTAAAATAGTAATAGGTGTTAAATTCAATACAAAGTGTACGAAAACACAAGGAAAAATCACATAAATATTGGATTGTCGGCCTTAAGACATGGTGCCGATATTAGAACATTCCGTCCTTACTGTAAGGCTGCTTTAATTCTCTGACGCTGTTTTACCCAACCGACTCAGATGTTCCCACGGGTGTAGAGGTGAACCAATAGCCTCCAGGCTGCTGGCACGCCGAACAACATGGGTGATCATGAAAATTTTTTATCGTTTTTATAGGCCAAAATATTGTTAGTTCCGAAATATTGCTAGCATCTATTGGCAGGGCAGCCCCAGAACCTTCAGGAACTCCGCCGAGTGGGTCCTATAGGCCACCCTTCTGGCCAATCTCCTTAGGTAGCGACGGCAGCTGAGGGTCTTCAAGACTCCACCAAGAGGGCCAGAACAGCCACCCGTTCACTCCCAAGGTGTGATGTTAGCGGAGGTCCCGCTGGACCCCTGTGTAAGGTTGAGACTTTTCCTCTATTTCTCTCTAAGACTGAGAGAGGGAACACTGGCTGGTAACTTATTGCCACCATTCTTCACATGCTGGTATAAACAATATTATGATTATTTACCACTTCTTAGAGGTGTGATGTTGATGTTCATATTTTTATACTTATAGAGAGGAAGCAAATTAGGTGATGATCTTCACGGCCAGCAGGAGTAGTACTGACAGCCAAACGATGTGTTTAGAGAACTGTGACAGTTAACATAAAGCATGAAACTTGGTCTGCTTCTGCACTGTAGCCCTGACAACATTATGTAGTGTGGGACATCACCAGATGCTCCTGTGTTGGCCTAAGACATATTCCAAAACTGCTGCTATGTCCTTTTAGCAGCGGCTAGTGGACATGTGATTCGTTTTATTCTTATTCGTTTTAAATACAGGACGATCATCATGGGTGATATAATAATATGATATATTATAGAAAATATATATCAATCTACAGATGAGAGGAATCGAATACCTTAGTAACAAGTGTTAATATATATCTAAATAAGCCCTGAAACTAGATAGATATATTCCGATGATTTTTGTCTTTTATATTATATTGTTACTGCAGTATATACTTATAACATTTATTCACAGATAATAATTTTTTTTATTCTTTATTTTTTTTTTTTTTTTGCTAGTCAAGCCCCGACCGAGGGCTAGCTAGACCCCGGGACAACTCTTTCGGAGCTTGACCAACACGTTCGTATTTGTATTACCATCTCGACTTAATCATACTGTATGTTACAAAGTCACTTGTGATTTTTTCAATGTTCTTTTTGATAATATTTACTTATTCTAACCTTAATGTCAACGAATAAGTCGCTTAAGGAATACGAAAAAAGCTCAATTAAATGTTTATGACAAATATGGTTAATTGCCAATCAGTGATGACTTCTGTGAGTCTTACTCTATTTTGGATACTTTGATTGGCCATAAGCGATCGTGCTGATCATAAAAATACTTCAAATCAATACTCCCTTACATAACCTAACATAATGTTTAGATATTGCTCGCCGTGATTGTTGTTATTTACTGTAAACTTCTCCCCACCGGGTAATGGTCAGACACCTCCGATTACTTTCAAATCAGTCAACGTACTGTACCGTACCCTGTACCACAATAATGTGTTCATTTTGACTTGAGGTACATGTTTATCAGCTGTGTTCCATATCATGGCGAAATTAGTTTTATCAGTTTTATCTTTATATTGATATTCAAAAGCTGTATGCATTAGGTTAATTTTAGCTCGTTTCCATATATTTCATATTAGAGTTTACATTATACAATATACATACACTGTATACGTACCACGTATCATTTTCTTTATTTCTTATTCATATTCAAATACAAACTTCAAAGATATGAATTTTGATTATATATCTTTCCATTATATTAACACAGTTACAAACCTTAGCAGAGACATCTAGCGACTGTTCAACAAGATTTCAATCACGCGTCGAGGAGGTCTCTTTCCTACCTTCCGTATATACTGTATAGTAGCATTTAGGTGATTTGGTCCTGCAGGACGCGAGGGTAATGATACCACCTTGACAAGCAGACGTACTCGAAGACGTCAACTCAGTCTTGCTGCAATTATGTTACCATAAGTGAAAGTCAACGTAAATACGATTCATCACTGGCTGAGCCTTTGTACAACTTTATAGAGGATTTACAACCTCATCCTGTAAATTCAACTAAGTATCTAACAGTGTCGGAGAAAGGTAGTTTAGTAGGAGAGGAATGAGGAGGTGCGCCTCCATTATTGAATTTAAGTTGTAAATTAAGTAGTACCGTGAAAATTTTTCGATAGGTCATATTAGCCGCTGCATTACAGACATGAATTCATTATATCAGGTATCAGGTAAAACTCATAACTGTTCTGAGTACCCAGGCATATTTCATGAACATTTTTCCACAGGTTCTCTCTCTCTCTCTCTCTCTCTCTCTCTCTCTCTCTCTCTCTCTCTCTCTCTCTCTTCATCTAATTTACAGTTATGTATTTTCTATCTAAAACCTTTGTCAATTTATCATCCCTATCACTAACTCTTTCATGTTTTCCTGTAGTTTTCCATATCTTTCTCCCTGTATATACACCTTCACTTTACTGTACACTAAACAACAGAATAACACAACTATCCAATCGCCTTGTTTCAACCATGTCATTCTTCTTCTTTCTACTCCTATCGTGGTAACATCAGGGAGCGAGTGACAGCAGCTGGAGGCATCATCATGACACAAGCTGAGGCGCTGCAACAAAGCAACTTGGTAGTACTGGCCATCCCTTTCCCTCACGTCAGCTCCCTCCCTCTGTCAGCCCTCAGGAGCAAGATCCTGATTGATGTCAGCAACAGGTGTGTAAATGTATACAAAGAATAGTTAGAAATGTAGGATTCATCAGTCGGCACGATGATCATTTTTATATAAATACTAATAATGTAAATCTTTTATATCGAGATGCATCTTGACAACAAATTTCGTTTTCTACTTTTCCTTCCTTTATGCTTATAATAAATTTTTTGTCGTTCTTAAGTATTTTCTGGCACGAGAAATTTTACCCAAATTTTGGAAAGTTAATATTAATAAAATAAAGTATTTTTTGTTTTAATTTAAACTTTAGAAAAAGAGAAAATTTTCTGAACTATAATTATTGCTATTACTGACCTTAAACTACCATGGCTCAGTGATAGAGCGCTGGTCTAACAAATCAAAGATATGACGTTCCCAAATCAAAGAGCTCCCAGAATGCAATTTACAGTGAATAAGGATTTTGTTCTTAAGTTGGATATGTGTTCACTTAGATAACTGCTTGAACGTGAGAGATATGCACGTATATTAGGCATATATCTAAAAAAAAAATATGTAATACCCCATATATCATAATACTGACATCTTACTGTGGGAGAAAATAGGGAACAAAAAAATAAGAGCATTGTGTACTGTATTGTTTTACAGGGACCCGAAAACTTACAACTCGACGGAGCGCAGTCAGGCAGAGCATCTGCAAGCACTGGTCCCTTCTGCTACCGTGGTCAAGGCCTTCAACGTGTTGTCTGCCTACTCTCTCTCCAAGGGCATCAGGGGGAGCAAGGAGGTGAGGAAGAGAAGGAGAACGGAGGTGAGGAAGAGAAGGAGAACGGAGGTTAGGAAGGGAAATGGAGGATGAAAGGTGATGAAGGAAGTTGGGGGGGTGGGGGGGGGGACGATTGTTTTCGTCCTAAATACGAATCTACTTAGACTTCAAGCAGCTCCATATTGACTTGTTTGTATTATATGATTTTTCGTAACATGAACCATCCAACCCTACCTAACACCTATCTAAAGATGAAAGTATAGTATTTTAGGTTAGGTTTGGTAGGTTACATTATGCCTGGTAAGCTTGGTTAGGTAAGATATGGAAAGGTCACTGGAAAGTGTTTGTCAATAGAAGAGGAGCAAATATGACGTCCTCGGGTGACGGAACGCTTTTACAAACACAACACTAAAGAATAACAAAACTACGAAAACTCCAATTTATCCGCCTTAGGGGAATATCCTGTAGGTAAGAAAGAAGTTTTCATATACAGAAAATGTTGCACAAATTTTTGGTTAACACGAGCCTATTCCAAAGTATTATCGAACATTGCTCTTTGTAGCATTACTGTAAACAAAATTATTAGTCAGCGTGGTATATACGCTGTTCCGAGAAGCGATTGTTCGTAAACCAAAGGTGTGAGTGGCCAGGAATCCCAGTCCTGGTAGTTCCCAGTTTCATCTAATCTAACCATTAGGAGTTGGACTTATTAGGGTGATTATCCAATAGGAATGGAGCCTATTAGAATTAAGGACTATATGTGACTTGTTACTATCCTAAGGCATCCTTCAGGTTCCTGTGTGCAGTGACGACAACCTCGCACGACTCCTGGTGTGTGGGATAGTGAAGGACCTCGGGCTGGAACCCTTGGACCGAGGGAGTCTGAGGAACGCCCGTGAGGTGGAGGGCATCCCCTTCATCTTCTTCCGCGAATGGAAATTTGCCTTCATTGTTTCCATAATAACCTGGCTCATTGCTTTCTTCATCATTTTATTCGAGTAAGGATGCTCTCTCTCTCTCTCTCTCTCTCTCTCTCTCTCTCTCTCTCTCTCTCTCTCTCTCTTCGTAGGTTGATCAGGGTTATCCATTGTTTAATTTAAACATATTTATTCCGTATCTAGAATTTGAATATTGTTTTAGTATCCCTGGTCTTTGATCCCTCCCCTCCCCCCCTTCCTATTTTACTTCGTGTTTTTTTAAATCTCTATTGTAATTTTTTCTCGTTTATCATCGGCACATTTCTTTTCCTCCGGATGGTCGTTGTCTTCGTACCTACGAGTTGTGTTAGAAATAATTTTTATGAATTTTTAGTTATATTTTAATTTTACTCAGCCATTTAAGACATGCAGGGTGTGAAAGAAGAGGCTAACTTTAACTAGTATTATCAGTAAAAGTAAGTAGATAAAAAAAAACACCATAAAACATATAGATACAACAAGAAGAAATAATGAAAGATAAAGTAATAAAATGCTGGGTGAATAAAAACTATTGTAAAATTTTCAATTCTGCGACAGACCGTCAACAAATCGTGACCAAGCAGATATTTGATTGACTAAAATGCTTCTAAATATTTCATTGTTACGAGGATTAACCACAAGTGACAATAATGAACCAACAACACTAGTGGCGGGTCATTCGGCTGATGATACAACATTTGCGATATCACTAACCAGCTCGTGGTTTATCAGTAGCACTGTTGATGTTGACAATCAGTTGAGAACAGCCAGTAACACTACATCACAAATCAGCTGATGATACACAAACACTCTTCGTGCCATCACTCAGAGGATGACACACACACACTTGGCGTCATCAGTTAATACTGCTCCTCCCCTACAGGTGGCAGCTGTGCAATAACCTTAGGAACCTCCACAAACCTAACGGAACCTTCGACTGGAGCAGCTTCGACAATGTGGCCAAAAGCAACCTCTCTATATCCTGCTCCTCCACTGCTATCACCCTCCTGGCCATCTGTTACCTCCCAGGTGAGTTTCAGCTTCCTGTTAGGTCAGTATTGTGTGTCTGTATGGTGAGTCTTAGGTACAGTACCTATAAGGTGAATTAGGTTACTTGTTAATTGGGTATTAGATACCTGTAACCTGTAAGGTCAGTGTTAGATGTATGTTGAGTGAGTGCTGGTACCTGATCATGAGTGTTTTTCTTGTTTTGCACAGAAAATTACTTCCTGCCTTAAATCATTTTCCTACACGCACGTCAGCATGTATTATGGTACATATTTTAAATGAGAAAGAAGGATAGGACTCGGAGTACCGCTATCTGCGCTTTTGAATTGGTAAGAGCTGCTCTCCTGCATTAGCTTAAAGTCTGACCCCGTAATCGGGATGGCTTTCTTAGGTAAATCTAACAGGTGCAGTATCTTCATACTCCCCATTTTGACAAGTGTGGTATCGATCTTACACTTGTTTACAGATGTGGTATATTTTTCTTTCCCATTATGACAGGTGTGGTATTATTTTTCACTTTCGGCCGGTGTGGTATCTTAATATTGCAGGTGTGATAGCAGCGTACGTACAGCTGGCGCGAGGTACCAAGTACTCAGAGTTTCCACGTTGGCTGAACAGGTGGCTCAAGGCAAGGAAACAACTGGGCCTGTTGATGCTGTTTAACGCCTTCATCCATGTAAGTGTGTGTGTGTGTGTGTGTGTGTGTGTGTGTGTGTGTGTGAGAGAATATACTAATTTATGTCATGCAACAAAACACAAGTGAACATCAGTGTGTGAATCAATAACATATAACTAAGTCTTGATTTCCTTTTCTCTTTCAACGTCTAATTTAAAAATCGCTTAAATTAAACATCACTTACATGTGCGGGTAATAGGACCATCTGTAATCATTGCACGAAGTTCACTTCATTTATTCACTCCCTAAAAACAATTCATTCATATTTTATATCCCAAATTATCAATTAAATCACCGATTTTTATTAATTCATTCAATCACCATTAGTTAATCTTCTATTAAATTAAATCATTAAATAATTCATTAATTAAAACCCAATTAATTAATCAACAATTAAATTTCATTTAAATAATTATTTATTAAAACCTAATTTAATGATTATATAAGCTGCCATGAATTATTAATCGGTTAACAACCATATATTGACTGATGGTTCATCAGGTACTGTGTCAACTGAGCGATAGTGGCGGCTATGGCCTGGGTCACTCATCCTACAACTGGCGGAGACCGACGTCCATCGCTTGTGGTGAGTGAGTGAGGAGGAATAGAGTGACAGAGAGATAGAATGAGAAAAATAAAAGAAATACAAATATGGGAATGTAACCAATAGATAAGGAAGAAGAAAATGAGATATAAAAGAGAGAACGAGAGACATGAATGTGGACTGAGGGGAAAGATATAATGAGACAAGTATAATGAAAGAGAGAGAAAAACTTCCAAATTTAGTCCATGTGGTCCTCAAATGTGTTGTGAACTACAGGGATCTTGGCCTTCACGATGGCGGGGGTGCTGGGGCTGGCGTCGCTGCCCTCCGTCGGGGCCTCTATGACGTGGAAAGAGTTTTCCTTCCTGCAGAGTCGTCTAGGCTGGTTCACGCTCTTACTGGCTGCCTTCCACATCATCTTCAACGTATGGGACGGTCTAGTGACGCCTAACTTCACCTGCTACATTCCTTCCATAGGCCAGGTGAATAGATTAATTTTATGTACAATACACTCGGTATAACTATTTTATTCATTTATTTTTGTACGATATGAATGGTGTTACCGCTGGAGATATGTTAACTTATTATAGATGTGTGTTGTACCCTGTTGAGCTAAGTTACTTGTCGTTTTTAACTCTAATCCTATATCTAAATATTAAATTAACATATTTGTCATCTAACTTACTCTATGTTTAATTCCCCCCCCTTGGTTATCCCTCATGCGCCCAACTGAAAACTGAAGCATTGATTTTGTTTTTAATTCTGATATATTGTTGGACAGAGAAAACACATGGAAGCTGAACCTAGAGGATCGCCGGCGAGGGTTTAATGATCTAATGCACTGTATATTTGGTTCTATATCCGAGTTGTCTCCAAAATATAAACTAGGAATGAAACTTGACAAAACAACGGTTACGTCATATGGTGTGGAAGGAGTGAAAAGCTGCCGTGTTATTGTTTCATATATTTGTTGAATGAATATTAGTGATACCTTATCAAAACATGACTTGGTTCTATTGAATTTGCTAATTGTATTTTCGCTTAAGATATTCATGAGATATCCCGGCACCCATGACTTAAAACTATGAACTCCCGTTTCGCTTTCACTCTTTGTCTCTTTGATTTTGTGCTGGTTCTCTCACTCTTTGAATGTCTTCCAAGCTTCCTTCTTTCATATTATTACGAGTTGGTCTTCCTTTATCTACCAACACTGTTCTTTCTTTCCTTTCACATGTATTTTACTGTAATATGAGGTTAAAAGCTCGTCATTCTATACTTATGTCAGTTGCAACCAGTTTTTAAGATATACAAAGGTTAGGTTGAGTATGTCTTCATGCAACTGGTAAAAGAAACCACTGGAAATAATTATAATTAACTAAAGGAAGGTGTCATTTCATGTTAACCCCTGAGAAAGATTGTTAAGAATACAAGTGATAAAGTAGTGTAATAACTTGTCTGAGTATTTTTTAATGCATTACATATGCCGCAGTTCGTGATTGTGATGCCGGTGCTGACGTTGGTGCTGAAGCTGCCGCTGTTGTTGCCCTGTGTAGATAATGCTCTCACCCGGATTCGTCAGGGCTTCGAGAGAATCCCCACACCTCCCAGCGTGTAGTCAGTCACCCATCTCTCTTCATCCTCCCTCAAGGACACCCAGTTTAAAGTATAACATAGCATTTATATGTAGGGGTTGTACTAATTATCAGTATTTCAAAGTACAAAAAAAAAAACTCAGTGTTTCCTAACAGAAAAGGTTAGAATCTCTGTTGTACGAATTAATGTAATAAAGTAATGGAGTGAACCCTGTAGAACTTTTCTTAACATTACATCTGATCTACTATATACTCAAGAAGTCTTTGAGTTATACTTGCGAGTTTCAAAGCAAAGTACATTATCCATACAATATGATCTATGGTTACAATTCAATGGTATCGTCCAGCTTTAAGCCTTTCTCTCTCTTAAGGGATCAGATGTTACTTACATTTTTGTTAACAAGAAACAAAATTAGTCTAAACACAGTACAGTCTCTTTACTTGTGGTATCTATTGGTTATGATATTGTCTAAAAAAAGTGACGGTGTGTATTAATATTTTATGGTCTGTCTCGTCTCTTGGGGATCCTAGTCTACCTACCGTGTTTATAAGAACATAAGAATGGAGGAAACTGCAGCTGGCCTAATGATCCATACTGGGCAGTCCCGTTTACACCCAACCCCTATTGCTCATATAAGCATCCAACCTGTGTTTGAAGCTATCCAGCGTATTCGAGTTAATGATGATATTTGGTAACTTGTTCCATTCATCCACTACTCTGTTTCCAAACCAGTGTTTACCTATTTCACGCCGAAATCTAAATTTGTCTAATTTAAAACCATTGTTACGAGTTCGCTCCTGGTTGGATAGTTTGAGTACCTTTGTAATGTCCCCTTTGTTTAACCCTGACTTCCATTTATACACCTCTATCATGTCGCCCCTCACTCTACGTCTCTCGAGGGAGTGCAAATTAAGATGCTTTAACCTGTCTCTGTATTCAAGGTTCCTAATGCCCGGGATTAGTCTTGTCATTCTCCTCTGGATTCTTTCCAAGGACTCTCTTTCCATTCTGTAATACGGTGACAAGAACTGAACTGCGTAATCCAGGTGAGGTCTCACAAGCTCTAAATATATTTTTAAGATGACCTCGCTAGTCTTGTAACTAACACTCCTATGTATGAACCCAAGTACTGTACTGTATTAGCCTTGTTACGAGCAAAAACACATTGTTTACTTGGCTTAAGATTCCTACTTATCATTACTCCTAAATCTCTCGCAGTAGGATTCCACAATGGCATTATTCTTCATCTGGTAACTGGTTCCCTGTTTACATCTCCTATACTGAGTACTTTACATTTGTCCACATTGAATTTCATCTGCCATTTTTCCTACCATTCGAAAAATTTGTTTAGATCTTCCTGTAGTTTTGCAGAGTCCTCGTCAGATTTAATTACAGGTCCTATTTTAGTGTCATCAGCAAATTTACTTATGTTGCTGTCTATGCCGATATCTATGACGTTTGTGTATATAATAAATAATAATGGTCCAAGTACTGAGCCTTGGGGAACTCCACTAGTGACGTTGCTCCAATGCGATTTAGTGCCGTTTATGCTCACTCGCTGTTTCCTGCCCCATAACCACGCCCTAATCCATTTAAGGATATTACCTTTGATGCCATGTGCATCTACCTTTCTAATTAGTCTTTCGTGGGGGACTCTGTCGAAGGCTTTGCTAAAGTCGAGATATACCACATCATAATTGTGCCCCTCGTCCACCTATTCGAAAACTGATGAAAAGAATGTTAATAGATTAGTTAGACATGAACACCAGCTTGTGAAGCCATGTTGGGAATCATTGATCAACTTGTGCTTCTCCAGGTGGTTTCGAATAGAGTTTGAAATAATTGATTCTAGTAATTTACCTACTATTGATGTTAGACTGATTGGGCGGTAGTTAGAGGATAGTTATCTATCCTCCTTCTTGAAAATCGGTATTACATTCGCTATCCTCCAGGATTCTGGGTACTACACCTGTTTTTAATGACATGTTAAACAACTTTGCTGAGGGCATACTAAGCTCTTCCTTACATTCCTTGAATACTCTGGCAAATATCTCATCGGGACCAGGTGACTTGCTAGACTTCAGTTTGTCTATTTGCTTATTAACATCGTTACTAGTCGCTACTATCTCGCTTAATTTGTTTTCTTCACTATCTCTGAATAGAGTCGGTGCCTCGGGTATCATGTTTAAATTTTCGATGGTGAAAACTGTTGAAAAATATTTATTCAGATTATTGCTCATTTCTCTGCGTTATCAGTTAGCTCGCCAGTATCTGAACGTATTGGTCCAATCTTATCTCGTGTTTTAGTTTGATACATTTGGTAGAATCCTTTGGGGTTTGTTTTCTCCTCCCCTGCTATCTCCAGTTCATAATTCCTCTTTGCTTTTCTTATCTCGGTCTTAACCCTACCGGCCAGTACCTTATAATACTCCTGGAGGTAAATTTCGCCACGATTTATCCTTCTACCTATAGCCTTCCTTTGGCCAGTAATGTTCTTTAAATAATTATTTATCCATTTAGGGTCATTGTTGTCTGATCTGAGTTTTTTGTGTGGTATGTTCTGCCTTTGTGCATTAAGTAACTCATTATTTAAATTGTCGAGGAACTCGGCAATCCCAAATCTCGTTATCATCTGTCAGGTTCACACCCAAGCGCGACACCCCCTCTCTCAGCTGCCTCTTTAAACTATCAAAGTCTGCCCTTCTGAAATCTGGGACTTTTATACTATACAATTGACCTGAAATTGAAATGAAACAAAACTGTGCATCAGATACTTATTGTTACACTGTATATTTGAGATCAAGTATATATATCTAAATTTCTACAGCTTCTCCATTTATGATTTTTTTCATGGTGAACTATTGAAGTTTCTGCCCAATTAGTTTTCTGTAATAGATGAAATGCACTAACTGGACACTTACTTGTAAGTAACCTTAATAATTTTATACGATATTTTTAGTAATGATAGCTTGGTTAGGGTAGGTTAGATTAGGTCAGTTAGGTTCAATGTAATGTTTAATGAGAATTTAGTAAATCTTAGCTGAATAATCTAACCTGTGTATGTGTGTGTGTGTGGTTAGAGACCCGCCTCAAAATGTTATAAATATGAACGTTTACTCTTGACCCGTAAGTTTGCCATAACTTACCATCGACATACATTTTCCTTTTAACAAGTATTTCTTTGCTTAATGTGTTATAAAGTTCATTATGATCCAGGTTATTATGATATGTGTATATATCTATTGTTGAACTATGTACAGGATTGTGTTATTATACAGTATACCATTACTTAGGAAACGAGTATAATGGTGAAGAGGAGTAAGCATGACGATATTTTTTTCTACTTTTCGCCTCCAAGTTCTCAGCCTAGACCAGCAGTACTACTACCCTCTCACAGACTAGCCGCTCGTTCCCCATTTCACTCTTCGCTTTACTATTTACTTTTCCTATCATATAAGCTATGTACCGGTAGGGTTTTGTTACCTTACGTTAATGAATGCAGTAAGAACCTTGTTATTTATTCTGTACTTGGTGTTTGTGTCTGTCATAGAGTGGGAAGTGACAAGTGTAAGGCCATAGAATAGATTGCATTTCTCCTTTTTGCCTAAATCTATTATTACTACTTGTATGTAACTAAATATTTTCTAGTGTTTATAATTGGAGTTTTTATATTTCTTCGCCAACCTGGACAACATTAACCTTTCGTTATATCTGGTGTGTATAATTCAATTTTTCAATTTCAATTGTTTATTCCTTGATAGAGGAAGCGGGATCCTAGTGCTGTCACTAGGTACTCCTGTACAATGACACCAGAAGCATCTGGCAAGTGTGACAAGTATATACAGCATAAATATCATAAAGGGGCTTACTAAGGCCTAAGGAAGGAAGGATATCCCTTTAACACATAATCAATGTTTTTTACAAAATATCTGGCCAGTATGGGGAGGATCATCGTGTCTCCGTCAGGGGGTCGTGGAGTGGTGGTCCAGCAGGCGTCACGGAAGCGTTGTGTGTGGGGACATCTTAGGAGGTAGTGGATAAGGGTGCTGCTGTCGGGTCTTCTGCATAATGCACAAGAGCGTTGCTCAGGGGATGTGGGGATACCAATCTCCCAAGCAAAGTCATACCCAATAGGGTGTGTCATAGGAGGGAAGATCAGCTAAAACTAATGGCCCATCACTTTTTTGGTAGATTTTTGTGTATATAAACAGAAAATAATTTCAGTTTCAATATTTTGCAACCTTTTGCTAGGTAAATTTTAGCGTGAAATTTATCGAAAATCTTAACGTACAGCTGCATTAGTGCATTACAATTAAATAGTGAACATTGCTTTCTGACTTCATTCTTTAACAACCCAACTAACAATATTTTTTTCTGTTTCAGATTCTGATGCATTTATAAGTTGATAATATTTGCGATGGCTGCTTGTGTCAGGACGAGGAACCAAAAATCCAGCCATCTCAGTCACTATCTTGGGTCTGGGAGAGAGCTCCTGAAGTCGGAGTTGCCTACATTGAGAGATGCTTTGAGATACGGTGTTTTAATCAGGCAAATCAGTGAAAAGAACCAAAGAACTTACACAAACAAAGACATTGCCAGTGATATGACCAAAGCTGTCTTGGCGCAGTACACTCTGGCTAACGCTCAGTTCAAGCCTCCAGTCATCACAAGTCAGAAGAAGATTAGTGAGAAACTGCTAGCCAGTTGGGAAAAGGCAAGGGATATCTCTCTTGGAAGAGGAAAACTTACAGTTAAGGACAGCTTTGCCAAGCAACTGGACCAGTATTGACATAATTACTTGCAAGTGCCCAATTGTTCTCTGTCCTGAGTTTGGATGCGATCGTAACTGTAAATCCGAGGCCCACATCTCCTGTATTTGCAAGCGTGAACTGAAGATTCCTGTGATCGAACTGGCATTTGTCAAAGCACAGAGAGAGAAGACTGGCAGTATAGGGGCTCTCATGATTTCTAGCCAAGATATTCCGGCGTCCAAGAGACAGGAGGCTGCCACAGAGAGACAGAAGAGGAGAAGAGTTGCCGAGGAAAAGAGACTTGAGAAGGCCCAGGGTGAGGCAAAAAAGGCCGATGATTGGAGTCAAGCTGATTCAGAGTTTAATGACTTCCCCATGGCTGATCCGAGTGCTGACCAGGAGAATGGTGACTTTGTCCCTAACCCAGAAAATAATGATCCCAAACCTTCCAGGCATAAGATTCGAAATAGGAAAGATATCCCGAGCATAGCTCTGGCCAGCATGCGACACCACACTGGTCTCAGAGAAACTGCAGAGATAGCAACAGCTGCCTGGATTGACGGTGGTTTGATAACACCTGATGATGTTCACCTGGTGATAGATCATAACAAAGTAAGGAGAGCTCAGGAGAAACTTGTCAGTAACCTAGAAGAGGAGTTTGATAAGGGGATAAGAGAAAATGGAATCAATTGTTTGTTCTTTGATGGGAGAAGGGATGACACTAAAGTGTTCATGAAAGTTGGAGATTCTGACAAGTTGTTCCCTGCCATGGTGAAGGAGGAACACTACTCCTGCTGCAGTGAACCAGGAGGGAAGTATTTGTGGCATTTCACTCCAGAGAAAGATGACATCAGGAAACCAGCTGAGATAGTGGCAGATAAAATTGTGAACTGGCTCAGAGAGAGGAACGTAGACCAGACCCTGCAGGCCATTGGAGGGGACAGCACCAACACGAACACAGGGTGGCAAGGGGGGGTCATACAGTGGATAGAGCGGAAGATTGGGAGGAAGCTGGTCTGGAGTGTTTGTGACCTCCACACCAACGAGTTGCCACTCAGACATCTTATCCAGGAGCTGGATGGCAAGATTCTTTCAAACAACAGATGGTCTGGTCCTCTTGGCAAGATGCTGGACTCTGCCACTGAGTTAGAAATAAATTCGAGCTTTGAAAAAATCACAGTTGGCCCTCCACTCGTTGAGCTTGCACATACTGTCATTGACGACCTGAGTACTGACCAGTACTATGGTTACATGATTTGCAGTGCCATCAAAACTGGGGTCATGCCTGATAGACTTGCTTACCTGCAGATAGGTCCAGTCTCACATTCTAGGTGGCTCACAACGGCTCTCAGGTTCTGCAGAATTTGGGTCGCTCATCATAAACTGAAAGGGAACCAGCTTCACAACCTGAGACTTATTGTCCAATTCATCGTGAGTGTCTACTTGCCAAATTGGTTCAACACCAAGGTCAAGTCATCGTTCTCCGAAGGTCCGAGGCATGTTCTCTTCCAGCTTGAGCTCCTGAGGAGTCAGCCAAGGAAGGTTGTTCAGATTGTGGAGCAGACTGTGAGGAGATCTTCCTGGTATGCTCATCCCGAGGCAGTTCTGCAGACAATGCTCTGCAGTAAGGATGAGGAGGAGAGAAGAGTGGCAGTCAAAAAGATCTTGGATATGAGACTTATGAGAGGATCTGGGCATGACGAATCAGTTGGTGACGATTCCTTCAGGGTCAGGAAGACTCCTGAAGTCAATCTAGGTGCCAAGACCCTCACTGATCTCATAGATCTGGAAAACATCCAGGCTGGCAGTGAGCCACCTCTTACCTGCAGCCTCACCAATGTTCAAGTCAGAGCTTTCCTGGACAACCCCATGCATGTCCCTGCCTGGCCCTCGCACACCCATAGTATAGAGCCTTGTGTACAGCAAGTGAGCGAGGCCAGCAGTCACGTGTACAGCCAGGAGAGGAGGGAAGGCTACATCCGAGCTCAGGTGGTCAGCAGGGAGGTGATGAGTAGAAACAGAAGCAAGAAAGACATGTTCTCTATGGTGTGCAGCAACACCGGGTCGTAGTAGTAAAACCGGTTTTTGTATTTGATGATTTTGTTTTCTAAAGGAATATTAAATTTAATAAATGTGTCAAGATCATTCATTTCACTATTCTGGATCATTTTCATCCTTATAAATTAACCTGATACATTTACTTTACTTTAAATAAGCTATTTAGTGGTGTTGGTAAAAGGGTGGGAATACTGAATTTTCATAAAATTTCAAGTTAAAATTTACCTAGCAAAAAATAAAAACTTTTCAAATCTGAAGATATCACATGATTCTGCACATAGAGCTACATCATTAATACCATGGGCCGATTTTTCAAACTCAAAAAAAAAAATTCGCCTCCGTATGACACACCCTAATACCCAATGATGCTACGGGCAGCAATCACGTCCCCTTTCCGAGATCCTTTTCCCATAGACGTACGAGAGGTGTGTATAATTCTCGTTCTATAGTTAAACGTAAACATTAATCTTATATCATTACTGTACAGTCACTCATAAACCCTCCCCCCACCCCCCAACCCTGTCTACAGCACTTCTAACTCATGGCAGTTCAGATCTGGTACCACTCATTCGAACCTTGATCGAGTAAGTAAACGAATGAACTCTCCTTTTGCAGAATAAGCTTAGTTTGGGTAAAGGTATAATGCGATGAATACGGTCAATATAATACACATTGTATTGGTAAGATACATTTATCAAGTTATACTTACCCCTTGAATGTTTACCATTGATTTTAATGAAACACTCGAAGCCGGTATCCAAGGAGAATAGAATGAACTATGGCCAGCCCTACCCGTCCTCTCCGCTCACTTATTGGTGGGAGTTCCTTGGAGATTTAACGTTCAAGTCATATCAAACTAAATAGAATGTGTAATCGGATAGACGAAGTAGGATTATACTTGATTGGTATACCATAATCTCACCTTACATATGGAGCCAGAATAATATAAATATGACGACTTGAACGGGGTGATTGTGATAGCTTATTAATGGGCCTATGTATTCCTGCATGCAAACCACCCAGGTTAATATACTCTATATGCATATAGGGTTATAATATTACATGGTTATTTAGTAATGTTATTAGGATTAAGAATATAATGCCTTAGATGTGCATGAAACGAACATGAACCGAGGCAATGGTTCGTGCACGACGTGATCTACCACCACCCACCCCCCAACACCACCCCTCTACGTCAGGTATTGTACTGTACACTTTTACCAGATCTGAATTGCCATGAGTTTGAAGAGCTGTAGACGGGGGGCGGGGGGAGGGGCGTTTCTTTTACGAGTGACTGTACATGTTGGGAATGTGGGAGAGCTGTTAAATGCCTGTTAGTTCACTGTCTCCATACTGTAATTTAATGAGGCTCTGTCGTTCCTCTTAAGTGGTGTTTATAATTTCTGTACATTTGAGAAGCGGACGTACCATATCAATACACCGTATATACATTCATACATAAATAGATGATAAATTAATGGTAATACAAGTTTAATGTACTGCATAATGCCAGATAAAAATATTAAAGTTATGAAAGCTGTTCGTCCACAAATCAAACTTAAAACACGTACTCACAGAAAATTGAATCATGTATTTTTAAATACATATGGAGTGGTATGTACCAGCCACTTAAAAGACAAACTCTGTATTTACCTGTCAAACAAGGTGGTATTGGAGTAGTTAATGTGTTTTGTAAAGCAGCTGCTATATTATGTACAACTTTCATAAAAATTGCTTCAGACCATAAAAAGAGGAAATCTGTAACTCCATATTATACAAGTATAAGGACCAGTTATCTATTAGAAATGAAACCTACGGATAATGTTTCCTACTTGTCTCCACCTTATTATACTAATGCAATCAATACCCTAAGAAGGTTAGCAAGGCATCATAACTTTCCCAATGTCAAGAATAAAGATGCATACAATATGTTAATGATATGGACTAAACCAGCAGTTGTAGAAAATTATCCGCTGTTTAATTGGCCTTTTATTTGGGAAAATATTACTTGTAATTATATGGCTCCTCACCAGAGAGGCTTCATATATACTGTAGGTATATTCATGAAACTCTACCAACAAATCAGAGACTAAAAATTTTAAACATAAAACATGATAGTTCTGTAAGATGTGGTGAGGTAGAATATCCTTTACATGTATTTTACTTCTGTTTCCATAACAGAGAGATAATTAATGGTTTAAAAATCTCCTGAATACAGTCTGCAATGTCAATAGCAAATTATTTCTGCATTTTTTAATGTTTAATATTAACTGTAGTGATAATAAGGATAAGAATACAGTGATCATGCTAATGTCAGATTATATTTACTGTATGTGGTTAAGTAGGAAGGAAAATTATAATGTTAAGGAGACTATAGCCTTTATTAAAGGCAGGATATATTATAATAAATGAATGATCAAGTGTATTTTAAAAGAAAAGTCATCCAAATATTTCACTTACAAATATGTTAATATGTAATATTTTGGTATACAGTAATATGTAAATTGTAAAATTTATGAATATAAAAAATAAAATAAAATAAAAACAGTTTGTATATAAACACCAAATCCGGAAAGAATAGACAACCGTCGAGCGGGAGTTCCGAGGCCCCCTCTCAACTGATCGGTCTCCATGGCAACCGTGTCAACATTTGGGGAGGATCCACGCGGCCGGATATCTCTCTTCACCCTCCACAAACACACGAGTCTATCACCGTGACTGAGGCAAACAAGTAAGTCTTTGAGTTTTATTATCATACTTTGTAACGAAGGAATGAGGTAGGACTACATGGAGAAAGATAATTAGTTGCACGCAAATATATACGAAAGAAATTTTTAAAGATTATTTCGTGTTTCCATTAAAAAAATAAAAAGGTGGTTTCCTATTTATTTATTTCTACTTAAGGATCACAAAAGTAATATACAGTTGTCTCGTTTTTCCTCTGCAACATCATGTGATAAATTTAATGAAGGAGGAGGTTTGTTGTTACTTGAAATGAAATTTAATCTGTGCTGCAGCAAAATATAGTTATTATAGCAAAAGGTGATATACTATTTACCATACAATGCACTCAGACTTACCATGAAAATTGTATAGTGTTATATTCTCTGCTAATTATGTCAACGCGATTGCAGAAAAGTTATAGAACACAATGACGGAATAATTTAATTTACTAATGAAATGAGTTATCCTTTTTATTGCTATAGCTTGGTGAACATTAGTTTAGATATACACACTTTACATAAGAGTATCATTGTTTTGTTTACAGTATCGTAATTTTTCGTGTGTCTTCTATGATATATTTCTGTTGACTATCTTGTTTGTTTTTCTGGCAACAGTTGTATTGTTCACGAGTTACCTCCATTCGTATCATTACCTGTGTCAAATATCAAATTAACAAGAAAAGATATACAGTACTATATCTTCCTTTCATGCAATAAGAAAGTACAAATATTATATATTATTTGTTTAATCAACTTATATAAATTTTATCTTCCATGTGTTAATACGTATTCAATTCTCAACAAGTTCCTTTGTCCCATTTGCTTGCGTCGATCAGCAATAACGAGGATCTGTGTGCTCAATAAGTAATGCACTGTGTAGATAGCAGTAGGTCTTCCTGGACTACACCTTAATGCCAAGTACCACACCTTATCTAACTCGGGGTGGTGGTTGTGTTGGAGACAGCTTCTACACCCTAAGAAAATCAATTAACTAAATAGCTTAATGACACACAATAATTCTTTTTGATAATTTCGCATTGTTATAGTACAGTTTAACATTATTTTTCCCTTTCCTGACAGTCATGGTCGGCGTGAGCGCGGAGACGTTATGGATGTGGCTTGGATATCGTGAACGAAGACCGAAACGGTACAGTAAGAACGATCAGTAATAGTCCAACTTTTTATGTTCCTTTTATGGTCATGAGTTTGTATCGTTATTTTAGTTCTGCCAGCAGCTCTTCTAAGTATATGTTTTTGTCTCTGACTCACCGACTTCTATCCTGGCTCAATGTACAGGGCAGCATGTGTAAATTTGTCAAGGTTTTAGTCTTGCGTTCTCATTAATATTGTGTTTATTTGCAATTTATTCGTTTTTTCTTCACTATTACTGGTCTTTTCAATGTCTGGAATAAGCTAGTATTTACGTGTCCAGCCGTCTTTGAGTCTCACACTGATTAATATTGTTTTTTTTTTTGGTAGATGAACCACAAGAATAAGAACTAAAGTCACGCATTCAGGAAACAGGTTGGGCAAGATATATTTTGGCTCTGAACTTTCCATGGCATATCACCAAGGTCATATAAAATATGACGCCTGCGAGTTCAGTCTTGTAAACAATGCTTTGACTGTATACATCCTCGTGTGTGTGAAGTATACAACAAAACATCACAGTACTCGCAGTTATTATTATTTCCTTACACACAAATCCACCTCAACACAAAACCTTCACCTTGATGTTCTCTTCCAGATCTTACCCTAAGTCGTCTCGTTCAACCCTCACTCGTAAAGAAACGGAAGAGCTTGAGAAGAAAGAAGGGGCAGAGGAGGAAGAGGAGGATGAAAAGGCTTTGAAGCTAAAGATCAAAGAGAATGAGGAGAATGAGGAAGAAGACGAGGAAGCGCGGAGAAGGGAGAAAGATGCATATTTAGCCCGAGTGACGCACCTCCACCTTGAGAGGAAAGGGATTACGCACATAGTAAGTTTCCATCTCTTAGAGGTGAAGAGTTGATGACTGTGTTGAAGTTACAGTATCAGGCTCTTAAGACTATTCACACCACAAATCACTATTCCTGGGAAACAGTCTTTAGTTCATCGCTAAGTTTACATTCTTCGGGGCTAAATCTAGAGTTCATTTCTCCCTGTTAAGCACTACAAGTTTTATGATGACTAAATATTTATCTAGGTTTTTTTAATTTCCAGCATTTTTAAAATTTAATGTAACTTAATTTGATTTCTATATAACCTCATTCATTTGCATAAGAGAGAAAATTAAAAATATTCCTTACTGATGTATTTTTCAAATGAATGATCATATGGCAACTGCTCTGAGACTTCGAAAAATAAGGTATTAATGTTTTCCTAAACCTAGATTTAAACGAAACTCCAAGTTCAGGAAAACAGATAATATTACCAACTTGCCTTTGTATTCATTATTCTTAATATGAGTGCTTATTCCCCTCCTCTTGTCATCTCCCTGGTGTCTGCTGGCTCAGGAGAACGTGGGTGTTTGTCCAGGGGCGCGTGTGGCCTTCCTTCAGCACAACCATCTCACACGCCTCGCCAATCTCCGACCTCTTAGACTCCTGCAGGAACTTTTTCTCCAGGATAACCACATTACCAGGTGAGGGTCACCAGACACACACAGACACCCAGTCATAAATAGAGTAGATTTTAATGTTACAGGGAGAGAGAGAGAGAGAGAGAGAGAGAGAGGTCATTAGGTTTATTTATAGATACATTGATATACGAAATAAGAAAACAACATTGACACAGAGATAGAGTCATTAGAAACACCTCCGTTCCCCTGCCGCAGATTAGAGTGTTTACAGGAGCTGGTGAGTCTACGTCGTCTACTGGTGCCGGGGAACAGAGTCGGGGTTGTGGAGGGTCTTCCCAGAGGCCTACAGGAACTGCACATCCAGCACCAGCGTCTCCCTCCTGGTGACGCCCTGGTGCTCGACCCACACGCCCTAGCCACTGTACAGGTAGGTTATCCATACCATAGCTATTGTAGAGGTAAGTTATTTACACCATAACTACCATGTATTTAGATATTCACACCCTATTCAGTCTACAGGTTGGTTATCCACATCCTAGCCGCTGACGATGTACTGTACGTTTGTAAGGGGTTTATATTCCAATGACTGTTGGAACTGTGTTGCTCAGTGTTGGGTTTGCTCTCTGTATCTGAAGCAGGTGTTGCTCATGGGTACTTCGAACCGAGTCATAGTGCGGGGTATGACCGTATGGCTGATCACTTCAACACTGGCTTCCTTCCTCTGACCCAGTTGGTCACCTGCTGCCTCTTTTTATTCATGGTCACGTTGATGTGAGCTGCTGCACTCCTAGCCTTGTATGTCAGCACGCCAGCTAGGACACTGTTAGCCCTAGCCTCCGTGTTGTTCCTACCGGGCCCATTATCAAGTACCTATGCCAGTTAGGAGGATACTTGCTCGCCTGTCCTTTTGTTGGGGAGAAAACGCCTATTTACCACCTGTGCCGTGTTGTTATACAAGACCCCACGCTTGACATCCAGTGTCTACACTCTCGACAATTGTTCTTACCTGTAGTACTGCACTTCCATACCTACATATGTTTATGTTGCTCTGTACTGTCTTCATGCCGATTATCAGTGTAAATTCTCGTAAATAGACATATTTGGTTATAAATATCCATAATCTTGTCCAAAATCCTTGGTGAGAGCGAAATTGTTTAACTTGACAGTAATCTTTAAAAGAACCAGAGGGTGTTTACATCTAGAATTCTAGACCCTCGACAACGTTAGCCACGCATTTGACATCTTACAGATAATTTTTTCCACGCCCTAGCGAGCGCACATCAATACCCTTATTATCCACGTCTTGGCTCACATAAAAGTCGCATTCACGCACGCTTACTGACTCACTCCACTGTCCAAGGATCCCTGCACGTGCCTCTCATAAAAAATGCTTATCATCCTTTGTTCTCAGCACAGGTAGCCCCTCAAGGCCTCCCAGTGATATGTTGAGGCAATTTCGGGTTTTTGCATTATTCCCATTCTTCCTAACCCAACTCTGACTAGAGGGTATCAGCTTTTTCTTGAGATACATTTACAAGAGAGCATATATATACAATATAAATATATATATATATATATATATATATATATATATATATATATATATATATATATCTTGATAAAATCACACGGGAAAATGGAAACAACGGAGTACCTTAGCTTTCGTCTTTATTCAAGACATCTTCAGAGGCAACTGGATTACATGGACAGAGAGAGGCTTAAATATACAGGGTGACCTAAAAACATGAGGTCAGGTCAAAATGATGACATCCACTAATCCCCACACCAACACACACGTAGAGGAGCTTAAGAGAAGGGTGGTGACGTGACTAGTCAAGTCAGGTCAGAAAAAAGGGGACCCACAAAATAACTATCATACATCTAGATCAAAGGTTTTTAAAGCATTTTTAACCTTGGGCCACTGACAAATAAATTTATGTAACATATTATCAGTTTTGAACTGACCATCACTAAGGTTTATTGATTTTAATTCCTTAATCAAACTAGCTTCAACAAGAAGTCTTTCTGTGACACAAGATGATTTGAAAACTTCTATGCTTTTTTCCCAAGCAATGGGGTGATTATTATTCCTAACATGAACGAACAAGGCACTGCTTTCAGATGCAGTTCTAATATTATACTTATGTTGTTTGATTCTGAGCTGCAGTGTTTTTCCTGTCTGACCTACATAATTACAATTACATTTGCTACATGGAATACAATAAACACTACCATTTACATTCAAACTTGGGCTATTCCTTATTAACATATTAGTAATGGTTGAGTCATACTTGAAAACAACATTAATATTTAGAAGCTTGAGGGACCGAACTAACGGGACAAATTCATTACGATAGGGCAGAGTCAAAATATTCTTAAGTGTAGGAACTTGTCTGGTTTGAGAGGAATGAAAGGATTTTTTAGCCCTATTAAAACAACGATCAACAAACACAGAAGGGTACCCAAGTTTATGTGCAATAGAACGAATGTGTTTCAATTCATCGTCAATAAATTCAGAGTCACAAATACGCAGACATCTTAAGAACATAACAGAAAAAACTGACATTTTGGTAGACTCAAGGTGATTCGATAAAAAGTGAATGAAACTGTCTACCTGTGTGGGCTTTCTATATACCTTGAATTTATAGTTTTGGCCATTATTTTGTGGGTCCCCTTTTTTCTGACCTGACTTGACTAGTCACGTCACCACCCTTCTCTTAAGCTCCTCTACGTGTGTGTTGGTGTGGGGATTAGTGGATGTCATCATTTTGACCTGACCTCATGTTTTTAGGTCACCCTGTATATTTAAGCCTCTCTCTGTCCATGTAATCCAGTTGCCTCTGAAGATGTCTTGAATAAAGACGAAAGCTAAGGTACTCCGTTGTTTCCATTTTCCCGTGTGATTTTATCAAGATTTATCTTATCCACGTTTTCATTGTGGATTTTCATAAAATATATATATATATATAAAGAGAGAGAGAGAGAGAGAGTTTTAATTGTTGGGGGATACTGCATGTGTTATACCACACGTAGTTGGAACTGAACTGTGGTCAATAAATCTAACGTATACTCAGATAAACAGACAGACGTGGAGAAGAAAATATAAATATCGTGTGTGTGTGTTTGTAAGTGATGGTGCCCAGTGAGTATGTGTATTGCCACATGATCCGGTTGGTAAAAAGTTACTTCAGGCTTACTTGATGTTGACCAGACAAGCATTCAATTTATAATTGAATAAGCATTTTGGGGGAGCATTGGGTAACTCAGCAATAGTATTCTTGTCTCTTAAGTTATTTAAAGAAAACTGTTCCATCAAAGATTTCACAGAATGTTTCTCATGTATATAATTTTAACCCCATTCACTGTTTGATTAATATATAATATATATATATATATATAATCAACACCTCAACACGCCAGGATTCGAACCCACGGCCCACTAGCCCATGACTGTGACCGGGGAACGCTAACCGCTGGACCACCAGGATACGGGTAATCCCCATTAGAGCTTCACGGCGCCATAAGCTCGTTGAACAGGCTTTGTGTGAAATATAACAAAGTCTAGGACTGCTTTTGCATCCTGGAGGTCCAGCGGTTAGCGTTCCCCGGTCACAGTCATGGGCTAGTGGGCCGTGGTTTCGAATCGTGGTGGGTTGAGGTGTTGATTGTATGTAGAAGTCCGCGTGCTATTGGGCTAATGATATATATATATATATATATATATATAAAGTGTGTGTGTGTCCTTCAAAATTAAATGTACTATGTGACAAGCCGTTGATACAGTTAACTTAAGTGTACTTTTAAATGTAACCTGGGTAGATATTGGAAGCATAATGTGTTGTCTAATGATAGATCCTGCTGCCATATGGCATTGCGAAAATTGTGACCAAGTCCCAGGTTGCTCATCTGATTTTCTGCCTCACTTACACACAAATGTAGGGTCTCAATTGTTTTTCTTACTATTGACAACATACATACAATATATTGTTTCTCACTTTTGATCTTTTTTAATATTTGTATTTCTTTATGGTTCTTTATTATTATTATTATTACATTTTCGCCCCCCCCCCCCCCCCCCAGGCCCCGGGTGAGCTAATCCCCGTAAAAAAAAAACAGTTGAACCTTTTGTCCTTCATCATAGTCATCCAGCTGCCAGTTGATTCTATGGTTGCTCACCCCCCCCCCCCCCCCCCCCAGCAGGTGTCCCATGTCCTTCACTGAGTTGTCTTGATCGTCAAGTGCTAACTTATGTTAACACTACAAAGGTTATGTAAATGATATCAAGGCTTGATTAAAATTTTATTGAATACTGTTTTCACAGTTGTACAAAATATTGTTGACCTTTATTGGTACTGTATACAGCCTAGATCTAACACAGTGCAGCAAATAGTTGAATACACTGTTATTTTCCGCAGACGTTTTACATTTTACTGGATGTTTAAATGTTTCCAGGTTCTATTTGTTTTTTTATTAGTCTATATCATAGTGAACTGTTTCCCTTATTTTGTAGACAACAATTATATATATATATATATATATATATATATATATATATATATATATATATATATATATATATATATATATCATATTTCAAAGTTGACACGGATTTATGACACGAGCATCAACCTTATTTCAGCCTAATAAGTTCATAATATATGTATTTTGGTTGTTAGTCGAGCAATATAGGAGTTCCTCTGCTTGATGACCATGGCTGGAGATAATTTGATCGGTACCTGGCAGTGACTGCTTGTTGCTGGTGACACGGATGAGAAAAGTTACAAGCTTGGTTACAGTTTTGGTGATCCTTCCTCGTGAAGTTCTTGATGTCCTCGAGTATGGCTGTTCTGGTGATCGATGATGACTGCCACGTGTGTGATGATGGTTTATGAAGTGGCTGACGTCTGGTTAGTCTGTGGTTGGTGATGGTGTTCTCTTGCTGGTGAAGCTGGTGTATATTATATTTACTAATGAGTTTCCCTCCTCACTGACGTCTGATCTGTTACGGATGACCCTGGTATGTGACGGCTGGTAGTCTACTCGTGATCCATTTCCTCCGAAGAATAATAGTGGCTACTAATGAGCACCTGGTGACCAACACTCGCCGCTGATGGTTGTCTGGTGAACAAAACTGTTTGCTTCCGTCTCCCAGGTGGCCCTATTAGCGTTACCTTCAGACCTCGGGGTTGGGATAAGGTGGACAGAGGCCATAGTCCCAGTTACATGTATCGATGATACTGGTGTGACATTTGTGTTCGCATGGAAGGTATGGGGGATTGATGATGACTGGTGGTAGCTTTGGGTTGTCCGTTTTTTCTTGTTTTAATGACTTTTTAGGCCAGGCATCCGTGACACCACAGACCAGCAGTGCCACAGACACTCTCATCGTCCACCTTAACCGCTAGACTTATCTCTGCAAGCTGCCAGGAACTTCGGGAAGTACGCAGGATACGAATGAACACTAACACAAGTTGCCAGGAGTAGACTGAGAGTTTTTGTCAGTCCCGACATATATATATATATATATATATATATATATATATATATATATATATATATATATATTATTATTATATATATATTATATTATATATTTATACTCTTGATATTATTGCCAAAGGTTACTAGAAATAAATCCCTTAAGTTGCCAGAGGTTTTTAGAAATATATCCCCACAAGTTAATTTAATTGTGGGTTGTAAGCAATAATGGCCGAGTGCTGTGCTAGGTTTGTTTATGCTTCTAATACTGTTCCTTAATCACTGTTTAAATAAGTTTTTCCACTCTCCGTTCCCGTAGACCCTTGAACTATCTTTGAACAGTTCCCCACTTTATTTTTATTCACTCCTGCAAATAATTTCTACGACGCATGAAGCGTGTACTTCCTTCTCTTGATAATGTACCCATGCTTTTCTGGGCTAAATCCTACAAATAGCAGTGAGGACAAAGACTTCATTCGAGTTTAATAGCGATGTTATTAACCTCTCAGACACCCAGCAAAGATCAGTATTAATAGCCCTAAATGAACTAGGGAAAAATATAAACAAGATAAATCTAGTTTGATATAGGAAATGGATTAATTACCATTAACATGAAAAGAAACAAACCGGATATATAAGGGGAAGTTAGACAAATTTTACGAACACACATATTTTTTTAACTACAATAGAGAGAAGAAACAACAAAAACTTAAGCCCTTTGTCTGCCCTGTGATGAAAGGTCGCCCTCTATGACCTTAAATTAGGTACCAGGTAATTAAACAAATGATTTATGACTTCGGGTTAGGTAATGTTGAGTATTATTGTTGTTAGTGTTGCTGTTGTTGTTGTTATTATTGGTGTTGCTAGTGATGTTAGTTATGTTGTTATTGTTATTGATTTTGTTGTAGTTAATGTTGTTATTGTTGTTGTTGGTTTTGTTCTTGTTAAGGTTACTGTTGGTTTTGATGTTGCTGTTGTTAGTATTATTGTCATTAGTGTTGTTGTTGGTTTTACTGTTGTTCCTTGGTGTGCTTATGTTGATGGTTATATGGTGGTTGTTTAACCTAGTGTTTATTTTATTATTATTATTATTATTATTATTTGTGTTGTCCAGTTGTTAATGGTTGGCATTTATTATTTCTTTGTTTGCTGTTGCTGTCGTTGTTGCTAGTTAAGTTTTGTAACTGTATTTCCGCAACAAGGCGCTGAGAGGCATTAACCGATAGCTAAACAGACACAACACGGAATTACTAGAGGGAAAACAATAGTCATCATGAGCGAGGAGGAACCAAAATTAATAACATAAGAACATAAGAAAATAAGGAATCTGCAATAGGCCGGTTGGCCTGTGCATGGCAGCTCCTGTCGAGAGTTACTACCACTCTCTATCATCCATGAATCTATCTAGCCTCCTTTTGAAACTTTCCAGAGTTCCCGCACTTACTACAAAGCTGCTAAGCTTGTTCCACTCGTCCACCACCCTATTTGTGAACCAGTTTCTTCCTATCTCCCTCCTAAACCTAAGCTTATCCAACTTGAATCCGTTGCTCCGAGTCCTATCCTGCTCGGATATTATAAGAACTTTATCTATATCCCCTTTATTGATTCCTTTCTCCCACTTAAATACTTCTATCATATCTCCCCGCACTCTTCGTCTTTCTAGGGAATGCAAGTTAAGTTTCTTTAACCTATCCTGATATGGAAGGTTTCTAAGTCTCGGAATCATTTTTGTCATTCTTCGCTGCACCGACTCTAGTGAATTTATATCCATTCTATAATAGGGGCACCAGAACTGAACCGCATAATCGAGGTGCGGCCTGACTAGCGCAAGGTATAGTTGCAATAAGACCTCTGCACTCTTGTTACTTACACTTCTAGATATAAGACCCAATACTCTGTTTGCCTTATTTCGAACATTAACTCACTGTTTTCTAGGCCGTAGGTCCGGGCTTACAAGTACCCCTAGGTCTCTTTCACAAGTCGACTTCTCTAGGTTGATGTTGTTAAGGCTGTATACAAAATCAGTATTTGTTCTTCCAATATTAAGTACGCTGCACTTGCTGGTGTTGAATTTCATTTGCCATTTTTCAGGCCATTTTTATAGGCCATATAGTAATTACCTCGCCTTAGGGTCAATTTCAGCTACAATTTCGGTTTTTCCGGTTCAAGTAATAACGGAGGTGGGGGAACACCTGCCTTTCATACCATCTTGTCTGTTGTATGTGACGCGAATCCCTATGAAAACTGTCGCTACATTGTGATATTACGTTAAAAAAGAAAACTGGTTTCGTGTTGTTGGGGCCATTGGAAATCTGTTTGTGTGTTCATGATCGTGATGTCGCATATCCTGAGCTGCTTAGGTATGACTTTGGTAATCCTGTTTCTTTGCACTAACGGCCATATTATTAAACAACATCTCCCCTTGAAGAATATCTTCATGTCGAAAGTCGTATTTTTAAATGCGAAGAACCTTTTAGTGCAGCTCACGAAAGAGTGTGGTGGCATGAAAACGAACTAATTGCACCTAACTTTGAAGAGGTAGCTATGAGCTGCTTTTCGTCACCCTCTTAATAATTATTTTGTTAGTTTTATTGAATATTTATTATCAATACGATTAACGTACAAAGAAACACGTATTGGTAATTTTACAATTGTATTTATTTACATTATTGGTTTTACGTCCCATATTATGACAGTGCAAAAGCTGTGTCCCCTGTCATATTACGCCTTTCGTAAAAGCTGTGCTGCCTGTCAATTTGTTATTGCCAAAGGCAAGCTGCTGGAGTCATCCCATCTTACTAACGCTAATATTAATCTGGTAAGCACATTTACGGTAATTTATTAAGCTTTTTAGCAGTTTTATAAGTGAGTTTCTGTCAGGAAAATAAAACTAGTGATGTTCTTGCCTGGAAATATTCCAATGGATAGAGACAAATTTCACTGGGAGAAAATCATCTCAAAATTTTATGTTGCATATATTAATAAATTAAGTCCATTTAAGTTATTTAATGCAACTTTTTAGCAGTTTTATAAGTGAATTTTTATCTGGAAAATAAAAACAGGGGAGGTTTATGCCTAAAAATATCAAAATGGGTTGAGGCAAATTTCACTGGGAGGGCATTATCACAAGGATGGTAATATTACATACAAAAACACCTTCGATACAGTGGATCATGATATAATATGTGAAATACTGCAGGCTTTAATTTTCCATCACCAATTACATTATTTCGTTTTGGTAAACTTCCATTTGGCTGAATTAGGAGCATAATAAAACAAGTTCACTGGAAGCTGGAGTTTGATTATTTAATGACAATGAGCCTTAAGCATATATGACACAATATTTTGGCTAATATAGAGGACTTCACAGCAGCTTCCCCCGTCTCAGTAATAGTAAGTTCGCCCACGCCAAATTAGAAGTCTCTACCTCCCATATAACTGAATTAAGTTAGTTGTCTCAGAAATTATAGTCATCTGCACCCTCTTTAATCTAACCTACTAAGCATATATATATATATATATATATATATATGAACATATAGTTTTTTTTACTTACTTTATTTTAATGCGTTCCCAAATCTTCTTCAACTGTTCTTCTGATCGCCGAGGTCCATATCCCTCAGCATTTAAACATGATGCAATTCGTAACCATGCTTGTTTCTTTAATGTAACAAGCTTCCCACAAGTACTTTTATTTTGCAAAATTTTCTCCTCCCCAATCAAATAAACTAAGAAATCCCGGGACACTATGGAGGAAAAAATATCCATGACGAGAGCTGCTACAATACTAAATTTGGCGCCAACGAAGGTAAAGAAACACACACCGGACCCATAATGCATCAGCGAAAAGACGACCAAAATGCATCTTCGAAGAGGACAGTATTACCAGACCTAAAAAAATCATCCCGCACGAAGTGAAAGAGGTTCGAGCATTTAAAACTACCGCTTGAAGGAACAACACCTTCGAAAAGATTCTTCGTCAGAAGGGGTGGATGTTGTTTGATAATAATATGGCCGTTAGCCTCCCCACTCACACACACACACACAACAGAAGAGAAAATCGTCCTCTTGACCGACTTAAAATTTTTAAATATCATGAAAATTAAAACAATGTTCATATAACAACAACAAAGGGAAGATCTCATGAAAAATTACCGTAGAAAAACAAGAAAAGCAGCAAAAAACAATAACACGAAAACTCTCATTATAAACAGCATCAAAACAATCAGTTACAATAGCAACAAGTAAACCATTAATAACAATTGCATTAAATGTATCTGTGACAATAACAGCAAACGCACAATAATGATCAGAGGTTGAGTGAGTGGAGGACGGGCCAGGTAGGACGGTGGCACATAAACCTCTTCCTTCCTGGACATTATTATTATTGTTTAAAATGATAAAAAGGTTCACATTGATGTTCTAGCCACCAGGAAGTTACCACCACGTGACCATGATATAATAAAGCTTGTCACAACTACAGTGAACTATCAGTAACTGTAGAAAGTTCCAGAGCTCCGTGACGGAGAAACTGCGTTGAAAAAAAAATCGCGTTTTTTTTTCTTATGCAGTTTAGTACAATTGTCACATTTGTTATGTTATATACAAACTTTTGGCATGATACAAAGTCAGCAATATATGGTAGATACCTGGGTAAACAATATTAATAATTGGGAGAAATTTATAATGACTTCAATAATTACTCCTGTGTCAATGCAGACGTCGGAACCATTACGTGCCATGTTACACACAAGGATCTTAGCACGACAATAAAAATTAATTATATAAATTATATTAATCAAAAGTCTGTTTTTTCACTTAACATAAAAAGGAAGATGCGTTCACAACTTGATTTGTCTGTATATAAAGTTCCTCTGTCATAACATTTCTAAACAAAATTTTCCTTTTGTTTCTAATCTCTTATATTCAGGTTAAGGGGAAATGACAAAAAAATTATTATTCAAATGCTATACAATATCACTGTACAATGAAATATGTCCAGGATGACTGGCAACATGAGGCAGCAAGAGAACAGATGTATATAAAACTCTCTGACCCCAAAACCATAAAACAAGTCTTTCCTCTGGTCATATATGTCAAATTTTATCCATAGTTTTCAGTATAGATTTCATAAAGTAAAAAAAAAAATCAAGAGGGTTTAAGCTGCTTTCCACGTCGATCATGTGGGCCTGGGCGACAGTAACTAAGGTACGTGACAGACACAGCTTACCTACGTGACGGACACAGCTTACCTACGTGACAGACACAGCTTACCTACCGAATCTGGTTTTTGTTACGATCTTGTTCTCCTCTTCTCCCTCCCTCTCTTGTGAACTAGCCTCGTCATGGGTTATAATGGCATTTTTTATTAAGTTTACCATCGGCTCATATCATAATATTGTCCCGAATTAACAGGAAAATAAAAATTATATATTAAGATATAACTAAATTTATTCAGATTACAAAACTAAATCCTCAAATACATAAATGTAAATTGAATTATTAAAACAATAATATAGAATGTTAAGTAAATTATTTTTTCCATATTATAGCCCCACTGCTGTACAAAATTATTACATTTGAACTGATATTAATGATTCACTTCGGCAAGAATTAATACCTATACCGCCACCACAGGAAACGCTGCGAGTGCTGGACGTGAGTGGCAACAGACTAACAGAGCTGGGTGCTGTGGGTCTACTGACGCGTCTACAGGTGAGTCAGTTGCTGGGTGCGTCTACGGGTGAGTCAGGGGCTGGGTGCGTCTACGGGTGAGTCAGGGGCTGGGTGAGTCAGGGGCTGGGTGCGTGTACGGATGAGTCAGGGGCTGGTCTACGGGTGAGTCACGGGATGGGTGAGACTACTGGTGAGTCACGGGATATGGGCTATTTATAAGTGGAGATAAGTAAGCTCTTTAGTTCTGATTGTCAATGCCAAGGATTTTTCCTTGTTTAACATATTTAACGAATCCCATTAATGTTTGATTTTGTATAAATTTCTTTGTTGTTCAACCACCAGTACAGTACATGACCGAAGGAGCGCGGCATTACTTTTCGCATTTTTCTTGTGCTTGTTTGTGAAGATTAATACTAGTGGTTGTGCATCCGCGTAACGTTAATGGCGTCATCAAGAGGCGTTTGGTCCTCTCGTGATGAAAAGTCATCTTCTGCTGGAGACTTAAACCCAAACATTATATATTGGTCTATGTTACTGTTTTTTTTTTTTTAAGATTACTAAATATAATTTTTAGTGTAAATTATAAAGTACTTAAAATGTTATGATATTTCATTTTAAGTTAAACATTTATTCGTTGTCCGCAAAGGATTAAGTAAATTTTAAATGTTCTACGTTTCAAATTTTTTTTTAATGTTTTCACTGGTAATTAAATATATATATATATATATATCTTGATAAAATCACACGGGAAAATGGAAACAACGGAGTACCTTAGCTTTCGTCTTTATTCAAGACATCTTCAGAGGCAACTTCGTGTTTTCTTCTTTCCTTGTGGTTATCAGCATATATATATATATATATATATATATATATATATATATATATATATATATATATATATATATATACATATATATATATATATATATATATATATATATACATATATATATATATATATATATATATATATAAATATATATATATATATATACAGTATATATATATATATATATATATATATATATATATATATATATATATATATATATATATATATACAGTATATATATATGAGACCAATGGCTCTTCGTGTTAAACATTACCTCATCAAGACACAAACATAATATACAGCATGCTCCGCCAAACCCCCGTTTCTATGCTTTCCTTCTCCCAGGGCAAAGTCATTTGCTCAACCAGTCAATGTGACACATTGTAAGATAAACCTATGTTACCATGAACAAAAGTATTATTACTGACCAAGCAGATTTTTTTTCTGTATAAAAAAATATTGATCATGTAAGGTTAGAGGTTAATCCTGTAAGCTTGTGTATACTGTATTATTTGGGGAGAGTGGTAGCGTTCATCCCCAGCCATGTTGACTATTATGCCGGAACATTGACGTCTAGTGTTCATCTGTCGTCAGAGTTTATTATATTAGGGTTTAATTTTACTGTAATTTAATGATATTTGCCACTCATTGATAGATAGGCAGACACTCGCTCACACTTGCCCTCGTCCACTAACTCACGCAATCAAGCAATCAATTAGTTTAGTCAGTAAGTCTTTCAATCTCTCGGTCAATAAATACCTTAATCGCGAAGTCCATAAAAATCTGTTCTTCTGTTTGACTGTCTCGGTCTGTTCTCTCGGTGATTTTCTTTCCGGGACAACTCGGACATTGCTCTCATGATAGCACCATACGCAATTGAAGAGAAAAGTTACACCCACCATTGTGCATCAGTGACGTCATATCAAGAAGCGACGTGAAAGGAATTTTCGCTGCTTATAACACGTTCAGAGAGAGAGAGGGAGAGAGATGTCGAATCCCTAGAAAAGCATACATAGTAGGACCACACGATTAGTCCTGGGCCTTAGCAACCAGTGGCTGAAAATATACAATGGACAAAAATTTACTTACTGTAATAAGAGTGGAATATTTAACAAAAGCTTTCAATACAAAAAATACATTGAGTTAACATCAGGTTATGTATGAATCACTTATAATTTGTTGTTGTAGAGGAAATACGTAGTTATAGGCCTGCCTCGCTGGTGGTGTTGTAAAGGAAACATGTGGTAAACTTCCTGACTGGTGGAGTGGTGTGGGGGAAACAAGTGACTATAGACCTTACTTGCTGGTGGAGTGGTTCTCACAGGTTCTCACTGTCTCAGCACCATGTTTGTCCATTATTATTATCATCCGTGTGTGTGTGTGTAAAATTAGTGGTCCTTTATTGTTGACTTGATTCTGGGCCGAGCTGCTTTTCTAGTATCTGTTCTTCATCAGTGGTCACGGGGTTCAACCTTGATCCAGTTTTATACACACTGACACAAATGGACTAAAGTCCTCTTCTCTCTGTGAACTGAAAGGGTGAAGTATAGTCTGTGACGGTCTTTCTACATAATATATTTTCTATATTACGTAGAGACTGCCGTAACTATGATCCTGCCTTAATTATTCGGCCACATATCTTTACTGGGCCACGGCCTAATGTATTCATATGGTTTTCATTTCTAAAAAAAGATATGAAAGAGTTCTGAAAACTTCTGACAAATTTTCTGAAACATTTTAACGCACAAAACACAGTTTTCTGGGATTTGCGCTGGGAAAACAGTCTTTTGGGGAATACGAATGTTGGGCCTAAAAATTTCCATCCATCGTAACAATGGTTTTAAATCAGAAAAAATTAGATTTAGGCGCGAAATAGGTAAACATTGATTTGGAAATAGAGTAGTGGACGAGTGGAACAAGTTACCAAATATTATCATTAACTCGAATGCGCTGGATAGCTTCAAACATGGGTTGGATGGATATACGAGTGATAGAGGTAGGGTGTAAATGGGACTGCCTAGTATGGGCCAATACGCCCGCTGCAATTTCCTCCTTTCTCATGTTCTTATGTTAACTTATCGTTTTCCAGGAAATGCGCCCAGAAAATAGTCGTTTGAGGAACCTGTATTTTGGACCCAAAATTTCACATCCTCGGAACACCATTAAGTCTCGGTGTTTATTTTCTGATTTGTCTCTTTTTAATTTTTTGTTTTTTTCTAAAAATTACTCAGAATTTTATAAAAAATGCCAGAAAAGTTTTGAGAAATATTCTGAAAAGTTGTGACAAATTTTCTGTAAAATTCTGAAAAATTTTCAGAAAGATTTCCTACCTTCAAAATACCGTTAGGTTGGGTTAGGTTACGTTGTTAGGTTAGGTCAGGTTGGGTTGGGTTTAATTGAGTTAGGTTCAATTAGAAGGGTAAGACTAGGTAAAGTTAGGGTAAGTTCGATTAGGTTTGGTTAAATTAGGTTGAGGTGGTTACCCATGTCAAGGATGGCAAACTAAAAACATTGTCCCTGAATTTCTTGCTTCGTTCTTGAACATAAGTAGAAATGTCGAAACTGACAATTTTTTCAGTGGGTATTTTATGTTATATTCCTAACAATAGTCATAGTTAAGTAGAAATAAGAAGAAGGTAAAGATAAATGAGGTGACAAATGAATGAAATTCAACAGGTGCTGCAGGTGGGGGACAATGACCTCTGCTCACTGAGTCACGTGACGTCCGTGCTGGGTCGCCTGGGTCACCTGCGTGAGGCCCACCTGGTCGGCAACCCGGTCACCACCTACAGACGCTACCGCCCAGCTCTCATCCTCGCCGCGTCGCCCACCCTAGGTAGGTTAGGTTAGGTTAGCCCCTTGTCTGATGAATACTTTCATGAGAACCTAACTTGTACACTCGGAAACCTGGGTAGGTGCTGGAGGTTCGAACAGTGTCCTTTCTGGATGGGGGCCCACTCTAACTATCACGGGGCAACACACGCACGAATACACGCAGTCATAGTACGGCTGTATAGATGACATTATGTATACATATTGCATTATCTTCATTATATATGAACACGAAGAAAAAATACCATAGGTTGTAGTTACGAAAGCATGGATGGAAATAAACACTTCCAAACCACCCAGTGACTCCACACAATGTGTGTGTGTGTGTGTGTGTGTCTGCCAGACCACGATGCTTCCCATCATTCGTGTAACTATATGAAAAATCCCGTGTAATTTAACTACATATTCAAAAACCTTAAATTACATGTGAATCAGTTACTCCTCATTTGACACACTTTTTGTGTAATACTTTGACCATCCCACCTGGGCACATGGAGGCCCATGGTAACTCTCATGGGGCAACATACATACGAACACACAAGTTATGATATGAAGCCTTCCAGACTTCACTATCATTATCATGTTATATTCATCGTGCTCTGTATCAATACATGACAGTGATATTAGTATAATATTGTAACTTTTACCCTACAGTTATTGTTGTAAATCATGGACAGGAAGGATACATAAATTGTAATAACAAGTGTATGGTTCGCTCAAAGCCACCCCAAGTCAGACAACGCGTCACACAAAGTTACACTGTGTGTGTGTGTTCTCTAACATTAAGCTTCATCCTTAGTAGGTAAGATGTTTCATAAAGAGGTTTCTCCCATTTGTCATTGTGAGCACCGTCCCAGAGCACATTGTTTCCATCAAAACCATGGTTCATCCTTATTTCCCTTCTTCCGTGTAACTATATCCATATGGCCGAAGTGTTTGCTTTTCATTTCTTTATTTACCAAAATAATGTGGATCAGTTACTCGTTATTCAACACATACATGCACTTAGAGCATCAAGATTGCTTTGTAGGCATGACTATTGGTTAATTGAATCCCCAAAAATATTTTTCACATTTATTATGCATAAACATTGTAAACATATCTATGTGATTATTGTAGTATATAACATATATTTAACGTCTGGACAGATTCCTAAGAGTTATGCATATTAATGCATAGATTTTGTAAGTATATTTATGTGAAGTGGCGTAAAACCACATAGTAAAATACCTGGACAAATTCCCGAGAGTTAGGAAACGAAGTCTATGTGGCCCCAACGAGGTTACACCAGAGAGCTAACTCCCCCGCCACCCCCTACAATAGGGTGTGTCAATTTTGTCAACATGTTAAAAATCAAATTTGGTAGTCAAAATATTGTGCCTCTTTATGTCTAAACTTGAGATTAGCAAACAAAAATGAATTGAAATAACCCTCACCTACATCAATTATACCTTAAAGTTTCAAATATCAGTATTTCAACAAATTAATGAGACTTGATTAGAATTATTCACTTGATATTAACTAATCTCATGTAAGCATATGGATTATGGAGTATTTTATGGTTCTATAGCTTGTGTACAATATGCATGTCAGAACAAGAACATGAACAGGCTCTCCGTGTGGGACAGTTTAATTCTTGTTTTGACTTGTACCAAGCGTGAGGATAAGGCGCCCGGCTCACTCTCCTTCTAGATATCATAGACGGTGGTTTGCTCTCATTGCACTTGCACCTACTCTACCAGACGAATTCTACATTTTAATTATTGTAAGTAGGGCATATTGATTGTCGCAGTTACATATATCATTGTATAAAACATTATGTTCTAAGAAATTATTATGTTATTTCTGTTACAGCATTTTTGATAAACAAATTGATATTTTTTGAAACAACAATTGAATTATGAAACATTGAAATATTTTTCTATTTGTCAGATAGTGTGAAGATGTCAAAATTGAAGACAAGAAGTCAGTTGTCAACCCACTTGAGCCTGCTAGTTGGTAAAGGGAAGGAGCTTCCTGTATCAGAACTTCCAACAGTGAGAGACATGCTAAGATTAGGGTTACTCCTTCGAGAAAAAAATGCAAAGGACAGAAGGAACTATACAGATAAAGAACTCATAAATGACATGATAGTCCCTCTTCTGCATCAATGGACAAAAGCTAATGCACTATTCAAACCACCTGTGATTAATCAGTGTCGAACTATTGAGCTAAAACTAACGAAATTATGGCACAAAGCAGTTGAAACATCACTTGGTAAAGGAAACTTGGCCAGGAAAAATGAATTTCTGCACGCACTTGATACTCTGTTTGACATTTTGACCTGCAAGTGCTCCATACAAATATGTTCTGAATCCAACTGTTCTCACTCAGGCAAGAGAGAAAATAATTCCCACATTGATTGTGGTTGTCCTCGTGAAAAGAAGATCCCTGTTTTAGAGCTTGAATTTATAAAGGCACAGAGGACAAAGGCAGAAGGCCAAGGAAGTATGCAAATGGGTTCAATAGATTATTCAGAAACAAAGAAGCAGATTGCTAATGTCAAGAAGAGAGAACAAATCCGAGAGAGGGAACAAAAGAAGAAAATGAAGAGTGAAGAAGCCATCCAAAGAGAGGAAGAGCTGTGTCAAGATGTTTATCACTTCTTTGGTAGTTCTTCTGATGAACAGGAAGCAACATCAGATGATAGTTCCAAAGAGCCATCTGAACCTTTACCAAAGAAAATGAAATACAACACAAGAAATATTTCAAACATTGCTTTAGCTAGTATTCGCCACCATGCTGGACTTCGTGAGGCTGCAGAAATTGCAACTGCTGCTTGGATAGATGCAGGCCTCATCAGCCGAGAGGATGTATCTTTGGTGATAGATCATAATAAAATTAGAAGAGCACAAGAAAAAAATAATGAAGGAAATATCTGATCAGCATGAAAAAGATTTAAGCGAGGGAGGGCTCTCCTGTCTTTTGTTTGATGGAAGAATAGATGACACAAAAGTTTTGCTAGAAGTAGAGGGAGTGAACAGAAAGTTTCCAGGTCTCATCAAAGAAGAACACTACTCTGTCTGTTCTGAGCCTGGTGGTCGGTTTTTGTTTCACTTTGCTCCCGAAACTGAAGTAGAAGGGAAGAAACATGCAGAGGTCATTGCTGATCATATTTTATGTTGGGTTCAGGAGAGAGGACTTGGCAGTTCACTGCAGGCTGTTGGTGGAGATTCAACTGCAGTGAACACCGGATGGCAGAGGGGTGTAATGACGCATTTAGAGAAAAAACTAGGAAGAAGACTTGTTTGGATTGTATGTGATTTACATACAGGCGAGCTACCTCTTCGTCATCTCATCCAGGAACTTGATGGTCCTACAAAGAGCAACAACAAGTGGTCAGGTCCCCTTGGCATCATGCTGGATGAAGCAACACAACTAGAAATAAATACAACCTTTCCAAAGGTCGAAGTTGGCCCTCCCCTTCCGGCGTTGTCTGAAGGAGTCATCAAAGATCTCAGCACAGATCAATCCTATGCTTATCGTATTGCCCAAGCAATAAGATCAGGAGAAGTGCCTCAGTCATTGGCTCTCTTGGAGATTGGACCTGTCAGTCACAGCCGTTGGTTAACTACAGCTATTCGTTTCTGCAGGATTTGGATTTCCAAACACGAATTGAAGGGCAAAGTGCTGAAGAATTTGAGGTTAATTGTTGAATTTATTATTGGAGTTTATCTTCCCCAGTGGTTTAGTGTGAAACTTAATCCTATGTGGGTGGATGGGCCCAATCACCTTTTGTTTCAATTGCAGCTAGTAAGAACACAGAGGAAGGTAGTGAGGGACATCGTGTTACCTGTGGCAAGAAGGTCCGCTTGGTATGCTCGATCAGAAGCAGTTTTGCAAGCAATGCTTTGCAGTCAATGTACCAATCTCCGAACCGAAGCTGTAGAAGTCATTCTAAAGATTAGAGGAACGCTAATAGATGACGACCAGTTGGGAGACTGTTCGTTTCATTCAAGAAAAGTTCCCCCAATAAACGTCAATGCCACCAAATTGTCAGAATTGGTTGACTTGAGTTTGGAAGTCTTAGAGCCACCATTGACAACAAGTCTAACTAGCCAAGAATTGAGAAACCTTAAAGAGACTCCAATGCAGGTGCCGAAGTGGCCTTCCCACACTCAAAGTGTGGAGAGATGTGTGAAAATGGTCACAGAAGCAGCGGGCCATGTTTACAGCCACGAGAGGCGAGAAGGTTACATCAAAGCACAAATAGCAAGCAGACTACTGATGACAAGAAACCAAAGCAAAGAGAGTATGAAGGCATTGGTTACTTTCAAATAGACTACGGATAATAAAATATAATAATTTGAAACTTGAAACAGTAACATGTGTGCAAACGCTGGTTATGTTATAAATTCACAAATATGTACATTTAAAAATCCATTTGATGTAGGTAGGACTAATTATAAAAAAAAATTTATGCCAGAATATTGTTTTGCGTGCTTAAAGACTACAATAAATTGCTACCAAATTACTCGATTTTCAATTTAGCCAGTTCACCCCCTAAATTGACACACCCTAATACATATAGGCTGTGGGTCTGGGATGGCATATGAGTTGCTGGGAGGATGGTTAGCAGTCCTGTTGAACTGGCAGGTAGACAAAATATTAAACTCACAGCCAAACTGTAAGAAAATCCATGGACAATGAGATATTAGTAAAATATACTAGGTCATTTTAGCGCGTACACACACATTATATACAGACCTATTGGTCCTTGCGAGGCTGTTTGGTTATGCTATGCTAACTAGTTTGCCAGGGTGAGGGAAAGTATATATATATATATATATATATATATGCAAGTAAATCACTGTAGGTGCGCGTGATCTAGGTATATGCTGATAACCACCAGGAAAGAAGAAAACACGAAGTTCCCAAGCGCTTTCGTGTAATTCACATCTTCAGGGGTGAGTACAGACTAGATAGAGTAATGCAAAACAAGATGAATATATACAGAGGAGGGTGAGACCAGGTCCACAATGGTCAGGTAATTAGGTAATGACCCTACAAATCTTTAAATGGTACACAACGGTTGGTGGTTGGGTCAGATGGGACAGTGACCCGCCCTCTCACCTGATCACAAATCTTCTTAATTACAAAGTTGTCCAGCTTGTACATGCCGTTACTCAAATTCATGTTGAATGCTTCGGTATGTTTAATAAGACTAGATTCTATGATGTTCCTACTATCAATTGAATTACATGGTAATATTGAGGAGGCATTATCCCAGTCAATGCAATGCTTGTTATCCCTCAAATGAACAAACAGAGCATTGGATTCCTGGCCTGTCCTAACACTGTATTTGTGTTGTTTAATTCTAGTTACAAGATCTTTACCTGTCTGGCCTAAGTAAAACATATTACATTCCTTGCAAGGAACTTTATAAATGCAACCAATTGTGTTGTTGGGGGAGTTCTTGATTAACATTTGTTTAACAGTGCATGAGTTTTTAAATGCCACATTGACGTTCCAAGATTTTAGCTGTGCCGGAATGTGTGAGAAATTTTTGTGAAATGGTAATATTAAGATATTCTTATGGTCATGGGTGGGCTTGGGATCAGTTCTATAAAAAGTTTTCTTAGTAATGTTTAAGCATTTGTCTATGAAAGATCTAGGGTATTTAAGGTTTGAGCCAATATTATATATATATTTGTATTCCTCATCGATGAATTCCGGACTGCAAATTCTCAAGGCACGTAAAAACATTGTTGTAAATACTGACTGTTTGACTTTATTATGGTGGGCAGAATAATAATGAATGTATGAACACACATTGGTTGGTTTTCTATAAATACTGAACTTAAAAGTGTTACCTATTCTGTGTATCAGACAGTCTAGGAATGGCAATTTACAGTCTTGCTCTAATTCCACAGTGAATTTGATCGAGGGGGCTAAGTTGTTAAGTTGTGGTAGGAAAACTTTTAGGTCCTCATTACATGGCCAGAGACATAATACATCATCAACATATCTAAACCAGACTGCTGAGGGTGGTAAAATATTACTTAATAGTTTCTTTTCAAAGAATTCCATATATAGGTTGCTTAATACAGGTGAGAGTGGATTACCCATTGCCATACCAAATTTTTGAGCATAATATTCCCCATTGAATTCGAATTTGCAATCCTTAATACATAGTTTGATGAGTTCGATGAAGTCGTCTTTCGAGACGGGCAGTGAAATGTTATCCAGGGAATCTATGAGGAACTCTAGTAAATCATCAACTGGGACCTTTGTACTCACCCCTGAAGATGTGAATTACACGAAAGCGCTTGGGAACTTCGTGTTTTCTTCTTTCCTGGTGGTTATCAGCATATATATATATATATATATATATATATATATATATATATATATATATATATATATATATATATATATATATATATATATATATATATATATATATATTTAACTCTTCTCAACAAATGCAAGGATGTTGCCCCATGAGAGTTACTGTGGGCCTCCTTGTGCCCAGGTGGGCTGGTCAAAGTATTACACTATAAGTGTGTCAAATGAGGAGTGACTGATCCACATGTAATTTAAGGTTTTTGAAATATGTAGTTAAATTAAACACGATTTCATATATAGTTACGCGAATGATGGGAAATAAAAGATATAGATGGGGTGTGGTGGAATCATCGTGGTCTGGCCACAAGCACTGGAAACGTTGTGTGGCTTCACTGAGTGGTTTGGAAATGTTTATTTCCATTCATACTTTCGTAACTACAACCTATGGTAATTTGTCTTCGTGTTCATATATAATGAAGATAATGCAGAGTATAAAATGCCATATACAATATTTATACATAATATCATCTATACAGCCGTACTATGACTGTGTGTGTTAGTGCGTGTGTTGCCTCGTGATAGTTAGAGTGGGCCCCCGTCCAGAAAGGACACTGTACTAACCTCCAGCACCGACCCAGGTGGAATAGAGAATATGGTTTCCGAGTGTACATACCTCTTGATAATGTAAGAAGTTCCCTTAGAGTACATAAAATATTCCTCTTGAGTACATAATATGATCTTCTTGAGTATGTACTGAAGATGTTCCCAATGAGTACGTACTAAGATGATCCCCATGCAGCACCCTGCACTCTCGCCGATACCATGTATTTACACCTGCATTTAATGACTATTAATAACTGGTTACACAATATACAATAAGCAAATCTACATTAGTATTTGAAATACTGAGCGCTGGTAAGGAAGGCACCCAGCCACCCACCCTACCAGCTATCCCCCCTTCCTCGCTCCCTCTGGATCCGTCAGTGAACTCTAGTAAAGGACGAATGAAAAATAACATACAGATTATGAACAATCACGCACTGAGGAATAAACAAATTATTATGTAATCACACTTGAATGAAAAATAATATACTGATTATGAACAATCACGCACTGAGGAATAAACAAATTATTATGTAATCACACTTGATCGTACTGCTAAGTGACTAACTTTCCCAGCATCGAGAAATGACAATGTACATAGAAATGAGCGTCATTTGTTGCTAAGCAAAGAGACTAATTTTGACTGTTCAGACTCGAACCTCGAAGCTTCAATGTTACTGACGGGTAAGCTTAGCAAAATCCTCCATCATGAGTATATGTGAAAAACTTCCAAATGATAAGATATTGATTGGGTATTGGTGAATAAATATATTGGCTAATAATTAAATAGTAAATTTTAAAGGTATTAAAGGAACATAGATGCCACAATAATACTAATATATCTACTATTCTTCCAAGCGTCTCGTATATTTCCAATTTATTTCAGAATTGTTGGACGAACGAGATGTGACATCACACACTAGAGAATTCCTGGTTCAGGCTGACCGCCATCGAATGATTCAAAGGTGAGAGGTAGGCGAGGGAGAGTCAGGGAGGGAGGAAGGGAAAGTGAGGGAAAGAGAAAGTAAAGAAGGTAAAAGGAGTGGGGGGGGGGGGGGATGGACCAGAGGTGAGAATGGGAGAGTCAGGTAGTGGGAGAGGGAGAATAGCCCAGCAGTGAGAATGGGAGAGTGTGTGACGGGGAGAAAGGAGATAAGAACACAAGAACATAAGAATGGAGGAAACTGCAGCGGGCCTATTGGCCCATACTGGGCAGTCCCGTTTACACCCAACCCCTATTGCTCATATGAGCATCCAACCTATGTTTGAAGCAATTCAGCGTATTCGAGTTAATGATGATATTTGGTAACTTGTTCCATTCATCCACTACTCTGTTTCCAAACCAGTGTTTACCTATTTCACGCCTAAATCTAAATTTGTCCAATTTAAAACCATTGTTACGAGTTCGCTCCTGGTTGGATAATTTGAGTACCTTTGTAATGTCCCCTTTGTTTAGCCCTGCCTTCCATTTATACACCTCTATCAGGTCGCCCCTCGCTCTACGTCTCTCAAGGGAGTGCAAATTAAGATGCTTTAACCTGTCTCTATACTCAAGGTTCCTGATACCCGGGATTAGTCTTGTCATTCTCCTCTGGATTCTTTCCAAGGATTCTATATCCATTCTGTAATACGGTGACCAGAACTGGACTGCGTAATCCAGGTGTGGTCTCACAAGAGCAAGATACAGTTTTAGGATGACCTCGCTAGTCTTGTAACTAACACTCCTTTGCATGAACCCAAGTACTTTATTAGCCTTGTTACGAGCAAAAACACATTGTTTACTTGGCTTAAGGTTCCTACTTATCATTACTCCTAAATCTCTCTCGCAGTCGGATTTCTCTATGGCATCGTTGTTCATCTGGTATCTGGTTTCCCTGTTTACATTCCCTATACTGAGTACTTTACATTTGTCAATGTTGAATTTCATCTGCCATTTTTCAGACCATTCGAAAAATTTGTTTAGATCCTCCTGTAGTTTTGCCGAGTCCTCGTCAGATTTGATAGCACGTCCTATTTTAGTATCATCAGCAAATTTACTTATGTTGCTGTCTATGCCGATATCTATGTCGTTTATGTATATAATAAACAATAATGGTCCAAGTACTGAGCCTTGGGGAACTCCACTTGTGACGTTGCTCCAATGGGACTTAGTGCCGTTAATGCTCACTCGCTGTTTCCTGTCCTGTAACCACGCCCTAATCCATTTAAGGATGTCACCTTTGATGCCATGAGCTTCTACCTTTCTACTTAGTCTTTCGTGGGGTACTCTGTCGAAGGCTTTGCTAAAGTCGAGATATACCACATGAACACAAGAACATAAGAATGGAGGAAACTGCAACGCGCCCATTGGCCCATACTGGGCAGTCCCGTTTACACCCAACCCCTATTGCTCATATAAGCATCCAACCTATGTTTGAAGCTATTCAGCGTATTCGAGTTAATGATGATATTTGGTAACTTGTTCCATTCATCCACTACTCTGTTTCCAAACCAGTGTTTACCTATTTCACGGCGACATCTAAATTTGTCTAATTTAAAACCATTATTACGAGTTCGCTCCTGGTTGGATAGTTTGAGTACCTTTGTAATGTCCCCTTTGTTTAGCCCTGCCTTCCACTTAAACACCTCTATCAGGTCGCCCCTCGCTCTACGTCTCTCGAGGGAGTGCAAATTAAGATGCTTTAACCTGTCTCTATACTCAAGGTTCCTTATGCCCGGGATTTGTCTTGTGATTCTCCTCTGAATTCTTTCCAAGGATTCTATATCCATTCTGTAATACGGTGACCAGAACTGAACTGAGTAATCCAGGTGAGGTCTTACAAGAGCACGATACAGTTTTAGGATGACCTCGCTAGTCTTGTAACTAACACTCCTTTGTATGAACCCAAGTACTTTATTAGCCTTGTTACGAGCAAAAACACAATGTTTACTTGGCTTAAGGTTCTTACTTATCATTACTCCTGAATCTCTCTCACAGTCGGATTTCTCTATGGCATCGTTGTTCATCTGGGGTTTCCCTGTTTACATCTCCTATACTGAGTACTTTACATTTGTCCACGTTGAATTTCATCTGCCACTTTTCAGACTATTCGAAAAATTTGTTTAGATCTTCCTGTAGTTTTGCGGAGTCCTCATCAGATTTAATAACACGTCCTATTTTAGCGTCATCAGCAAATTTGCTTATGTTGCTGTCTATGCCGATATCTATGTCGTTTATGTATATAATAAATAATAATGGTCCAAGTACTGAGCCTTGGGGAACTCCACTTGTGACGTTGCTCCAATGGGACTTAGTGCCATTAATGCTCACTCTCTGTTTCCTGTCCTGTAACCACGCCCTAATCCATTTAAGGATATTACCTTTGATGCCATGTGCTTCTACCTTTCTAATTAGTCTTTCGTGGGGGACTCTGTCGAAGGCTTTGCTAAAGTCGAGATATACCACATCATAATTGTGCCCCTCGTCCACCAATTCGAAAACTGATGAAAAGAATGTTAATAGATTAGTTAGACATGAACGTCCGCTTGTGAAGCCATACTGGGAATCATTCATCAATCTGTGCTTCTCCATGTGATTTCGAATAGAGTTTGAAATGATTGCTTCCAGTAATTTGCCTACTATTGATGTTAGACTGATTGGGCGGTAGTTAGAGGGTAGTGATCGATCCCCCTTCTTGAAAATCGGTATTACATTCGCTATCCTCCAGGATTCTGGTACTACACCTGTTTTTAAGGACATGTTAAACAACTTCGCTAAGGGCATACTAAGCTCTTCCTTACATTCCTTTAATACTCTGGCAAATATCTCATCGGGACCAAGCTCAGAGTGATGGGAGAATGAGGCGGTAGAAGATTGAGGGACAGAGGAAGGAGAGGACTGAGGTCATACTTGGAGCCCTACTGTAGGTGAAAGCATGAATAAGATGGGAGAGAAAGTTGGTGGAAAGGGACAGAGTGACCCAGAGGATAGAGTGGAACAGTAACCCGGTGGTATGGGGAAGGGAGGGGAAGAGAGAGGAGGGATGTCAGAGGGGTTGGGGAGAGTGGAGGGATAGTGAGTTGGGATAAAGATGAAGTACAGAACAGGAAACTTGACACGGATTTATCTGGGATGAGACTAAAGGATTTATCTGGGGTGGGACTAAAGGATTTATCTGGGGTGGGATAAATTACTATAAGTCCACTAGAGTTATCAGCACAGATTTATCAAGTCTATAGTGTCATACAGATTGAACAACGATCTATTATTTTGTATCTGATAAGGAAATATAAGAGACATTTAGGCAGATTTACTGAAAAAAATTATTTCTCCCTTACACACACACACACACACACACACATAAACACATAGCGACACTCGTATCTTTTTTTTTTTTTATTATTTATTGGGCACTCCCCTACATCCTTGTGTAAGGTGAAGCGCAGAAGCGTTTACAGCGTCCAACAGGGAAGCATGCGATGTTCATGCTTGCCTTTATGTCTCATGAGTTAAGGGCGTAGAAGCCTGAAGAGTCAGTGGTTTATGTCATCAAGTTATTGGAAACTCCAACAACGTGTCCCTGAATACGAATTCGCAACTTTCGACTTACAACAGGTACCTACTTTACTGCTAGGTGAACAGGGACTAATGGGGGCTAGGAAGTAAGACCAAACAACTTCCACCGGTCCGGGAATCGAACCCGTGACATCTCGCTTGCGAGGCAAGAACGGTACCGCTTCTACCACCGATCCCCCCTAGGCGACACTCGTATCATGTACAGGATTTGAACATCATCGCATTACTTAGCGCCAACAACCACATAATTGTTACAAACACACAAAATATATGCACAAAGAGGCTTCTCTCTCACCAGCAACAGGAGACATCGAATGAAGGTTCCCAAAACAATCCAGCAGCTTTGTAATCACTTTCCGCTTCCTGCCCCAACTAGTTATCCGTTACTGGGCCCTAAAAAGTGATCTTGACACAGCGAACAGCGAACTCGGAGCTCCCACAACCATTAGCATTCAACACAAACACCCCCACCGGCAAGGTGCACCCATCGTTTCTCTGTGGATGTCGGTCACACTAGAATAACTCATTATAGTACGTACACCCTTTTTCCTCACACAGCCAAATTGTGGAATGCTCTGCCTTCTTCTGTGTTTCCATACTCATGCAATCTGTCTCACTTCAAAAAGCTATCACCAAGGTATTGGTGATAGTGAAGTTGTGTGTAGCACACTTGCTGAGGAGGAGTAGGCCATTGGGATTACACGTGCTTAGTCCATTTCTCCCTATGGTTCCCTGCCAATTGTCAGCATCTCTGTCAACTCTGGAATTGAAGTCACCAAGGAGCACAACCTTGTTTTCTCGGGGGATAGAGGTTAGCACTCTGTCGAGGTCGGAGTAAAAGGCCTCCTTGATGTCATCCTCTGCATCCAGTGCTGGGGCGTATGCACTGATGAAGAAGACACGACGTGAGTGATTTAGTGGGACTCGAAGCGTCATGAGGCTCTCGTTAATCCCAATAGGCATTTCAGTTAACCTGTGTAGGATGCGTTGGCGGATGGCAAAGCCAACTCCATAAATGTGGTTTCTCTCTGCAGCAGGCTTACCCTTCCAGAAGAAGGTGTAGCCAAATCCCAGTTCTGTGAGTTGACCCTCGTCTGGGAGCAGGACGCACTAATGGTTGCTATGTCGATGTTATACCTAGCCAGTTCTTCTGCCACAAGGGTAGTTCTTCTTTCAGGACGCTCATTTTTGCCAGTATCCAGAAGGGTCATGACATTCCATACATTGACCATAAGAGGTTGTATAGTTTTTTTTTTTTTGAGCTGTGATTTTGATTGTGTTTTCGACCGCATAAGGATGACCTTACTGGGTGCAACATACATACATACATACATACATATATCCTTGACCACCGAAGGGTCAAGACGTACCTGGCGCTCCTCTGGGAGCAGCCAGGTCAACTGTTAAGTTGGCCCATACAAACTCCCTCCCCGGAATATCAACAAGTTCTCGCCAGAAGTTACAATTTCATTTAGGAAAGGAATGGAATCAGTGTTAATTGTGGTGAACAGTGCTTAAGTCAGTGAGAACAACTCAACTGTAACAGCCGAGTCGTACCCAAGTTAACCTTTACACAATGAGGTCTCAGGTACCCAGTGATAACGGCCCGTGAGACCCAACAACAACCAGTGATGTGTTAATCCGTCTACCATAGGAAGGCCTGGTATCACACCTCACTCATATAACACCATCTGTGAGGGAATTACTACACCATATGAGGTCCCTCATAACACCATCTGTAAAGGAATTACAACACCACGTCAGGCCCCTCATAACACCATCTGTGAAGGAATTACTACACCACGTGAGGTCCCCCATAGCACCATCTGTGAGGGAATTACTAAACCACGTGAGGTCCCTCATAACACCATCTGTGAGGGAATTACTACACCACGTGAGGTCCCCCCATAGCACCATCTGTGAGGGAATTACTAAACCACGTGAGGCCCCTCATAACACCATCTGTGAGGGAATTACTACACCACGTCAAGTCTCTCATAACACCATCTGTGAGAGAATTACTACACCACGTGAGGTCCCCTATAGCACCATCTGTGAGGGAATTACTAAACCATGTGAGGTCCCTCATAACACCATCTGTGAGGGAATTACTACACCACGTCAAGTCTCTCATAACACCATCTGTGAAGGAATTACTACACCACGTCAGGTCCCTCATAACACCATGTATGAGGGAATTACTACACCACGTCAGGTCCCTCATAACACATCTGTAAGGGAATTACTACACCACGTCAAGTCTCTCATAACACCATCTGTGAGGGAATTACTAAACCACGTGAGGTCCCCCACAGCACCATCTGTGAGGGAATTACTAAACCATGTGAGGTCCCTCATAACACCATCTGTGAGGGAATTACTACACCACGTCAGGTCCCTCATAACACCATGTATGAGGGAATTACTACACCACGTGAGGTCCCTCATAACACCATCTGTGAGGGAATTACTACACCACGTCAGGTCCCTCATAACACCATGTATGAGGGAATTACTACACCACGTGAGGTCCCTCATAACACCATCTGTGAGGGAATTACTACACCACGTGAGGCCCCTCATAACACCATCTGTGAAGGAATTACTACACCACGCCAAGTCCCTCATAACACCATCTGTGAGGGAACTACTAAACCATGTGAGGTCCCTCATAACACCATCTGTGAGGGAATTACTAAACCACGTGAGGTCCCCCACAGCACCATCTGTGAGGGAATTACTAAACCATGTGAGGTCCCTCATAACACCATCTGTGAGGGAATTACTACACCACGTCAGGTCCCTCATAACACCATGTATGAGGGAATTACTACACCACGCCAAGTCCCTCATAACACCATCTGTGAGGGAACTACTACACCACGTGTTTGCTGTTCAACATCCTACATTAATCTGTATGTTCCTTTACCTTTCTCTAATGAAGGCTTTTGTCGAACCATCAATGTATGTAATAAGTCATTTATGTCCAATGTATATTTTCAGCCTTCGGGCTGCAGAACTTTTTCAATAAACCGTTAATTATTATTATTATTTATTATTATTACATACATTTATACATACATATATACAGTACATACATACATACATACATACACTGCAGATCCATCTAAGACGTTAGGGGTTTATTGGAGTTAAGTTGGCACTGTTATGTATGATATTTATTAACCTTTATAACCTGTACCATCATATACTTAAACTGCCTCTTCCCTCCCTCTCAAACACACAAAACCTCAGAGAGAAGTTGTCAAGGCCGCCCACACACCCACAAGGGGACACTCCTCCCCCAAACTCTCAAGATCCAATCAGAATGGAGAAGCATCTACTTTTCACCTCCGCCACGCCATCAGACCACACAGGTAAGGCGCCTGACTGATTAAGACCCTTACAGATGGTTAATATTTAAAATAAATGGAAATTGGCTCATATTCCAGGTTTATATTACAACAGACAAATACCCTAAGTGTAAGTTGCAAGTGGCAAATGTACACCTGGATTATTATTGTGTTAATCACTTAATTAATTATAACGACCTTCAATTCGTTGTAACTGATTATTATATGACATGTGGATTCTGTTAGCCTTCGTGTAAAACTTGATGTCAGTATTTTTTTTATTAAGCTTAATATCATTTTTCTTCACTAAAATCTTCACTGTCACTATTGTTATCCTGTTCCATGTTTGGATTATTACCGTCACCAATACTCTTATATGTATTGGGCTGATAAAGCAGGCTCCAATTGCTGAAGCAGTTCTTTTCATAACTGTGCTAGAGTCTTCGGTGTTGTGTGCTGTGGTCGAGGTGAAGTAGAATCAGAGAAACGAAAGTCAGAACATCCCCTAGTTTTTTTTTAGTTTCATTTTAGAATAAATTAAGTACCCGTACCCAGTTCTCAACCACTGTCATCGCCTAGACATGCTAGTTGTAAAATACTCTTGTTTCCCCAATATCCTTACGTGCACGGTATCTAGATTTTTCTGAATATATACTATAAACTCTTGAAAAGTGAAGATACCCATATCAAGGGTCGATAAAACACTTTATTTTTATTGTTCTGTGGAGTATGCTCCCAGATGCCGGTACCAGGACCTCAGGATCTCCCGATGTTTCAGAAATAATGTGAAAACTTCGTAACTCCGGAATTTTCGTCCGTAAATCGATGCAGTGGATAAGAAATGAACGTATCTTCAAAAATCCGTAAATACTTGAGTAAATATATATGTCACAATTTTGTTGAACACACTTTTTACGTGTAACTATAATGACATTTTTTATTCACCTCACAGAAGATATCAAAACTTAACAATGAATAAAATGGGTTTGCAGTTAACCTTTAAGCGAGATTACATCAAAACTATGGAACAATTATGTAATCATTCAGTAACCATATAACAAGTCAACGTCCCCCACATGACCAGCACCATTAAGAAAGAAATTACTAGTGTTACCACCCTCCTGCATTTAAATTTTTTTTAATTGGTAATAACTGGAAGTTCAGACAGTAAAATTACTTGGATCATGTGTATTCAGTCTTATAACTCGGTTTTCTTACAGAATCAGTAGCAACTGGCCCACGTTTCGTCCTTGGCGCCCTCAGACGGCCTGAGTTTGATCTCATCCTCAGGCGAGCTCAACAACGGAGTATGGCTGCCACTGCAAGTAGTTTGGACGTCGAACTCCAACTGGGTATTAGGGAGTGGTCGACACTGGAGACTGCTGAAGGAAATGTCGCTCCTTCCAATAACAGGGAAGGTTTGGCCAACCAGGACTCTTCGGGGAACGATTTGACAGATACCGATGCTCCGTCTCAAGAGGGAGTTGCCCATGATGCACAATGGTCGACGAACTTGTCGCCTGAGAAGAGCGTCTGGTTTGCTGGAGGTGAGGAGCCGTTCATTGATGACCTGCCTCGCTTGGTGCCACGGCCCTACTGGAGGAACAAACCTCCAGTGCCGCGCACAAATACCACCACCACTACCTACTGAGACTACCTGCTTCTTGTCTTCCAATAAAATATTTTAAATGTGTTTTTTTATGAAATTGGACAAGCGTAAGTTGTAGCTCTTTAGTGTATTATTAATATGAAATTATATGATGGGCATATTTTACCCTTACCTCATATAAGCGAGGATAATCCCACGAGCTGACAGCTAATGTAATGTTATGGATTGCTTGATTTGTAAATAGTACATCTGGCGTCGTGTTTTAGTTCTGCAATAAACGTAAAAAGTCTTTTGTTTATGTATTATTTCCCTACTTGGTGTTCATTACCCCAAGGGGTTTCTCCACTTGATGCTGGCGGGGGGGGGGACTATGTACGGTAAGTTTTTTATATTTAAAAATATTTTAACTAAAGAATATAGATAGAATGAATACATATAGATGCAACTACACATATGATTATAAATACAAACCGTTTTACATTCAGGAGAATTCAGCCTTTTTGATAAACTTAAAAATTCCATCCTTTGAAAATGGGACATTTGCTCCGAGAATACAGGAGAGGCGGTAGTCACCATCCCGTCCTCAAATCCTGGAGAGATGCTGCCTCCTAAGGGCCCCCCCGGACTGGGACACTTGACCACCAAGTGTTTTATATTCACGGGGGCAGGTCGTTCATCACATACTGTCTGAGTCCCATGGGCCATCAGGTGGTCTAAAGTAGCCAGTGCGATGCTTAACCAACGGTAGGTATTTCCAACTAATTTTGGCCGATTATGTTGCTTCTTTTTCTCGTGGAATCTCCGTTAATAGTGTCAATGTAATAACTCTGGTAAATGTTTTGCGTATATGACTCAAGGTTTTAGTAGTCTAGTACTCATATATGGGTGTCATTACGTTGAAGGAAATTGAAAGGGCACTAAAACAATTGATATTGGAAGGCACCGGGTCTATAGATGGAGTAACTGGAGAAATGCTGAAAGCCGACGCGAATGGTGCATCTCAAGTACTATTAAAGCTATTTCAAGAAATATGGAGCATTGAGGTTGCCCCGGTGTGGAAACTGGAGAGGGATAACATTAACAGGAAGAGTATCGAAGGTTTTCTATTGGGTCTGTCTGGTCAAGAATCCTTAGACCAAAGGCTAAGAGACGAACCAGGCAGGTTCAGAAAATCAAGAAACTGCAGTGATCATATATTCGCATTGCGTCACATAATACAGCAGAGTGTGGAATTCAGAAAACCGTTGATAATGGCTTTTGTCGATTTTGATAAAGCCTTCGATAGTGTCCATAGACCAAGTATGTGGAAAATTCTTACAGAACTATGGAATGCCATTAAAATACGTTCGTTTGATCGAATAAATTTATAAGGGAAGCAGATGTCGTGTGAACGTTGATGGCCAACTTTCCCCAGAATTCAATGTCGAGAGTGAGGGTGTTGCAAGGTAATGTTATGTCTCCATTGTTGTTCGATGTACTTATTGATTTCGTAATGAGAGAGACAGTGGGCGATAAAAAGAGAAAGAATCGAATGGGTGGACAACAAATTCCTCGCAGACTTGAATTATCCAGACGATGTACTACTGATGAGCAGATCCATTCACAATTTGCAAACTATGGTTAGCAGACTGGAGGAAAAGGGAAAAGGAGCTGGATTAACGATTATTGTTAGAAAAACAGAGGTTATGAAAACAGATCAAGAAATTGCAGGGAACATTCAGGTGGAGGACCAAATTATGGAAGAAGTTCCTGTTTTCAAGTATCTGGGGACACTCGTCAGAAACGATGGATCACTTGAAGATGAGTTTCAGGACAGAATAAGAAGAGGTTATGGGTATGCTGGGCAAAGTGTGGAAGTCACATAGTCTGACAGTCCATATCAAACTGAGATTATATACTTCACTGGTAAGACCCGTTTTGGTGTACTGAAGTGAATCCTGGTATGATGATAGTGATACTTTATCTAGAAAATTCCGAACATTCGAGAATACGGCATTGAGAAGGATCTTGAACATAAGATGGCGTGATAGTATTAGAAACGAGACGATAAGCGAAGTTACAAATGTTCCCTATATCGATGAATGGCTGATGAAGAATAGATGGAGGTGGCTGGGACATGTTCTGCGTGTGAGAATCCGTATAGAGTATTGAGAGAGGCGGTGGAGTGGAGAGTGGACGGAACGAGAAGAAGAGGAAGACCAAGGCCTCCATGAATCCGAACTATAAGAAGGGAGACGGAGGACGAGTTAAATTCAACCATGGAAAGGGCTCAAGATCGAAATGGCTGGTGTAAGGGAGGAAACGATCTTCCTGCTCGTTACCGCTGTTAACTCTCTCGTTTACTGGTGCGGACGACACTTGGGGCGGTTGGACAGAGGTGAGAACGGCAGCGACTATCTGGGTCACCGGCAGATTCATCCCAGCCGCCATACAGTCACTATCGAGCTACCCGGCTGTTCGTCAAATTCTGGCTGTGATCTCATCATAGGTCCTGGACTCGTGGGCTGTGTCCCCAGACCTTCACCTATCGACTGTCAATTCTCTGGACATCTACCACTACCACATACCACGACCGTCAGTTCATCTCATTCCGTCTGTGCCCCTGTGTTCTCCTGCCATTTCAAGACGTTGCTCGAGTGTGGAGTTGAATGGACGCTTCCCTACCCTGAGTGTGCATCACAGTGTTCCAGAACCTTCCCCCAGGGCCACTGCCATAGGAAATATCTGTTCATTGTTTGATTCTATGTTTCTTTGCTTCCCTTAATTGATTAACTCCATTACCTATTGACTGCATTAATTGTTTGACTCCAGTAATTGTTACTTGATGTTTGTTGAGTGGTGTCAGAGTTTTGTGTTATATTTTTTATAGTAAAGAGATGTCAATCTCAAACGGTTGTTTGTTATTCCTCAGAAAACCATGGTCCTTGACCTTCCTTAATTAAGAACCTGATTAGTCTGGTAAGGGATTTCTATCCCAATGTCCCAGTACGAGGAGGCCCTTTGCGTCTCACGGCGTTGGAGGCGGTAGTGCTCAGATGTAGAATAAAATAAATCCTGACAAGATTAAAAATATTTTAGTGAATCGATATCTGACAGTACAGTGCAGAGAAACAATTTGAATACAATAAGCATAGTAGGCTGGTACAGTATATAATTTACACTCTTTTCATGTATAAATCCTTAGTTATGAATGATTAGATTTTCAAAATTTAAAGCAAGTAGTTTGTTACCGGAAAGAATACTTTACTTCACCACTTACCAGCTCACTAACCGTCAAGTGTTCAGTCAGTTCTCTGTTCAGCAATGTTGGCAAAAGACTGAACATGTTCCAGTATATTGATTAAGTCTGGACATGAGTTCTCACCCGGTACTGTCACATTCTCTCGCAGATTAATTCCAAGAGTTCAATACTCTTTATTAATAGTGAATTTTATAACAGTGAGTTCTTGGGGAAAATCTCTGAAAATTGGATCTTTATCCATATAGCCAACTTCTACTGTGCAATTAGACGCATACAAACCCCGTCCAGTGCACAGGTTATTTTCTTATCAGAGGACATAAAGATACAGTATGGATAGTAAAAAAAATATACATTTTTTTATTTATTCTAAAAAGCTTTTTATAACATGTGTATTTCTCAAGTTGACCCGCATCTATGGACATGCAAACCTCAACCTTATACAGTTGTGTCAGAAGTACAAATATCCCCTACAATCTTTGACACTACATGAGTCTTTATGGAACTGATGAAATTTATATATGAGATAGTCAGACTGTGATACTATGACAATAAACCCACAAATCAAAACAAATTTTATACAATATACATCTGTTCACATTTGTGGATTTTTTCTTAATGACCAGAATTCTACAGGAATATATATTAGCTAAGAGCAGAGGAAAAATTATTTATCAACAAGGAAAAAGTGACTTGTTCTAAGGCGTCGTTTGCTGTTTCTTTTCTCTTCAGGATTTAAGGCATGATCTAAAATACTAGAGATTTGTTCACTGCTAGTTATAATCATCACTTAGGCTATGACTGTTTATCTAAATATTGCAAAAACAAACTGCTTTACTGTGCTGATGAAGGCTTAATGATATCTATGTCTAATGTAGTTACTAGCGAAATAAACCTTTCTCAAAAAAATGACACTAAAAATACTCTCATGTTTCTTTAAAAGCAATACATAAATATGCGAATGATAAGAAGGTTTGATAACATACCGTGATTCCTCTTAAACTGTACTCGTCATTCATCACCTCGTACAGTAACAATTTCTCCATCAATGAACCGTAAGAGAATATAGACAATATAGACCAATATAACATGCATCAACATCTGAGTAATCAATGCATGACATTTAAATGATAATAATAGTAAAGCATACAGTTTATTAAAACAATTCAGATTTTGTCACGCTCACGAATTTTGGTTGTTAAAATCTATTGTATAGCTTTACGAGTACGCGCTATGAAACTTATGTGTTCAAGGGCATTAATTCGTAAGGGCATCAACATTTATACTGGTGTAGAAAATTATGTTTGTGATGAGTATTTAAAGACCTTAGCTGTTGAAGCACGTTAATACATAAATTCAAAATGTGGTTTTAGAAAGTATCATACCTGCAATACAGCCAAGGTAGTCTCTCCTGTTTCCTACATAAACTGGACTATAAAGAGAGTGCCTGTAAGCTGTCGGTAGTGGAAACAGGGGGGTGGGGCATCTTCATATTAAAGCTGGTCTCTCCGTTCATATTATCAAAATCAATGGTAAAATGGAGGAAATAAAACTACACTACTGTACATTGAATGTGATACCTACTTTTTCGTGCCTTCAACGTGAGTCATATAAAAATAAATGATGGGAAGCCAACTTGAATTTTTCCTCACTTCAAGGGGCAGAGAGCTGTAGGAACCCCAAACTTACTTCCCAGTCATGTATACCTACAGTGAAATAAAGGTCTATCCATGGTTCCTTGCCTGTGTGTGCAAATATGTGTTTGTGTGTGCTTATATGCATGTACATGTTTGCACATACACAATATGTTGTATACATCTATATACACTCACATGTGCTCTCTTCACTTTCATGCATATATATTTAAGTGCATGCTTGTGCCTTTATGTGCACAGAAATAAAAAAATAATTGTAACCTTTCTCCAAACACCCATTGTCAGGTCAGTGTTCAGCTACAGTACCACCACTCATTTTAACTATACTGTAATATGTAAGTTACATGATGTATATATTTACCAATCAGTGTTAAACAAAGGGATGTATAGTTTATCCTGTAATGATTTATGACACTCGAGTCCCTACAAACATCCTCGGTCCTTCTCTGTTACACTCAACCAGGGGTGTGATGCTCGACATATTTTTTTTTCCAGTAACAAACTTAGCTTTTTTGTTCTACCTTGTTTGCATCTGGCTCTCACTATTTGGGAGAATATAATTATCCTCATATATTAGTATCTTTGCCAGAAGTTTTTGGTTGTACTTGAAACAGTAGTCTTCTATACAGCTGTGTATTTAGATTTGATTTACATAAATGAACATAATGAGAAACTCTTATCCAAGGGAATAACCAGACATGCTACCATAATTTAAGCAGTTCTTATGATATAGTATTAACACGTGGTTGCAATCACTATCTGATTCGTGACCTATAGCTTCTTAGTAAAACTTCTGACATGTAAGCTTTTCAATAAATGTTAGTCCTCCTTATATACGATCTGTTACATCCAGGAACGGATCTGAAGTTAGAACTGCTGTTACACATAAGGTGATATTAAATTTTTAGGTTATGTGTAACTCGGGCCTCTCTCAGATGTTGTCATCCTACACAGGCAAAATTTCCTTCAAACTGATGTTGCTTCTGGAGGTTTCTTTGTAAATTACCCGCGCGCTTATGAATCTATATATTAAACTTATCACAAGAACTTCTACTTTAGAGCTGCTAATAATGTGAATGGGTAGTGTCAGTAGTTATGGTGAGACTATTCCCTCTTGATCCCCTCATCCCACAATAACTTGTCTGGACATCTGAGCGAAGTATTTTCATCTCCCAAAATACAATTTGAAATACAGAACAAAATATCCGTCACCAACCATGTATACTTCCTAGTTTGAATTCACTGATAATAAGGGATCCACACATGAAAATCTTACTTAAACAATGGTTGCCCGTATTCGTCCGTGTTACTCACAAACACAGTTGTCTGAACAGTTATAAAACACACTTACTGCAATATAGAGTAGTTCAGGAGGAAGGCAATGCAGAATTGTGACAAAAAAATATGCTCAGTATCGCTTATTATATTTGTAAGACCGAGTTTTAGCGTAAAATATTTTTCAATATATTAATCGTTCTATTCTTGAGTATTTGAATCTTAGATACAGATCCAAGGGAACCTGTCCACTGATAGGAAACATCAGGTTCAGATTCGAAACTAAATGTTATTGTTTTTTTTTTCTTTAGACTCTCGAGCTTCGGACACGCTGAAGTAGTTGAAACTCTAAACATAAATCAGCAAAGAAAATTAACTAAATTTTTTTCAGTAAACTGTTTAAGAGTTACCAAGCAACTATTGAGTGGACTACGGATACCGAGTGATGGTAATAGTCAAATGTTATGTTTTACAATTAAACAATTACTTCGGGTCAAGACCGACTTGTGCAAGAAACACCTGACAGAGGCTCAATCCCTAGCCACGGTCTTTCTCCATACCTTGAGGTGAGGGTGGGAGTAGTATACTATCCTGTCAGTTTGATGTAATAGTTTTATTGTCAATAAAGTATTTAATTTTCAAATTCCATATCTTATTTCTTTCACATCTTTTTGCCGACTTTAATCTCAATCTTATATTTGAAATGCTCCGAGGCATTCCATACATCTAGCTACAGACTGAGGCTGTATATAATGAACAATAAATGGAAATGCTTGAGGCAATTTAAGATTGAGAGTAGTTATACTGTAGAAAGACTAATATTTGGTCATTGATAAATGCTGATAACTGCTGAAAATACCGTGATGAACTACCTCTTGATCCTCTGCTGTGCCACCCCCCCCCCCAACACACCTCAGATATCCGGTAAGTACTGTACTTGAAATCGATGATGAATGGAACTACTTTACCTGATCAATGGAAACCAAAATTAGGATCTATTATGAAAATTGAATCCTTCCTGCTATACATTCAAACGGAAGTGAAGAACTGATTCCTGAGTCCGCAATTTGATGATTATTTGATTATTTTTAACAAACGTCTAAACGGCTCCAACTGACACCTGAACAGTTTCAATTTGTAACATAATGAAGGGTTAAACTGTTAAAAGAGGATGGTACCTGTAGAATATTCTGCCTGTGTTTGTGACGACATTCGCTTCTTGTGAGGATTAAGCAATACCTTAGTATCGTCCTTCACGTGTTGCCTGACTGTGATGATGATGAACTTACACAAGATGGCGGAGTAGATTATGGTAGTTACAAGAGGTATCAAGAAGTTTGCAATGCTTATTACGTTTGTAAGTTTGTGATTCTTTGATACTGCCATGCACCAGCGACCACGTGGCCGGGACTTATGCTATCATTTGTGTGTATATCTATATGTTAGGGTCAATTGCCTAAAACGCTCAGATAGCGAAATGCAACAGACTCAACGCATTGTGGCTGACCTTAACCAAACATAACAAATTTTGGCTCTTATATCTCGTTCTGAACGCTTTGGATATATATATATATATATATATATATATATATATATATATATATATATATATATATATATATATATATATATATTTATATATATATATATATATATATATATATATATATATATATATATATATATTTATATAAATATATATATAATGAACCATTAATATATTAATATATTTCTTGCAAGAATAACGATTGGAATTGTTGATCATTAACATATCTCTGTATAATAATAAGACTAATGCCACTTGAGAGACAGTACTCAGGCCCGTGTCCCCTCACGGCTAGGTGCATCTTCCTACTGTTTAACCTGGCACCTGGATACTTGCTATAATGTTGCACCACAAGAGAGAAGAGGCCGTGATTCCGACCTAAAGAAATCATCAGTTCATCTGTAATTCTTGCTAGATAACAAATTTAGAATAACAAAGAATGTACAGTACAGGATTTATAAATTCTAATCACAACTTCATATAAATGAAGTGAAATGTCGGGGGTTGATTGTAAGTAACGCTCAAAGAATCGCGTCCAGAATTAAATTATTCCCTCAAAATTGCTGGGAATTTTCAATTATTATCTTTTCACAGCTGAGGCCGATCAGCTGGACAGTTGAGAGAGACCAGGAAGCCATCCTGCACAGATGTTCTTCGTTTTGGATAAATTATCTAGCAAGATGGTAGTCAGTATGAACTCAGAAGGTGAGACTCATAGCCGTGTGCTGTGTGTGGTGCAACAGCCTAGCCTTACCTGGACACCAGTTCACCTACTGTTTATATTGCGGGCTACATGCTCACACTTAACTCTATGTGTGTTGTAACAATTGCTATAAAATGATATAGTGACGGTATATTAATGAGTTAAGTATAGCCTGAAGCCTTACATGTAACAAATGGAAGCCACAAACAAAACTTAAGATTTAACACTATCATCTAACTTGTAAACATTCAACGCTTAATGTAAAAGATCAACTGAGGACAGTGAAATGTATCAGGGAAAAAACTTGACTCATCCAACTATTGCATTTGTGTAAGAATAATGTAACAACAGTGAAGCTCTAGGGAAGAGAGGATGTTACACTTGGCATTACAGTTAAGTTAATTAGAAGTAGCTAAATAAATGGGCGACGTCAGAACAATGAATCACCTTCCACCTCCGCCACAAGTTCCCTCAAGACATATTACTTGGCAACTTCACGTCCCCAAACTGACGACCAAATAATGAAAATTAAATTGCTAAAGGAGTGTTATGAATAAAGGTTGTAGTCAGTTTGTTTATGGGGAAATGATGATACATTCTATTATTTTTAGAACAATATGTTAAAACAGAAGTGAATAAACAACCAATTATTTTTCTAATGTTAGTTATGATTCTGCATAATAAGTGAACAACATCTGATGTTAGATAATTATCAATTACAATGATGCGAGTATTACAGGTGTTCCGATTCTCTGTTTTGTAAATTTAAACAATTATTCATACATTTTATTTAGTGACAAACCTTTAAGCTAAAGTTTCATGCAAGTTAACACCTTCAGCAGAACCATAAGGTGGAAAATATTTGAAGTGTTCTCAGTCTACTGTCCTTGTTCAGTACATTACTCCCTCAGGCTCTGTCTTTTAGTCTTGTTAAGTTAGTACATATCATCATCAGTCAGAAGTGTCCACCTTGCTCAAAAAAACTTATAATTACATGTGGACATGAAAACATTGTAAAATTTGATTCTTTACCATTTCCCCAGTCAATGGCAGTCAAGTCACAATAGAGAGTTTAACAGCAATTAATTTTTAAGCATACTATATATATATATATATATATATATATATATATATATATATATATATATATATATATATATATATATTATTTACACGAGAAAACATTCTGGTGGGGAACTCATTGCCTATTCATCAATAACAACAGCTCTGCTAACAGGCGCCCTCTCTATGTCTCCCAACAATTTCGTGCTACAAGCAGACAGTCACTCTCTCCACCACACCGTGTCAGTGGTCACCCTCCACCAACCTTTGTCTCATATACGTAAAATAATGCCACTTCATTTTCCTAAACATTCATTCTTCTCCTATTGCTCAACCACCATTGTCTCATCTGGTGCAAAAAGAAAAAAAACATCTTCACAGACAACCGAAAATCTTCATCAGATCTCACAAAGGTCCTCCTAGCAGCACTCTGCTATGGGACAAATTTTAAAGGACCAAATGTCTCTCCTGTCTCCTCAACAACTTAGTACAACACTTTTAACTCAACTGTGCTGCATACAATATTATTCTTATACCACGAACAAGCCTCGACGCATCACCAAAAATAAATACGGAGAGGGCAGACCGGCGCCCTTGCACCTAGTGAAATGTTATAAAAAAGCATCAGGCAGCAGCCAAACAATAATGTGTGTCTGACTGTCAACAAAATATCTCTTTCCAAACACTGGCACCTCTTCACCAGGACCGCAGGCGTGCCAGAGCCAGAAACCATTATGAGATAACCGTCCATTCTCTCCTTAACCAAGTTACTAACGTTGATTAAGCATCACCTGATGGTTCTTGTCTTGCTTTGATTGCCATATTTCAGAAATCTCAAAACACCTTCTGGCATCCGCACGAAAGGCGATAAATCTAATTTCCTACAGGCTGGCTTTATCCTAGACCAAGGGGACCAACCCAATTCGGTCTTATGCAGCCGCCTACACCCTGGGATGGCACTTTTAAGCTGACCTAAGGAACTTGACTCCAATCAAATTGTACTTGTGAAAATCACCAGGCTTTTGATTGGTTGCCTGACGCTCCTTAAGCTCAAGCGCCGCACGTGCTTTAAAGATAAGAGCACCTGGAACAGGAATATTTGTGTACCATGACCAGCGAGGAGGTGAACATTCACAGCTGTGTGTACATGTGCGTGTGTACACGGTCAGACTCGTTCGGTGGGCGGAGAAGAACCTGGTTGGTAGATGACTTCGACGAGCCGCCAGACTGGGAGCTTCCTTGTGACCTCTGAATTAATCCGCAACTGGAGTTTGACCTCTGGCAAGGTGGGGGTATTGGACTTGACCCTGGAGAGGACTGAGGAACCGGACTTGACCTAGGGGAGGTCTGTGGACCAGAACTTGACCTTTGAGAAACTGGGTCACTGAGAGAGGTTGTTACTCGGAGGTGGGGGTGTTGAGGCGGCTGAGAGGTTGGGGAGGGCGGGGAGTACTGAGGTCCAGAGGCGGGTGGACATTGCCCGCATTGCTTCTGCTGCGCCACCGGTGGTAGGGGGAACTGTGGGGCGGCCATCTGGGCAGTTTGGGCGGTAGGTGTAGTAGCATATTGTGGGGTGGGGTTTGGGGTGGGTGTGGGCGAGTAATATTGAGGGGCCATAGTGGTCGTGGGCGTGAGGGCGCGTGCCAGGGCCTCCCTCAGCAACTCCCGCAGCTCACTCCGCAGGCTGCTGACTATTTCCTTCCGGAGGTAATCCATCTCCTGAGGCGCCAGCAAACATCCCGTCAAGTTACCTGTAGCAAAATATCACAATAGTATTAATATAATATAATATGACAAAAATTTACAACTATCAATTGGACAAAAATATTATTCAAAATGACAAACACACACACACACACACACACACACACACACACACACACACACTGCTCTAAATATTAGGAAAATACTCACACACATGCATACACACTCATAATCACTAATATACACATCCATACACACACGAACATACAGTCATGTACAATATTATGTTCACAATACTCGAACATATTGTTGCATCCAGATATCCACTACACATCAAGAAACACCCCAGACAAACTCTCAAGAGTTGCGGCATTAGTGAGGCGGGTGATGGTGACGGCGAGAGTTATCAACATTAACTACTAAGTCATATTTTTCTTACTCGGTGAACATTTGGTGCCTTTGTAATCCAATACCAATGAAATTATGATTGATCATAGCTTTTCATCATAATGATTCTACAAAATTCTATAAAATTCGAAAACTGACGGAGAGTAATATTCCCACGGTGCAAAATCTAAACTTTATTAGTTGATAAATGTAGTATGGCGGAACCACACATTTAAACCTCTTATGGTAATCCCTGTGTGTGTGTGTGTGTGTGTGTGTACTCAACTGAGCCCTCCAAACAGTGAATAGTTCACCTTTTTAGAAAATTTTAGGGGTTCCAGAGAATACGTACAATATTTTCCATGCTTCTGAGCCATCACCATACCAAATACATTAAATTCTGGACCTCCGTACGATAAGGGATGCTATTGTCAATCGAGATTCTAGGGAGTTTTCGGGACGATCATATCAGCCAGTTCCGGACAGTGATGAGTTTCAACGATGTAATATTGTCTTTTCAATAGTTGAACCACTACAAGAGTGCATTCCTTAGGCTAGTGTTAAACATGAAAATTTTCACTCTTATTAAAATTACAAACACAAATGGATACATTTCAAAATTATATATATATATATATATATATATATATATATATATATATATATATATATATATATATATATATATATATATGCTGATAACCACAGCGGTTAGCGTTCCCCGGTCACAGTCATAGGCTTGTGGGCCGTGGGTTCGAATCCTGGCGGGTTGAGGTGTTGATTGTATGTAGAAGTCCGCGTGCTTTATTGGGCTAATGAAATATATATATATATATATATATATATATATATATATATATATATATATATATATATATATATATATATATATATATGCTGATAACCACAAGGAAAGAAGAAAACACGAAGTTCCCAAGCGCTTTGGTGTAATTCACATCTTCAGGGGTGAGTCTGTACTCACCCCTGAAGATGTGAATTACACGAAAGCGCTTGGGAACTTCGTGTTTTCTTCTTTCCTTGTGGTTATCAGCATATACCTAGATCACGCGCACCTACATGATTTACTTGCATATATATATATATATATATATATATATATATATATATATATATATATATATATATATATATATACATATATATATATATATATATATATATATATATATATATATATATATATATATATATATATATATATATATATATTGTAGATCCACAATGAAAACGTGGATAAGATAAATCTTGATAAAATCACACGTTTGCCTCTGAGGATGTCTTGAATAAAGACAAAAGCTAAGGTGCATATACAATTCTCAGTAGTAAACAAAAATATTTGAATAATACAAAAGCATTTAAACTGTGTCCGCAGCGTGAGTGAGCTCAGACACCACATGGTGAGTGTGAGGTCTAACACATACCCTTACGTGACTGTACGAAAAGTGCGTGTGGAGAAAAGTGCATATTAGTGTGTGTTGACACTGAATAGCTGAGAACATTACCATGTGTTCCTATTAAACTCACACGCTCGTCAGTTCACATGGGGGTGTTTATAAATACCGAAGTGTGTGTGTAATGGGGAAGATACTCATTGGGGCGTGTGTGTGTGTGTTGTGGGAGGTACTCAGGGGTATGTGAGTAGGTAGGTTGTAGTAGGGGAAGTACTCACGGTCATGTGGGACTGGTGGTGGGTTACTTATACCATATATACGTGTGAGGATGTTTTCAGGGAGACAGAAATGGGAAAATGATGATGGAACCTTAAACATCTGGACAAATAGAAGTAATATTAAGTTGTTGATGTTACTGTACTATACATGCTTGTTTTATTCGCAATGTGGGTGATTTTGGTTGTATAAATGTTGCTAGAGCTTTAAGATGTATACTTGAGTTGGTAAACTAGTAAACTAGGCTTACCTTCTTGACCGATGCAAAATTACAAAATTGCTATTCGTAAAAACGTATAAATGCTTATGTTTACAAAGCTGATATCAACACAGTCTTTGCCACTGCTGAACGTATGGGGACCAGCGAGAACATGAGGGCCTAGTGTATAGGAAAATAATACAATAACAAGAATGATAATAATAATATGCGCTAACTAGGTAAATATTCTGTCTAATATCTATGACAGAAATGAGAGCAAAAACGATTTACAGCAACTAGCAAATATGCGGGCAGGTGTAGCTGGATACAATGTTCTGAAAGCCCGCTAAAAAATATGTTAGCAAGCAAGGAAAATCGTGATAACGATGACAAAGCGAGAACTCGATGTTTACGTGCTTGAAACTTACAAAAAGGAAGTGATATGTGATGAGATTACAAGAGAGTGAGTAAGTTTTGTAAAGACAAGAGGAAAGGGGGATACTTAGATAAAGCTTACAAGATGGATCCAACGAAAGCCAAGATATAGGGGATACGAGGAAGTGAAGCTGACAAGAGGAGGGATACGTACCCGCGGGAAGAAGACTTTGAGGTGAAGGAAGACCCATCGATGCTTTAAAGAAAAACATAAACTAGGCTATACGCTAACCGTAGTTGCCAACTGCTGTACATTCGAATTAATTACAAATTATATGTTATGAACACTTGGCCTTCCACTGTGTTGATATATCTACTAATGTAATGCAATGGCACACTATCTCTTAGTCTTAGAGATTATGACCAAAACGCTAAGTGTATGTGGTAGAGGTGGCGATCTGGGGTAGTGGAGGTACTATATTTATATATAATGGTTGCTCCTCGAAATCGAGGACGGCCGGCCCTAGGGCCACCTAGGCATGCATTGGTTTAAAGTGTAAAAGCTGTCGCCAACACAACAACAACACCCTAAGTTAACGAGTTGCATGACCAAGTGTCAAGGAACAGTCCGAGAAGACCGGACAACTCGCCTACTGCAATGGCTAACCATTACCCCGGAACAGGATCCGCAAATCGATTAACATCCAGGTCCCCAATTGCTGCTGGGTAGACAGAGGCAAATGGCGTAAAGAAACTTGTACCTAGTTTCACCCTGCCCGGGGATCGAACACGGGTCCACTCGCTTGCGAGACGAGCATGCTGACCATTACACCACAAGTATTATAAAAGGTTTTTCTAGCAGACAATTTAGTCTGTACAATCTACTGAGTTTCTCTCCATCTATAGAAGGCTGCACCTCTTTCATTAGAGGAAATGGTTCTTTATTTCTAGTTTTGGTAAGTTTACTTTCTTTTCCCATTCTAACCAGCGCCATAGAGTAGAAGAGTTTGACAAACCTCACAACAGGCGCCATCTTGCTTCCTAGTGTCAGTGAGGGGGCGCAAGAGTGCTAACTGAACCATTAATGTCATATTATTTTGAAACCAACCAACCACCACCTCTACTTTTGCTGTGAAGTTTTACATTATTCTGTACCTGCTCTGCAGTTTTGGCTCTTTGTGTCAATGGCTGAGTAGCCAGAGCTTAGGTAGCACAGGTTAGGTTAGGGAAACATGGCGTTGTCTGGTGGCAAGAAGCTTCTTTAATTAGTGACTGAGTTGGCCACACTCTTCGACTCCATGGCGCTGACTAATGGATTTGCGAATTCTTATTTTAGATGAAAAGTTGTTTATCTTCCAAATGTTACAAATCAGGTGTCGAATATTGAGATAACTATTATTTTATAGTACACCTGTTTCGAAATAGTTGAGAAACTTTTAATTTCCAAAATTATAAGAAAACGATGATATTTGATTTGAAGCTCCTTTTTTATATATTTCGTTACCAATTCGAATAATGGTATTTTTGGTGAATTTTATTGATTAAATAAAACTAAAAAAGTGGCTACGTAACGCTTAATTCATATGTGTAATTTTATGATGCGACTCGGGCGTAATATTTAAATACAACCAACAATAGTAAGCAAGAATTCTTTGACTTTTAATTACCGAGAAACAAATAATAAGATCGTACCCTCCGCGCCTTTGGTACTCCTGCAAATTTATAAAAAACAATAAGAGAACCGTCTGACTTTAGCTATGACGAACCACTGAGAATTTAATAAAAATGTCTTGTTATTATCGTTCAGTGATTTTTCGGCAATTCGCCTCAGCGCCAGTCTTTTTTTTTCCTATCTTCTCACTGGATTTTTTTTATACATTAAATCAAACGTTTAGGCTTCCGAGTTTTTCATCATACTTATTTTTCTCAAACCCTTTTAGTTGTGCCAAAGTTGTCAAGAATTTGTAGATTAAATTTTTTTTAATTCTTTCCTTCTTAATTTCCATGTCCAACCATACTAAAGGGTTGGAACAAATTGTTCAGAATATTAAAGACACAAATCAGGTGTTTCAGAAATACTGTGAAGTAGAAAATAGTGTTTAGATACAACATAAAATAATATAATAAATACAAACAAACTGAAAGATAAAACTACTGTAATGTAGTAACTAAAAACATATGGCAAAGAGGCCTTAAACTGGTGAGAATGATGCTATACGTACAGTAGTGTTTTAAGACAACACACACACCTACTACTTTGCTGTCACTCGGAATCGAGTATGACGGTCATCCAGCTATGATACAATGATATGAGTTATTAAGGATGTCACATAATGCGACAAACACTAACTTTATGTTAAACAAGACTCGTGCGGGGCTCATGGTAACTTCATCGGCTATTTTAAAATTAGATGTATTATATTTAATTTTTCAACATACGATACCTGACTCGTACTGATTACAATGTAAAACAAGAAAAATCTTCTACAACTAAAAAAAAATCGCGAATATACCAGTTACGGTGGTAGAGGCAGAAGTGTGCTGGGGGGAGGGGGGGAAGGTCGAGGCGGTGTAAAGGAGATAACGCAGGATGTCAGTAGCAGTGTGGCCAGGCCAGTGTCGAAAAGGAAGGGTGATGAGGAAGACTGGTGCAGAAGGGTGGTAACATGTAAGTGCTGTGAGCGCTATAGGGGAGTCGATTGTTCACTGCAAAGAAGTGTAACACCAAGGATGGCATTGGGGGCAGTAATTAGATTGCAGACGAGGAGCAGCAGCAGTTCCCGCTGTATGACTTCTATTCTGGCGGCCGTAGGGCAGCCGAGGATGAATCTAATGGCTCTGTTTTGGACTTTTTCAATGCTTTGTTTCTCGCGGTGCGAGGCAACTGTAAGGACGGGAAATGCATAATGTCTGACAGTCCTGACGATGGTGATGTACCTGAGACGTACGACCCTGACAGAGTAACAGATACTCTTCTGAGGCCGTGGGTTAGGGACTGGAGGGATCACGTTCATTGGCGGCACTGGGAGATGACGTGGACGGCGACAGCGGAGGTGGTGGCTCTGGTAAAAGGTACGTGCGGGTAGACCCAGGTACAGTACCTGTAGGTGTGTACTTGTCTGACACCGGGAGTGCGAGATAAACTTGGTTTTAGTGAGTGAGATGATAAGTCCGAGGGCCTGACAGGTCCGGGGGAACGTGGAGAGTATAGGTTGTTCATGTTTCACGGTAGTAATTTGGAGGACAGTGAGGCTCAAATGCCGTCGCCGGTTAGCGCAACCTGACGACACCCATGTCAAGTTTATCTGGATCCCGTCACATATAAGAATATGTAACACTGTTCGGCTTGCTGAAGAAGCAACACAAGAAAAGGATATTGAAGCCACCCTCGCTCTCTTCTTCAACCAATCTTGCCATACATTCCCCTGTGTGGTGATACTTAAAACAACTTTCTTGAATATTCCCGTTTCGAGTGCTGGTACTGAAAGATCGTCGAGTCATATGAAACTAAGAAAATCTCACCCCCGATCATCCATGTCACCAGACGATTTTCAAACTTGACTGTTTTGAGTATTGAACGGGGATATGCGCACCAGTTTCTGAATTATGACAGAGCCATTGACACGTTTGCCGAGATGTAACCGCGGCACATGGTTATTATCCTCCTAGTAAATATCCTGTTGTATATCTATATTCCTTTTTCTTAAATATTTATAGTAACATGTCTATATTTTGTGTAAATAGTTGTCGTGTTCTGTCTGAAATTTATAACCCTTTTGCCCTCCCCCCTTGTAAAAATACCAAACAACATCTCTGGATGATCTGCCGCCGCTATACCCAGTACAACCCACCCTACAGGAACACTGTGGACTCTATATAGGTAATTAATTCTGAAATTTTAAATGGTGCTTAATAACGAGCAGATAATTCAGCAATTGACCACCTGGCTAACTCAGTCGGTAGAGCACGTGACTCTTAATAGCGGGGTTATGGGTTCGAGCTCCACGTTGGGTGTCGATTGGGTTCTTAGGCGTGTTTAGGGTGCAGCTGTAACACCCGTATCTCTCACCAATATGTGAAAGGTACGAGTCCTGCTTGGACAGGACACATGTGAGAAGGATGTTATCCAGTGTGACCCTACCAAACACCACAGGTTTCCCAGACTCAAGTTTCCTCCTGTACTAACACTGGACAGATTAGTCGCCCGAACGACTAGTAAACTGATAAGTAGTTATAATGATAAATATAAATAAGAGCAGTTGTGGCAAGATTTGTTACTGTTCAGTCCTACCGGTAACTGTATCACAAAAAACTGTTAAACATGGTAACTATTTAAAAAACCTTCACTCCTTCCAGCATTGCCTGGTAATCAAGGAATATATACCAGCTAATGCACTGGCTCTAGAATGTACCTGAAGATGGGTCTGAAATAAACTAAATTAATACCGTACCCTAATTCCTATGACCCATATATTTTGCTTCTGCCCGTCCGAATAATAAATATTCTGCTGCCTGTCATATACAGTCCTATGATAAATTAAAAGTAAATTAATATTCCTTTTTATTAAATAATTATAGTGTATTTCTACATTTAAAAAAATATATTATGTAAATAAGATAAAGGTCTCACATACTGCTAACACCAGGAGTTGTTGTTCGATTTCGTTCATTATTCCGCAGAGGTTCTTTGGATGTTAATAAGTAATAAAAACGATACGACAATGCACGCAACCTAATAGAAGCTGACCTAACCAACCTAACCAAAGAAACCTACCTAACCTTACCTAAATCCCTACCGGCCCCCGGACCTCCCGGCATATTAAAACCAAAGAACTTACTTTGATATCTGGTACCAATGGAAGCAGCTTTCTTGAAGCGGCCTGGTGCAATTTTACGTGTTTTTGTGAACATGAGAGGACGCTAGGACGTATCCGCTTAGTTGTTTCACTCAAAGAATATAGCAGAGTAAGTCATCCCACACCTGAGTCCTGACCCAAAATGCGACCCAGCTCACGCAGGACGCCCCTGCCTTCATTTGACTGCAGTCACTACTGTGAAAATTGGTGTCCGCTGTCACATAATAACCGCCAATTGTGTATTGTTTGAGTTTAATTCTTTGGTCAAACGAGAGGGAAATATACACTTCCATACATTTCCTAAAAATAGAGAACTAAGATACAGTGGGTTAACCTCTTCAAGAGAAAAGACAACATTAATACTGCTAATGCTCGGATATGCCAGGTGGGCATTGAACAGCGCTGCCAGAGGCTGACAGAAACTGCAGTCAACTGTAAAAATAAATCTCTGTGCCCTGGTAGTGTTGTACAATGAATTGGAAATTCTGCCAGCATCTGGAAATGAGTTTTCAGGACACACCTACTCTCTCTCCTCACTACTCCCTCTCCACTTCTCCCCACTCCTTCTCCACTTCTCCCCACTTCCTCTCTTCATCTCTCTAAGAACATAAGAATGGAAGAAACTTCAGAGGTTCTATAGGCCCATACTAGCTCACTTGTCATGTGAGGTCATAACTCATGTCACCTCCTGTCTACATTATTAATATAATAAACACAACAGGGAGGAAACGCTATCCTTTAAGCAATTGTACATATAGTTAAAATTCTCTCTCCCTCGGTTCATCTGTGCTCTATCTGTCATAGGAGCATTAATAGTTGGAGACAAGTCACCGGCTGTCAACAAAGACATATGTACTGATAGAAAAGGCCAAAAGAGGATTGTGCAAGAAATCGAGTCTACATGGACACCTGATGTACTGCCAGAGAAAGAACCTGAGGAATAGAGACCATTTCTGATCACTGAGGATCTACAGCGTCAACTGGATGATGTAAAGGAGAGAGATGCTCTTCTCGTAGAAAAAAAGAGGATGGGGGAAGGAGAGGATGTATTTGCATGAGTAGATAGAAAATGTTTTTATTAAGGCTACTGCTACTACTAAAGATATTGTTAGTCGTTATTTTTCCTCTTCTCTAGTGAGTTTTTTTCATAACTAGTATTCCTGTACTATACTGGTCTGAGAAGGCTATCAGCAGAACACTAACCATTCGTAGCTTAAGCCCGAAAGCTTATCGCTACTTGCCTGATAGAAGTGTCATAACTCCTGTCACATCACCTCACACCTGCAGGCACAGGCAGCACCTGTGATCACCTGTCCAACTATCCCCCCCCCCCCTTATAATTTGGCGTCAGTGGCGGTAACACTTGGCATTTGATTTCGTAACTCCTTTCACTTATATTATTAACATAATGACACAACACGGAAGAAAGGAATTCCTGTAGAAAATTGTATATCTAGTTATAATCACTTTATATTAAGCTGCACTTATTTAAATACATAGCTAAAACTGAAATGCATTGTTTTTCTTTTAACCGTTCTTTCTGTGTATCATCCATTGCACTGAGTGGTGTCCTTAGCTAAAGTTCTGTTTAGTATTAGACACTCTATTAGTACTATTTTCTATGTGAGACACTGAGATAACAAAATATAGTATGTTCTTTTCTGTTTATAAGGGGTGAGAGGTAGGTGAGGGAGGACGGGAGTCTACCCGCTGACGTCAGCAAAGCTCCACCCACCTGCGTTCGGGTTGACCTCTTCTATAGACCTTGGTTGCACTGAAACAAGAAAAGAGCGGACGACAACAAGCGCCGTGGGCGCCGGTGGTAGAACGGTACCGCTCTCGTCTCGCAAGCGAGATGTCACCGGTTCGATTCCCTGGCCGGTGGAAAAGTTGTTTGGACATACTTCCTAGTCCCCTTGGTCCCTGTTCACCGAGCAGTAATGTAGGTACCTGTTGTAAATCGAAAGTTGCGAATTCGTATTCAGGGAAAGTTGTTGGGGATTCCAATAACTTGATGACAATAACCATTGACTCTTCAGGCTTCTACGCCCTTGACTAAAAAACCTATGACCCTTCAGGCTTCTACGCCCTTAACTAATGACACATAATGGCAAGCATAAACTTAGCATGCTTCCCTGTTGGGCGCTGTAAACGCTTCTTCGCTTCACCTTACATAGGATGTAGGGGGAGGTGCCCAATAAAAAAAAAAAAAAAAACCGCGCCGACACAGCAGAATTTTCGGCGGAATATTTACGGAAATTAATTAATTTCTTTGGGTACAAAGCAACATAGAGACACAATATTTTAGTGTCATCAGACCAGTTTTTAGCAGTGCGTTACCCGAATATTTCCCTCATCCTTCACTACAGACGATTATGATCGTAGATAGAGAGAAAAAAATATAATTAAAATATAAAGTTGTTATATCGTTTTTATCACTTGCTATCATCGCAAAAAGATGTGTGGAAAAATGAACGTAATCGAACAACTCCTGCTGATGTTAGCCGTCTGCTCCGCTATTACCGTAAATAATTGGCCTGTCGACTCGGATATATAACCCTTTTGCCCTCCCCCTGTAAAAATACCACACTACAACACTGGATGATCTGCCGCCGTCTTACCAACACTAACTGCGGGGAACCCAAGGTTACCCAACCAACCCACCTAAAAGGAACCCTGCGAAGTTTTAGGGGTAAATTGATTCTGACATCCTCTATGATGCTTAACAACAAGCAGATAATTCAGCTCTTCACTACCCGGCTAGCTCAATTGGTAGAGCACGAGACTCTTAATATCGGGGTAGTGGGTTCGAGGCCCACGTTGGGCGTCCATTGGGTTTTAGGAGTGTTTACAGTGCAGTGGTAACAGCACCCTTGTCTTTCACCAATATGTGAAGGGCACGAGTACTGCTTGGACAGCATATATATGAAAAGGGTGTTATCCAGTGACCCTACCAAACATCACAGGTTTCCCAGACTCCAGTTTCCTCCTGTACTAACACTGGACAGACTAGTCGCCCGAACGACTAGTAAACTGGCAAGTGGTGAGATGATACATATAAATTAAAGCAGTTGTGGCAAGATTAATTATAGACAGAAAGCTGTTAACCATGGAAGCCACACATCTACAACATTGCTAAAGCTGGCTCCCGAAAGGTGGGAATGCTGTACAGATGCCGTAGCGACGTCACTCCTGAGCAGTTGCTTTAGGTTTATAAGGGTTGGAGTACTGCTCTCATATCTGGGGGTGGCTCTTCTCCTGTCCAACTGTTAGATTGGGTGGAATCAAAGGCACTTCGTATTATTAACTATCCTCCTTTAGTTGATAATCTCTCTTCCCTTGCTTCACTCTCTCTCTTTTTCAAGTACTTTAACGGACAATGTTTAGTGGATTTGGTATCCTGGGTACCGCTGGCAAGGCCGTGGGCTCGTAACACTCAAGGTCAATGTAGAACTTGGTAACACTCATCTTGCCCGCAGTGCCACCGTTTCTCTGTGGATGTCGGCCTCACTAGAATAACCCGTTATAGTACATCCTTCTTTCCTCACACAGCCAAACTGTGAAATGCTCTGCCTTCTTTTGTGTCTCCATACTCTTACAATCTATCTCACTTTAAAAGGCTGGTTTTCCGTCATCTTCGTGGTGCATGCAGATTAATATAGTATTTTTTCTTCTATTTCTAATTTCTTTTTACCCTTAATTTTTCTCCCTGTGCCCGGGTGGGCTATTCCCCGTAAAAAAAAAAAAAATACAGACTTCATTTTAATGTCATATGACCAGTTTCTCGCCGTGTTTTACCCCACAATTTCCCTCATCCTCCTCACCCTGCCCACTACAGGTGATTTATGATCGTAGAAAGAGAAAAATTACTTATAATTAAAACAGAAAGTTGTGGTATCGTTTATATTAGTTTCGATTATCCAAACATCTGTGGAAAAAAATAATGAATCGAACAAATCCTTCTGGTGTTAGCCGTCTGCTCCAAAATTACCGTAAATAATTGTCCTGTCTTGTCAGAAATTTATAACTCCTTTGTCCTTCCCCTTGAAAAGACATCACATACATTACTGGATGATCTAACACTTTCATACCAAAAAAGTCGTTGAGGGACCCAAGGTTGCCTGGTTGCCTAAGCAATAGGGTGTGTCATACGGGGACGAATTTTTTTTTTTTTGAGTTTGAAAAATCGGTCCATGGTATTAATGATGTAGTTCTATGTGCAGAATCATGTGATATCTTCAGATTTGAAAAGTTTTCATTTTTTGCTAGGTAAATTTTAACTTGAAATCTTAGGAAAATTCAGTATTCCCACCCTTTTACCAACACCACTAAATAGCTTATTTAAAGTAAAGTAAATGTATCAGGTTAATTTATTAGGATGAAAATGATCCAGAATAGTGAAACGAATGATCTTGACACATTTATTAAATTTAATATTCCTTTAGAAAACAAAATCATCAAATACAAAAACCGGTTTTACTACTACGACCCGGTGTTGCTGCACACCATAGAGAACATGTCTTTCTTGCTTCTGTTTCTTCTCATCACCTCCCTGCTGACCACCTGAGCTCGGATGTAGCCTTCCCTCCTCTCCTGGCTGTACACGTGACTGCTGGCCTCGCTCACTTGCTGTACACAACGCTCTATACTCTGGGTGTGCGAGGGCCAGGCAGGGACATGCATGGGGTTGTCCAGGAAAGCTCTGACTTGAACATTGGTGAGGCTGCAGGTAAGAGGGGGCTCACTGCCAGCCTGGATGTTATCCAGATCTATGAGATCAGTGAGGGTCTTGGCACCTAGATTGACTTCAGGAGTCTTCCTGACCCTGAAGGAATCGCCACCAACTGATTCGTCACGCCCAGATCCTCTCATAAGTCTCATATCCAAGATCTTTTTGACTGCCACTCTTCTCTCCTCCTCATCCTTACTGCAGAGCATTGTCTGCAGAACTGCCTCGGGATGAGCATACCAGGAAGATCTCCTCACAGTCTGCTCCACAATCTGAACAACCTTCCTTGGCTGACTCCTCAGGAGCTCAAGCTGGAAGAGAACATGCCTCGGACCTTCGGAGAACGATGACTTGACCTTGGTGTTGAACCAATTTGGCAAGTAGACACTCACGATGAATTGGACAATAAGTCTCAGGTTGTGAAGCTGGTTCCCTTTCAGTTTATGATGAGCGACCCAAATTCTGCAGAACCTGAGAGCCGTTGTGAGCCACCTAGAATGTGAGACTGGACCTATCTGCAGGTAAGCAAGTCTATCAGGCATGACCCCAGTTTTGATGGCACTGCAAATCATGTAACCATAGTACTGGTCAGTACTCAGGTCGTCAATGACAGTATGTGCAAGCTCAACGAGTAGAGGGCCAACTGTGATTTTTTCAAAGCTCGGATTTATTTCTAACTCAGTGGCAGGGTCCAGCATCTTGCCAAGAGGACCAGACCATCTGTTGTTTGAAAGAGTCTTGCCATCCAGCTCCTGGATCAGATGTCTGAGTGGCAACTCGTTGGTGTGGAGGTCACAAACAATCCAGACCAGCTTCCTCCCAATCTTCCGCTCTATCCACTGTATGACCCCCCCTTGCCACCCTGTGTTCGTGTTGGTGCTGTCCCCTCCAATGGCCTGCAGGGTCTGGTCTACGTTCCTCTCTCTGAGCCAGTTCACAATGTTATCTGCCACTATCTCAGCTGGTTTCCTGATGTCATCTTTCTCTGGAGTGAAATGCCACAAATACTTCCCTCCTGGTTCACTGCAGCAGGAGTAGTGCTCCTCCTTCACCATGGCAGGGAACAACTTGTCAGAATCTCCAACTTTCATGAACACTTTAGTGTCATCCCTTCTCCCATCAAAGAACAAACAATTGATTCCATTTTCTCTTATCCCCTTATCAAACTCCTCTTCTAGGTTACTGACAAGTTTCTCCTGAGCTCTCCTTACTTTGTTATGATCTATCACCAGGTGAACATCATCAGGTGTTATCAAACCACCGTCAATCCAGGCAGCTGTTGCTATCTCTGCAGTTTCTCTGAGACCAGTGTGGTGTCGCATGCTGGCCAGAGCTATGCTCGGGATATCTTTCCTATTTCGAATCTTATGCCTGGAAGGTTTGGGATCATTATTTTCTGGGTTAGGGACAAAGTCACCATTCTCCTGGTCAGCACTCGGATCAGCCATGGGGAAGTCATTAAACTCTGAATCAGCTTGACTCCAATCATCGGCCTTTTTTACCTCACCCTGGGCCTTCTCAAGTCTCTTTTCCTCGGCAACTCTTCTCCTCTTCTGTCTCTCTGTGGCAGCCTCCTGTCTCTTGGACGCCGGAATATCTTGGCTAGAAATCATGAGAGCCCCTATACTGCCAGTCTTCTCTCTCTGTGCTTTGACAAATACCAGTTCGATCACAGGAATCTTCAGTTCACGCTTGCAAATACAGGAGATGTGGGCCTCGGATTTACAGTCACTATCGCATCCAAATTCAGGACAGAGAACAATTGGGCACTTGCAAGTAATTATGTCAAATAACTGGTCCAGTTGCTTGGCAAAGCTGTCCTTAACTGCAAGTTTTCCTCTCCCACGAGAGATATCTCTTGCCTTTTCCCAACTGGCTAGCAGTCTCTCACTAATCTTCTTCTGACTTGTTATGACTGGAGGCTTGAACTGAGCGTTAGCCAGAGTGTACTGTGCCAAGACAGCTTTGGTCATATCACTAGCAATGTCTTTGTTTGTGTAAGTTCTTTGGTTCTTTTCACTGATTTGCCTGATTAAAACACAGTATCTCAAAGCATCTCTCAATGTAGGCAACTCCGACTTCAGGAGCTCTCTCCCAGACCCAAGATAGTGACTGAGATGGCTGGATTTTTGGTTCCTCGTCCTGACACAAGCAGCCATCGCAAATATTATCAACTTATAAATGCATCAGAATCTGAAACAGAAAAAAATATTGTTAGTTGGGTTGTTAAAGAATGAAGTCAGAAAGCAATGTTCACTATTTAATTGTAATGCACTAATGCAGCTGTACGTTAGATTTTCGATAAATTTCACGCTAAAATTTACGTTGCAAAAGGTTGCAAAATATTGAAACTGAAATTATTTTCTGTTTATATACACTAAAATCTACCAAAAAAGTGATGGGCCATTAGTTTTAGCTGATCTTCCCTCCTATGACACACCCTACTAAGCAACCCACCTTACAGGAACCCTGTGGACTGTATGTGGGTATTTGATTCTGAAAACTTATATGATAACTGATAAGAACAGATAACACTTTTTTTCATTGTCCGGCTAGATCAGTCGGTCGCGCGTATCTCTCACTAATGTGTGAAGGGTACGAGTCCAGCTTGGTCTGGACACGAGTGGGAAGGGTGTTATCCAGTGTGACCCTCACTACCAAACATCACAGGTTTCACAGGCTCCAGTTTCCTCCTGTACTAACACTGGAGAGACTAATCCCCCTAACGACTAGTAAACTGATAAGTAGTTATAATGATAAATATAAATAGGAGCAGTTGTGGCAAGATTGTTACTGTTGAGTCCTACCGGTAACTGTGTCACAAACTACCGTTTTCTGTAATTAATAAGAGACAGAAAACTGGTAACCATGGTAACTATTTAAAATAAAATCTTAACTCCCAGCATTGACTGGTAATAAAGGAATATATACCAGTCAATGCATTGATGCCTGAATAAAGGTCTGATATAAACTAACATAATACAGGATTAATAGTGACGACTAACACGTCGACGCGTTATTTGTTCTGATGTACCTTTGATTTTGTTTTACTATATTTCATCAGTGAGTTCTGATATGATAACTAGTTTTTTTTTTCGAAAATGATTCGTTTGGTAGATAATTAGGCACCTCGGCGCGAATTACTTGTTTTCTCTGTGGTAATGCGGTGGTGATGTCATATTTCCGAATGTAAACAGCCAGTCATATTGATGTACTTCAAAACACTCGGCACTCCAATACACGGCAGTCTCCAGTACATGTTTATGAGCCACAAGGTCCGGACGGCTGCTCTCACCCCCCCCCCCCCCCCCCCAAAAAAAAAAAAAAAAATTAATAAAAATAATTGTAAGTTCTTTCTGTTTAATATGCCAAGGGGTCCGGAGGGTAGAACTTCACAGTTAGGAAGTTAGGTAAAGTTAGGTAGGTTTCTTTGGTTAAGTTGTTGAGGTCTCTAATAATGCTTGTCACTTGTTTTTCTTACTTTTATCCTCTTCGCCACTGATCGGCTTGTTAGCCGCTTGGGCTATCGGTCACGTCTCTTTTCATTTATCTTCTTCACCAAAAGATCGGCTCGCTAGCCGCCCGGGCGATCGGTCACGTCTCTGTCACGCACTGTTAGAAAATACTGGGCATGCACCGGCTCCTGAATGTACCTGAACCCGCTCCAGTGTTGGTCAAGTCTTGTCTTGAAAGAGCTCACACTCGGTGCCGTCACAACACTCTCTGGTAGATTGTTCCAAGAGTTTACAACCCTCACTCCGAAAAAGTTTGCCCTCACGGTTTTCTGGACCTGCGGCTTCTTCAATCTTGAACTGTGACCCCTTGTGGGGCGAGCGTCCGTCAGCTCCAAGTAAGGACACTCAACTGAATAGTGCCCCCTGAGATGCTTATACACCTCAACTAGGTCCCCCCTTGCCCGTCTGTAGTATAAGCTAGGCAAGTTCAGGCGCTCCAATCTCTCAGGGTAGCTGAGGTGCCGAAGTGCAGGCATCAATCTGGTGGCGCTCCTTTGAACTATCAACAAGGTTAGGTTAGATTTATATTAGAAATAAAGTATCCACTTTTTAACACATTTGCCAAAACTACGACAGTGTCCAATATAAAACACAGTGAAATTGCAGCGTTATTAAATTCGTTTTCCATGAAAAATCGGCAGCGGGTCAGTTGCCAGTAATTATCCCTGTTATTTACAGTCCTAAGAAAAATTAGAACTAAATCAATATTCCTTGTTAATAAATATTGATACTGTATTTATTCTGAGTAATGTATTATGTAAATAAGGTAAAGGACTAGCAGACAGCTAACAAAAGAATGAGTTGTTCGTTTTCGTTCATATTTTCCACAGATGTTCTTGGATGATAGTAAGTAAAAAAATAATACGGCAATGCGCAGAACCTAATAGAAGCTGACCTAACCAACCAAACCAAAGAAACCTACCTAACCTTACCTAAATTCCTACCGTCCCCCGGACCTCCCGGCATATTAAAAACAAGAACTAACTTTGATATTTGGTACCAATGAAAGCAACTTTCTTGATACGGCCTGGTGTAATTTTACGTTTTTTATTTTTTTTTTGTGGACGTGAGAGAACACTCGGACCGAGCGGCTCAGTTGTTGTACTGAAACAAACAAAGAGTGGACGACAACACGCGCCGACACTGCAGATATTTCGGCGGAATATATACATTAGAGTAAATAATTAATTTCTTTGCGTACAAAGGACATAGCGACATCATTTTAGTGTTATATAATCCAGTTTTCGTCGTGTTTTACCTAGAAATTTCCCTCATCCTTCATACCCTGCCCACCACAGGCGATTTATGGTCGTAGATAGAGGGGAAAAAATACCTTGATAAAATAAAAAGTTGTCGTATCGTTCTTATTACTTGCTATCATCCAGATGTGTGTAGAAATGAACGTAATCGAACAACTCCTACTGATGTTAGCCGTCTGCTCCGCTATTACCTTAAATAATTGGCCTGTCGACTCGGATATATAACCCTTTAGCCCCCCCCCCCCCCCCCTTGTAAAAATACCACACTACATCGCTAACCGCGGGGAACCCAAGGTTACCCAATCAATTCTCACATCCTCTTTGATGCTCAACAACGAGCAGATAGTTCATTGATTTCGTTGCCCGGCTAGCTCAGTCGGTAGAGCACGAGACTCTTAATCTCGGGGTCGTGGGTTCGAGCCCCACGTTGGGCGTCCATTTTGTTTTAAGCGTGTTAATAATGCAGTGGTAACAACACCCATATCTTTCACCAATATGTGAAGGGTACAAGTGCTGCTTGGACAGGACATACATGAAAAGGGTGTTATCCAGTGACCCTACCAAACATCACAGGTTTCCCAGGCTCCAGTTTCCTCCTGTACTAACACTGGATAGACCAACCGCCCGAACGACTAGTAAACTGATAACTGGGAAATGATACATATAAATAAGAGCAGGTGTGGCGAGATTTGTTACTGTTTGAGTCCTACCGGTAACTGTATCACAAACTACAGTTTTTTATCAATAATAATATACAGAAAACTTTTAAGTACGGTAACCACATAAAATCTCTTCACTTCTTCTAGCATTGAATGATAATACTCACATCAATCAGCAGCCCTCAATCCTGGTATTTCTCTTGTTATTTATTCAACTCGTGATACTCTTTCTATACGATTCTGGTTAAAGATATTAAAATACAGTATCATATTTTCTCATTTATCTCAGTGAATTTTCTCAAGCAATAAACTTAACCCTCTTGGCTACTGGTCGGTTATCCCAGCCATTTGGTTGTTGTGCTACGCACAGTTGGCAAGTACTGGGAATGCACTGGCTTTAGAACATACAGCCCCTGAATATAGGCCATATTTTGGTTAATTCTAGTCTTAAAGCTCGGCAACTGTTTAAGGCTGTTTATCATTATCAGAGTAAGTAAAGGTTCATGACATTAACATATTGAGAACTCCAAAGGACAAAGAAGTCATGCAGCAGGAATAAAATAAAATAATAAGAGTTAAGATTCATGACATATAGAGGACATTAACATACAGAGAACTCACAAGGCCAGAGAAGACATGCAGTGTCACTGTATCAAGAGAAACAAAATAAGATAATAAACTGATTCTTTTATTTTTCAGGATGTTAGTTGCCATGCAGCGCAGACTATTGAGGATTTGTTGAAATCTTAAAGTTCATCATGTTATCTATGTATGTTAATTCACCCTTTGCACTCATGAGAACATTCAAATTATTGCAAATATTGTTAAATGCACTTATGAAGTTTAACATCGTGTAAATGAATTTAATGGTTGTACCTCTGAAGAGTTCGTTCAGAGAGCTATGGAACCTCTTTTGTTAGTGCGAAAGAATATGGAATGAACAGAAACAATTATCTGGGGGTAGTAGATGCTGTCAGGTGAAGGATACAGGTAGGTGAAGGATATAGGCAGGTGAAGGATACAGGTAGACGAAGGATACAGGTAGGTGAAGGATACAGGTAGACGAAAGATACAGGTAGGTGAAGGATACAGGCAGGTGAAGAATACAGGTAGACGAAGGATACAGGTAGGTGAAGGATACAGGTAGGTGAAGGATACAGGTAGACGAAAGATACAGGTAGGTGAAGGATACAGGTAGGTGAAGGATACAGGTAGGTGAAGGATACAGGTAGGTGAAGAATACAGGTAGACGAAGGATACAGGTAGGTGAAGGATACAGGTAGGTGAAGGATACAGGTAGGTGAAGAATACAGGTAGACGAAGGATACAGGTAGGTGAAGGATACAGGTAGGTGAAGAATACAGGTAGACGAAGGATACAGGTAGGTGAAGGATACAGGTAGGTGAAGGATACAGGTAGGTGAAGAATACAGGTAGACGAAGGATACAGGTAGGTGAAGGATACAGGTAGGTGAAGGATACAGGTAGGTGAAGAATACAGGTAGGTGAAGGATACAGGTAGACGAAAGATACAGGTAGGTGAAGGATACAGGCAGGTGAAGAATACAGGTAGACGAAGGATACAGGTAGGTGAAGGATACAGGTAGGTGAAGGATACAGGTAGGTGAAGAATACAGGTAGACGAAGGATACAGGTAGGTGAAGGATACAGGTAGGTGAAGGATACAGGTAGGTGAAGGATACAGGTAGACGAAGGATACAGGTAGGTGAAGGATACAGGTAGGTAAAGGATACAGGTAGGTGAAGGATACAGGTAGACGAAGGATACAGGTAGGTGAAGGATACAGGTAGGTGAAGGATACAGGTAGGTGAAGGATACAGGTAGACGAAGGATACAGGTAGGTGAAGGATACAGGTAGGTGAAGGATACAGGTAGACGAAAGATACAGGTAGGTGAAGGATACAGGTAGGTGAAGGATACAGGTAGGTGAAGGATACAGGTAGGTGAAGAATACAGGTAGACGAAGGATACAGGTAGGTGAAGGATACAGGTAGGTGAAGGATACAGGTAGGTGAAGAATACAGGTAGACGAAGGATACAGGTAGGTGAAGGATACAGGTAGGTGAAGAATACAGGTAGACGAAGGATACAGGTAGGTGAAGGATACAGGTAGGTGAAGGATACAGGTAGGTGAAGAATACAGGTAGACGAAGGATACAGGTAGGTGAAGGATACAGGTAGGTGAAGGATACAGGTAGGTGAAGAATACAGGTAGGTGAAGGATACAGGTAGACGAAAGATACAGGTAGGTGAAGGATACAGGCAGGTGAAGGATACAGGTAGGTGAAGGATACAGGCAGGTGAAGTAGTAGTACATGTAGCTGTTATTAGATAAAGGAAGAAAGAAGATCTCAAGAGATTATCAAATCTTACCATTTGACTCAAGTAATCGAATATAATATTGTTGGTCTTATGAAGGCATGGAAAAATATATTGGATACGTATACTTTAAATGGTTAGTACCTTCTGTGGTTACTGATGGGGTGGTGACGGTATAAGGAGCAAACTTACCCAAGAACAGGTAGAGTCTTAACATCTTCAGCAGTACAATCGTCCAGTATTCAGTATGTAAGCATTATATTTTTTAACCTAATTTCTACTTTAGCTTTTAATAAAGTGAAATTTATTTGTAATTTAATGAATTTGGGAGTTGTTGTATTAATGTGTTCAGATGCTTCAAATGTTGAGTGAAGTCTCCATGTACCGTTCGTATCTTTGTCTCTACACTGGACAACAAGAAGGTAGAAATTATGAAAGTTCCTCTTTCTTGTTGGACGGGTAATTGCTTTATGTCTAACGTAACTGATTATTATTATTATTATTATTATTATTATTATTATTATTATTATTAGAGGAAATTTTTGTACAATGTTATATTGTTTTTAGGAAAAATTTTACCGGAAAAAATAATGCTTAACTAATTTACCTTTGTGAGTGTAATGTTCATAAAATTAATTATTCATGCAATAGCACTAATGAGCACTGAACTCTAAATGTTATGGTCTATGAACAGAAATTTAACTGAAAATTGATAGCAACAAAACAAAGCATATTTTAAAAGGATTTGGAATAATGTAAGCAAAAAATAGTGAAACTCAACGAAAAGCAAGTCAATGGGTGCCGTGGTGCCATTATACTGTAGAACACACTAGACATTTTCCTCTTGAGCCCACAGCAGATGGGAAAGAAACTTATCTTAGATTTGGTTAACAGTTATGGAAAATACCCACTCGCCACCTCTATCTCTTACGATGTATATTTAAGAAAAAATACTGTTCAGGTGTTTAGTATTGTCGTCTCTATAAGACTGTTGCCACACCACACAACATTTGTTGACATTATGTGGCATTAATCTTTCTCTTTTCTCATAAGTCCCCGACTTAACACCAGCTCACACAGCCTCCCAACAAGAAATTGAATGAGAATTTTATATTATCCAGATTTCGGTCAGAAACGAATGTCGTTTCATTCTCTCTCTCCCACTCTACTTTCTTACCTAGATATTTCTTCTTTTGTAATTATCTTATTTGACACGTCCTCCTCTACCCCAAGTTTCCCCTCCTCTGAGGCAAATGTCTTATTAGTCTCTGCTTACATGTTCCCTTCTCCCTCATCTGTGTCCCCTGACAGGCTCACCTTGAGAATACGTGAGGTTGCACGGGAGGGAGGAGGCTGGGGTGACGGTAATGTCGACAGCGCCAGAGGAGGGGTCCCGGCCTAGCATTCCCAGGTCCACCGAATGTTGTTGTATGATGCCAGGCGTCCCTAGGCTTGGGTGGCTGGTATTAGTGAGTCCTACAGCGGCTGCCATAACACAACCACATAATATTAGAACCAACTGCAAACATTTCAAATAAGGAATGTTATATTGTGATTAATCCACAGCATTCCATGACAGGAAAATTTAATCATGACTAAAAATATTATAACATGCTAGGAAGTATAATCAGGATTAATCTTTAAAAAATACATACCAAAATGATGTTAATTATCATAAATTTAAAACGAAAATAAAGAAATGGATATGTAAAATTATAATCCTAAATAAATCAAAATAAGTAACAGATTTTATACCTCCACTAGACTTATAATTAGTATAATAGTAACTTTCTGTCGCACTTGATAGCTAACTTAAGTCGTACATTTACCGTATATGCAAGTTTACTACCAAGTTCATATTTACTGCACATGGAATTACTTACAGCTGAATCCATGACATTTCAAGTCGCGTAACATTATTTTGTGAATGTTTAAATTGTAATGGGCAGTATAGAGGTTAGACTTGATGCCCCAGGGGAAATACTAATGTGGCAGTGGAAGCAGTAACGAGTTGTCAGACAGGCTAATATCACCTGGGAAATCTTTTATCATATTGGTTTCTCTTGACAGTTATTCTTCAGTGGTATGACTTTTTCCTCTTCTTCTTTTTCCTTTTACTTCTTGTTCTTATATTTACCCCCCCCCCCCCCCCCACACACACATACCGTTTACTCCTTGTGTTCACTGCAAACTAATGTTAGCAATGTTACTTTTAACTAAGATCTTGTTCTTTGGCACACGGGCCTGGCTCTTGTGCATGACTTATCGTTTGGTGATGATAGCTGTGATTATAAAGATTCATCCAATTATCTGGAGTGGCTCAACAGCCATCCAACCATTATTTCTGACTGATGTACAAACAAGGTTTATGTTCATGTCACATCAGTAAAAGGTTAAAACGTTGACACGAACAGATAGACAGTCAAGTACAATGCACTATGCTCCTGCCAAATATATAGAAGGGGCATAATATGGAATTTAATAAGGAAGGGGGACACGTCGTCTAGATTATGCGAGGCAGAAAGAGGGACGCTTAAAGAGGTGCAAAAGGCGGACAGTGCCCATGCTGGCACATACACGCAGGACCAGAGGTACAGTTCACTAATAATCTCACTTACTGTGTCTTAACATTTTCGTTTAAATACCTAGAGATGCTCTTAGTGTTGCCACACACAAGCACACACAGCAAGCTGCTTCTTTATGTTAGTCGAACAATATCTATTTTGCCAAGATGGCCATCTAAAATAAAGCCTGATATAAAATGCTACTGACTAAGCGTAATTACCTTCCTAGACTAGCATCATACACTATTCTAAAGAGCAGAAGCAGTAAAGGTTTATGTAAGAAAGAGTACCTGGAATATGGGCGCAGGCGGGACAGGGCGCTGCCACTGTGGCCAGCACGACTGGGTTGGCTGACACCCCACCAACAGCTCCCTCCGACTCCCGCCCATTACCCGATCTTGACGACATGCGTCCACTCTGCTTCAGGAGTCGCAAGATGTCCTTCTTGATGGAGTCCATCTGACCGTATGCCCGCGCCGTCTCCCGTTTTCTGTCTTCCCGCAGCTCGTACCTGAAACAAACACAAATATTATACAAGGTGGAGCAACAGTCACTAACCTAATCTAACCTTATTTAACCTACTTTTGCTATAATTTTGCTATTTTATGATAGTAAACCACGTCTTACATAAAAAAATATTTTTTTAACTATAAATTAATTTTCATTGACTTACAACAATAAAAACAAAGGGTTCCCTAAATATATATATATATATATATATATATATATATATATATATATATATATATATATATATATATATATATATATATATATGTGTGTATATGTGTGTGTGTGTGTGTGTGTGTGTGTGTGTGTGTGTGTGTGTGTGTGAAATGGGTTCCGAACCTAACCTTTGGTGATTGAAATGATAAAAAAAAATAAATAAAAAATAAAAATATGCCAGCCAGGGTGCCATTCAAAAGTGCTGCAATCTTTCTAGCCTTAAATTATTGGATTTTATTTTAATTCATTGGGTAAAAAAATCAGAGCCCAAGCCAGAGTTTGGACCCAGAACCTTAAAATCAAGTTCTCCTATTACTGAACCTAGATTTCTGAGGGGTGGAAAGAGACACACCTGAGACTGGAGATGTCTTGCTTTATCTCGAGCAGATCATCCTCATTGACGCCATCCTGACGGTGCTGCTTCTTGGTCTGGTGGATATAGCGAGAGACGAGACGACGCATAACTTCTGCGTATCTGCTCGACTGGCTCATCCGACACGGGAGACCACCCTACACGACCCACACACGGCACCAAAGACATTGAGAGGGAGGGGGATATGCAATTAGTAAGAGTAATGTTGTAATGTTTGGATGATGATTAGGCAGAGAAAGATTGAGAAATAACATCAATAGAACAAGAATTATATCAAATCGAAAAGAAATATGATTAAAATAAAGGAAGTCAAGACTAAATATACCAAATACGTCCAACTTGAAATCAAATTATCATCGGGTTGTCTGCTTTGTAATTATGAAAGCCTTAAATTCCAGCTATATATTTAAATAATCTTAACTACAGCTATAGTGAACAGGAGTATCGCAATAATTGAAAAATTATAGTTAAAAAAAATCACGAAGCAAATTGAAACTTGTGATTGTTCTTGTAGTTCTGGAGTTTTTTGGCGAAATGTTAAAATCAAAGTAAAATATATCTGGACAACTATAATGAAAAACAAGCTATAGCAAGGGTCTTATATATTCATGCTGTTCAAGAACCAGTGTGAACAAAACCCAATGTGAACAAAAACCAGTTTCACCAAGAACTATTATGAACAAGAACCAGTATGAACAAGAACCAGTATGAACAAGAACCAGTATGAACAAGAACCAGCACAAATCAACTTAAAAACATTATTGAAACAAAACCCGTCTGACAAACCTGTAATGCACCTTTCTCCATGGCAAAACTCCTCCTCTTGTCAGAGCGTTTGCGGCTCCTCCTATAGCAGATATACTGGAGGCAGTTCTTAACAGTCCTCATGAAATAGAAGATAGCCTTGGGGCTGATGATGAGGTTGAATGGCGCGGGCAGGGTAGAGCCGGGGTCAAAATAGCTCATCCACAGCTTGGAGCGAGCGAACTTCCACTCTTGATCGGCATGGTCCTGCATGGCGTGTGTGTGTGTTACAGTGTGGTTGGTGGTCACCGTGTGTTAGTTGTGGCGGAGATAAAACACAAACTTGGATAGCTAAAGGGAACTCATATTTCTTATAGTCTGGGTTTTACGCCATGTATCATAATTGCGGTATGTTTCTCTCGTGTCTTTGAGAAACTGATCACGAGAAAGGTGGGATGAAGCCCTCACTGACTGATGGGTGTATCAATAAGTCAAATAAAAGGATATGTATATCATGGTGAAAACATAAATATCTAAATCTTATATGTATTTATTTAAGGCGATTCAGAGTGCTATAATGAGTCAAAGATACAATGATTAACGTAAAACCACAGTGGTATGTCAAACCCCGGTACTGTGAGTCAGCTGACAGGAAGATGGCACCTCGTGTGAACTGTGTACTTTTTCCTTCAACAGAGACAAGTGTTTGTTCTTTTATGTTATCAGTTATTAATTTAATGAATCACAAGAACCTAGATGTTGATTTCATTTACAAACACTCAAATGGGAAAATAATTGTACAACGCTAGTAGTTCGAATGGTTAGGAACTGATCATGAGCAAAAATGTTGAGGTATAGAACAGATGTGAAGATTTATAAGAGAGTAGGACGCTATTCATGCTGTTCATGGTATATCATAATTAGTCTGCAAATACAAATAAGAGGATGAATTCACATCATGAAAATTTTAATTTCACAGAACTAGGAATAAATCGGAAAACAGAAAGACGACCAGCCATACTCCTCGAGGCTGTCTCCCGTGTTGCAGTTGGCCACTTTAGCTCTAAAAACGACATGAAGGATACACTCGAGCCAGACTGAACTCCTAGCACAGTGACCACCACTTGTACTGGCGAGTCGCAAGTCTCCAGCTCTGTTTAGGGTTTAGCCCTTCTTGGTGACAATTTCTGGCTGAAATTTCATATTTAAGAAATAATAAAAGGCTATACCAGTTTTATTTTAGAACATCAACGAAAAAATCCTCATTCGGTGAGAGCAATTGTACTGAACCTCAAACTATTATGAAATAGTTCTTAGCGGCGAACATGATTAACTCACACATAGTTTTCATTTCGTTACACAAATCCAGTTATTGGCAAACATGACTCAGAATATATTGAGATGAGTGATGTTGACCTTTATACATAGTTACATGTAAGGTGTTACATTATTATTATACAAAACACAATTTATTGTCAGGAGGTATAACTAGTCAGTAATCAACAGAGAACACTAGAGGCTGCCTTGAACCTGTAGAGGACGCTTTAAGGGCCAGTTGTAACATTTACAACTTATAATAAAATTATATATATATTGCAGTACAGAATTATAATGACTTCCACACCGAGCAGAGTTACATTATAGTTGATATAGAGTTGATAATGAGTAGCGGTCTGCCATCTTCCTACCAGATACCAGAGTGTTGACAGTTGAGGAATTTGGGTGGCGGTAGGGTCAAAGTCATGGTTATGGTTAGTAAAAAAAAACAAAAACAAAAACACAGACATTAACCAGAAACATTTTATGTTAACTGACTTGAACTCTTCTGAAATGGGAGAAAGAATCAAGTTTTTGTTAGGGATGAGTAAAAAAAAAAAATAATAATAATATACAGTATATATATATATATATATATACTGTATATATATACAGTATATATATATATATATACAGTATATATATATATATATATATATATATATATATATATATATATATATATATATAAGGCGGGTGAAAATAATTGTTAGAGGTAAATAGAACTTAATCATGCCAATGCAAAAAAAAAACAATACAAGAGAGCAATGCATATTCTACTAAACCTACAGACACGCATTCAAGAAACAGGAAAAGAGAGAGAATAAGGGAAAAGACAGAAAAAGAGAAAGGAAGAAAAAAGAGAGAGAGAGAGAAAGAGAGAAAAGGGGAGAAAAAGAAAAAGAGAGAGAGAGAGAGAGATTCACAACAGCTAGTAGGATGGACAAGGATGGTGAGACTGTAGGCTACAGGACGGCGCTGTGAGCAGTCACGTCGCTCACACTGCGAGTACTGAAACCACTGACTAACTGACCCGGCGTGACAACCTCGAAGGTCGTTACTCTCTTCGCAACTTCCTTACCGCCAGTCGAGCAAACATCAAGAAATAAAGAAGTGTGACATGGCATTTTTATTTCATGTCTATACACTCCCCGAGGTTTGGAAAAATGGTATTTATTGATTATAGTCTACGTTCGTTAGTACAAATACAGAACCAATTTATCTTTCCGCTTTTTGGTCGTTTAAACGAGGAAAAAAAAGACAAAACAAAACTTCTTTAGCTTTACTAATGACTGCTACGAAGGACTAACCTATAATGAAAAAAGAAAACTGTAGTAAATATATGAACGAAAGCTTGTATGGATATAGTGGATAGTGTTAATCTTAAATACAAAAAAATGTGTTGAATTACGGACACCATAAATCGACTTTATACGACATATTTTTATGAAAGTGAAACAGTGCATTATAACTTAGTAAATAAAATAAAACAAATGATAATATGATCTTCAAAACCCCTTTACGTAATAACAGCCAGATAGGAGCGATCCGTGAATATATCCGGCCAAGCTTATGAAGTTTGGCCAGTTGACCCCCGAGCCATTTTGTGACTAGTGATAACGTAAAACTCACTCACTGCCGGAGTAAAGGTCAAATTATCCTCTAAAACTTCGGAGTAACACATCATAACGCTGCGCACCTCATTATTTCTACACAACAGATCACACTTCATTTGTCGTAAACCAGGGTCACTGTAACTCATGAATCAGATAAACAGATATTAAAACGGCCAGGTACTATGCTTCACACCCTGATGGGGAGTTTACTTTTATCCTAAGAAGGAGAGAGGGGCACCTTAAAAATTACCCGCATACCTGAATGGAATCAGGGAATTGTCTTGCTCAGATACATATTTTGTTATTTAGGAACCCAAGAAAATCCCCAGCCAAGTGACTCTGTAGAGCGAGTCGTGGACCATATCAGCCAAGAGACTAAGGCGCCTCACATTCATGGGGAACACTAAACCTAAAGAAATTCCCTTTAGCTATGAGCTACCAGAGTACCTAAAATATCTATACAATAAACTTAAGATATGTACACTATAACATGAGACCAAGTACAGTACCTCACTCTGTGCCTCAACATCGAAGAGGGAAACTGAACTTGCCCGAGAGGACACCAAATTTGTTAAGTTATCAGGTTTCCATGAGTGTCTGCACAAATACGTTCTTTTGGAGAAGTATTCATGGGACTTGGAGAAGAGAAACACCTTGTACAAACACTTAACTTCCACCAGCAAGGATTAAACCTCAATCAGGAGCGAGTAAAACAGAAATACTGTCAACAAGATGACCTGTGTTCAATATTAATGAGGTTTTAACTTCCTACTGAACGAGCTCATACAGTTCCACGGTCTTGCCTTAAAAAAAATATATATATTCCGCAGATAGAGGAACCGTTGGAAAAATTTAACTAACTCAATCTCGGGAACTACAGCACTCTGACTTCATGACCCTTTCGTCTTGGAATTGCTAACTCATAGTTCCTTATGGATGATTCTATATCTGGAAGACCAACTGACCTCGGTCTAGTGTCCCACTGGAGCTTTGGTCACTAACTAGGAGAAATGTTGATTTTTCCCAATTGTCTAAGAAGCCTTCTGTCGTCAGAATCACTGTCAAATTTGGGAAACTAAAACCAACTTAAAAGATAAAAACTTGTATAAAAATATTGGTTATGGTACCCACTAATATCCTCTCAGTTGTATGACTGATTTTCAAAGTTTACATAAATTTAGAGATGGACCCAGACTAAGCCGATCGTGCAAATAGACGAGACAGACACATCTTTTCCAATATATACAAATCAGGAAATTACCAAAAAGCCTCTTGAGAGGAACACTCCAGTAGGTACCCTTCCTGTCAACGAAGATCAGCCAAACATCCTTCCATCTCACTAACGAAATAATAATAATAACACAGACCTTGGCCCAAGGAAAACATTAATCTGCATTGACTCGAAAGAAAAAAGATCACAGAATAGTGTTCTAGATACAACGATGATCTACATAATCCCCAAGAAATTCTTTTTCAGCGAGACAGGAAGGCGTTCCTGGGCTTTCTAATCCACTGTAAGCGTCAGACACCAACTACTCCCTAATGCCAAAAGAGACTGAACTCGTAATCTTAAGAATATCCTTTAGCCCGTCCACACACCCACTCTACTATATAAAATTGTTCCCACCACACGGAAACGAACTGAGTCTGGGAGAGAAACATTTTGTGAACATTTATGCTAAGTTGTAGCCCGTAGATATGTCGGGTAAAATCGCAAATCTTTTTGGATCGAAACCAGACAACAAAGAATTTATGATTATAATAAATAATAAGTATTTGAAGTGAACTCATTCGCCCACATATACCCAACTAGAGGAAAATTTCTGTTGTATCAAAATGGGGACGGTTCACTGATGGTGTCCTTATCTACCTGATGGAAGTACAGAACGCAGACTTTTCCTTTATCATATTCATGCGCTGCTTCCAATGACTTGTTTATTCTACAACAGTTGTAGCCCGAGTTTACAATAAGATAATTCCACGTGTATTTTTCTTCTCCTTTAGCTCTTGAGCTTTGAGTCACTTCCCTAGCTTGGGCAGCCATCATACATTCCATATAGTAAATGTGTTCGTTTTTTGAAGAACAAACAGTGGGGATCTGTCGACTAAGATGTTTCAAGTTATTCTTAAGAATCTCTCACACATATTTGACATAGTTTGGCAGAGTCTAATTTCCTCATTATAATCTTAATGGTGTACTGGTAACGTTGCAGTTAAAACAATTCTTACACTGTGAACTTACTAATGTAGAAAGTCAGTAGCCCATACTGCCTCAGCACGAAACTTTGCGAATTCTAAACCATAGTACAAGTAGCTATCAATAAAGAGAGATTCATTTCCCATGCCCAGTGTAGTTTAGTAACAGAACTGAAAAAGAAAAAAATATGCACCATATTTCATAAAAATTTATAAAACTGAGAGAACACACAACCCAGAAGGGAGTAACAGTTGCTTAGCCATCGAGAGCGACATGCAGGCCTTTAGTTTATGGCAACTCTACAGTTCGTAAAGAAAGAGGAATTAAAATTAGACTTTAACAGTCAATTAAAATTCGAGGAATGTGCCTATATAAAATCATTACGGAATATGCTACATTGTGGCGCTGAAAATAAGATAGAAACGCACTGTCCACTACAGGAGGTTCTTTACACAGTAGGTATTTACTCTGTGCTGCAGATACGCTATCAGGAGGCTAAACATAAAGTCCTGAACAGATTGCAGCAAGGAATCATGTGTTTTGTGCATAAGAAAGCAAAGTTGCATACGCAGCACAAACACAAAACAACCTATGAGAATGAATTGGTACCTCTATCTGTTGAAAACTGTTGGACATCATAGCTATGAGCATATTAATGAGAACAATGATGGACATGACGTGGTAGGCCATGAAGAGGCCCTGGCCCACAGTCTCTATGAACCCATGCTCCTCCTCAAGGTCCGTGCTCTTGGGAGAACTGATACCAAACAGGGACCAAAACAGCGTTGCAAATGTCACGTCCAACCTAGAAAACACAGAGGGTAATCATAGAAAACGGGCGCTTCAACATGCCATCACAGAAAATAAAACAGGACTGAGAGACATTCCAAAGGGGAAACTGGAATACAAGATATTGGAAGAATAGCCACAGCTGCAAGAGGAGATGGTACTTTATTAATATAAAGGTGTAGGTGAGAATAAAGTCATATTGGTGAATACAGAAAAGGGGAAGTCGGTGCAATACAGGTATATCAGATTAAAAAAGGAATTATAGAATATTCAGTCTGATGAAAGTTTAAAAAACATCCATAGCAAAATTGTTAATGAATGAGCTTCAAAAACTATCAGAACATTTCAAAATAAGTGTTAAAGACTTCAGTATCAATATAAAAACAAAAATAAAAATAAAGCAGTAATAAACGAAACACTACAGTGTCATCCTTCAACATGACTCGGGCACCACATCATTCAAAACAAGAACTCGTGAAGATGTCCCATTGTTATAAGCTAGTCCTGTTGGGCACTTGATCCATTATGTAATTAAAGCAAATATTAGGTCAAAAGAATCACAGGATGAGGAAGAGAAATAACCAAAGCATCAGTCATACATTATCTTACTTTATATAGAACCAACCGTGTGACACAGCTTACAAACAAGTGACCATCTCAGTGGCATCAACAACAAGGATGAAACTCATGCCGCTCCACAGATCATGGCGATCACCAAAATAAAACTCAAACAGTTACATCCAACTCAGCGGGTCAAGGCTCCAGTGGGCGGCACAGGGGCGCCGTCCACCGTGTTTACCTCCACGATCTGGAAAGAACGACTCATCATGGCAATGAGCATGTTGACCATGACGGTGATGGCCATGATGAGGTAGGCCCCCAGCAGCGAGTGACCGATGATGTCCGTGAAGAGGTGGTCCCGACGGTTTGACAACTCCTTCAGGGGGATAACGCCGAAGAGGGACCAGAGGAGGGCGGTGTAGGACTTGTCGATCCTAGAGTGTGGTGGAGGAGGTGCCGGGGTCAGTGAAGCACACACTCTTACGTGTGGGGGAGGCACACGGACGAGTAAATTCTTATGGGTAAGGGAGAGGGACCAGACACTAGGGCTGTAAATGGCTCTAAGATCAAATGGCGCACAGTATTAAAAACTGAGGGTTGGGCGTGAGGTGCTAGTGTTTAAACGGACATGAGGACGTGATGGGAGGGAGGCAGATAAGAGAGAGGGCGTTCAATAAATATAATTCAAGGTTAAGGATTCTTTGATAACAGACACTTACAATAAGCCAGGTATAAGAGTTAGTGGCTTGGCGTAAGCTTTTATTCCGTCCTTGGAATAATGTTACCCGTGTGACTCGAACAAGAATCATTAAGGCTTGGAATCTAAGTGGTCTTGGATCTCCATCTAATTTGGGTTAACCTTCCAAACCCTAATGAAACCTCTGGTAGGGGAGGTGAAATGAGCTGTGAAGTGATTATTATAATGAAAATATCGAATAATCTATAAAAAAACAATTGCAAAAATGATAACATATACCATGCTGTGGTAAAGACAGGATGGTGGATGTGACAGAACCTGCAGGAGAAAGCGGTAAAAAATCCATCTAATAATCACTACATATAAGCTCGTGTGAGCAAAACATGAACATGAAATATAGAAAATCTATTACAAAATTTCAATTTTTTTTCTAGATTAATTTATGACCTACGAGTCATTAACAAGTGACTTATAAGATCCATACCAGCAAAACATCTTCTGGCAGGGATGTCCTTTGCTAGACCACTTGTGACATGTTTAGTGACGGGTTGGATTATATAGAGTGGCAGCTTTGTTGCAAATGTTGTAACTGTACGGTCAGAGGATCCTGCTACTAAATACACCAAGAGGCAGGCAGGGATCTTATAGGTTACTAGTTTCTTTCCCTCGGTCATGAAATGGGATTTTATACTTCAAGCATCTATAATCATCATCATCATCGCCGTTTTAGTCAGCCATTTTCCACGCTTACAAGGGTTAGCCGTGATCACCTGATGGCATGGTGTCCCAGATTGCCATCAGGCAAATTTGAAGAAAGTTTCATATTTAAGAATGCATAGATGTCTTCTCTATTCTGGTGTAGAGAGCGTGCTTGCGCTCCTGGCAGCACGCCGAATGAGCCTTAGAGAACTAAAATATTATTACAGCATTATAATGTAAGAGAAAATTCATTAAAGGGTGGTACTTGTTCTGAAAATGTCCTGCATGTTACGGTCATAAAAGCACAAAAGTGATGATCTGCGCCTTCTCCATCCTCAGCCTCACTGGCAGGAGATAATACTGTAGTCTGAAAATTTTATAAATTATCTAACAGCTGAAAGTAAAACAAACGCATATTACAATGCCATTAACAGATAAATAACAGATAAAGAGAAGACACTTCAGAAGGCGTTAAAAGTGTCTTGTTGTTATCCCCTGACACGAAGGTCCAACTGCATTAAAGCTTCTCCCTGTAAGAGTAGGTATTTAGGTACAAAGTGCAAAAGTGTCACAGATGATAATTATACTTAGAATTATTCAGAGCAACAAAGGAAACACAAAAGCACTAAATAAAACATTCGTCATCGCATGAGATTATTCTTATCAGTGATAGAGGACAACAAACTCCAGTAGGTCAGAGGGGGCACAGACTGAGCTAAGATCATTCTGGGAGTGTCAGATACGAGATACTTATTACCTGTGTACTTTGTTAACACTCTTAATCACAGCACAGGAGGAGGAGGAGTAATAGATGAAGATGTGTCGACGTGCCACAGCCTCCCCTCCCCAGCTCCTCGTTCTTATGTGCTACTGAATTGTCTAAAAAAAATCTGCCTTTTTACCATTCACTGAAGCTAAATAATGAATATATCAAACTTGGATGTTATAAGAGAATAAAATGCTCATCTCTCATCAAGAGTGACTTTAATTTTCCAAACAAGTTATTAAAATACATCAGAATCTTTAATTTCAATAACACTTTGGGAGTTACAAATTATTGGTTAAGTATCGAGGTTTCATATAACTCTGATAACAGCTCACGTTTGTTATTAAATTAGACTTTGCGATATAAACAGTGTGTTTTTTAGTGATTGGAGAAATAAATTATAAAACAGGTACCTGACATGACCTGGTGTCGCCCTGAGGGGTACACGACACTCCTGCTGTACCAGATAGAGCCAGAGTATAAACAGTTGACAACCATCCTCACACCAGCAAGACTGAGCTCAATATTCACACATTTATATTAAAGCATCAGGACGGATATAATGAGTATACTATGGTGTTTAAGCACGACATATACTAGTGCGTTTTCACCTAGAACTATAGAGGGCGGGTGAGGGGGGGGGGGTGGTGACCAAGGCAGCACAGTTAATCATAACGAATTAAATACTTAGATGGAATGAAATAATTAAATTTAATAAACTGAAGTTATACGTGTACAGTGATGTGTGTTGGTGGGTCGATCAGCCCCTCTGAGGGTCACGTCCGGTGGTGATGTTGCTTATAACATCTGTTCATTGTCTCTGCTAAGATATGACTAAGAGAATCCCTGTGGAATCTATAATCATATACTTTTTCTTCCATACTTTTTTTCTTCACTTTCGGTATTCACTAGAATTTGAGATTATTGTGGCGCTCTATAAATTTCAAAATTATCGTTAATGGGAAAACTTACACTTCCCTTTTCTCATCTCCCATTCACCAAGACAGTGACACAGGAACCGAACATTATACTAACAACTCTTGAGTCTTTAAATTCAGCCATGGACACTGAGCAAAATTGGCAAGATCTTTTTAAATGTAGATGACTCCTCGATGAATGTGTTCCCTGGCTAAAGCTGAACACTATAACTGCCTTCTGACTTACTGTGTTATTTAACTCTACCGGCAAAAAAGAAGACCACCATCACGTTTGGAGTTACGTTTACATGTGTGTCAATAAAACCCTACTGACCTTTGGCTTGTTATGGGAAAGGTAATTGTAAGTGGGTTTTTTTTACGATGACTGTGTACATTATAGTAATTGACGGATGATAATTATTGTAAACATTGTAGTAAGAGAAAGAGTCTAGCATTAGATAGTCTTTAGGTGTCAGCACATCTCTGTTACCTGACTAGTAGCTTAGCAGGGTGATTCGCCAAGACATTTTTATTTACGTAACGTCTTTGTGTGAACTGTGGCATTGTGTCGCTTTGTCATAATCGTCGAACAGAATTTAAGTTGATTTCTACCTGAAGCTAATCTATACCTGAAGCTAACCCTTACCTGAAGCTGACCCATACCTGAAGCTAACCCCTACCTGAAGCTAACCCCTACCTGAAGCTGATGCCTACCTGAAGTTGACTCCTACCTGAAGATGACCCTTACCTGAAAATGACTCCTGCCTGAAGCTAACTCCTACCTGAAGCTGACTACCTGAAGTTAACTCCTACCTGAAGCTAATTCCTACTTGAAGCTGACCCCTACTTGAAGCTGACCCCTACCTGAAGCTGACCCCTACTTGAGGCTAATTCCTACCTGACCCTTACCTAAAGCGAACTCCTACCTGAAGCTGACTCCTACCTGAAGCTGACCCCTACCTGAAGCTGATCCCTACTTGAAGCTGACCCTACCTAAAGCTAACTCCTACCTGAAGCTGACTCCTACCTGAAGTTGACCCCTACTTGAGGTTAATTCCTACCTGAAGCTGACCCCTAACTGAAGCTGATAGCAACCTGAAACTGACCCCTACCTGAAGCTGACCCCTAACTGAAGCTGCTGACCCCTATAGTTGATCTTTCACACCTCTACAATAAAAGCGCGGTGCAACACTCTACATCAGCGGTGAGCCTATGGGGGGGGGGGGGGAACTTTTCTGAGTGTCTTTTGAGGGTAACACGTAAAGGCGACCATTTAGAGGGAGCCGCTCAGGATAAGGTCAGGACTTTACAGGAAGTTGATAAGTCTCAAGGATAACAAATTATGTAGTTGAACTTTGAGTATATGAGAATATGGCACCTTGATGTACTATAGGTCTCGAAGGTAACTTTTTTAAGGTAATGTTTATAATTAATATATCAGGCAATTTTTTGTTTTAGTTTCATTAGTACATATTGGACGTGAGTTGGGATTAGTTATACTTTTAAGAGAGAACTTACGTGGGATCATTTAACAATCGACTTACAAAAGTGATCTTCAAGTGAAACCTTTAGAGGTATCTTCATAAAGGTGAGTGGAATAAGTGACTTTAGAGACCTTTAAGGGAAATATTCTGAAGGGAGAGACTTTTGAAAATATTTAAAAGAGAATATTAAAATTTGAACTAGTTAGTGGTCATAAAGTGTGACCTTTAAGGTTTAGGAATAAGGCTGACCTCTATGGGGGTAGAATAAAAAATACAACCTTAAAAATAACTAAAGAGTCTGAATTTTAAAGACAATACCAAAGTCTGACCTTATAGAGGGACCATCAAGTGAGACCTTTAAGGGTTATGTATACGAGTGCCCCTGTGAGGACGACCCTGTGGCGATGATTTTTTTATTTTTTTTTTTTAAGGAAAACGTAAAAAGGTGACCTTTAAGAGCGACCCTCAAGTGCGACCTGTGAGGGGGACAGACAAGGGTGAGGCGGAGGGTGGCACCAGTAAATGTGACTCACGTCTTGAAGCCGCCCTTGTACTCCCCGCCGTCACTGTATGAGAAATATTACCATCAGTGGATGAGAATGGATAGATAGATTAAAAGGATGAGTGGATCAAAATAGATAGATGGATTATGGGCGGGGAGGGGTCAGTGGATCAAAATTGATAGATGGGTTATGGGAGGGGTCAGTGGATCATAATAGATAGATGGATTAAAGGGGGTCAGTGGATCAAAAGAGATACAGTAGGTGGATTAAGAGGAATATGTAAATCAAAATAGATTGATGGATTAAGGGGGTCGGTGGATCAAAATAAATAACTGGATTACGGGGAATATGGATCAAAAGAAATAGATGGATTAAAGTATATCAATTGATCAGAATAAATGGTTGGATTTCCGTGGATCAGTGGTCCAAAAGGAGCAATGTATCAAAGAAGTTAATAAGAGAATAACAAGAAACAAAAAAAATAAATGGATAGGATAAATGGATAAAGGCATAAGGAGAACAGGAAGAATGTGAGGATAATGACTGAGCAAAGTGGATTAAGAAGAATCACCGAATCAAAGCATTCATAAGGATTAGTGTGGATTGAAGGTGGCAAAGAATCAATATACAGAATATAAAGGAAAAATGGATCAATATGAATCAATGGATCAAAATGAATCAATTTGAGTTCAGGACAGAAAGTATTATATTGCCTCAGAATACAAAGCAGGATTCATGATTCAAAATACAAGTGAAAAATGAGTCACACAGAGAACCACTGAGTCAATGATCCATGAATCCTAATGAATGATTGAGCGTTAAAAGATTAGTAAATGTGTAACACCAGGTCAGGCCAGATGAATGAACCAGAGAGAACCACTAACAATATGGTTAATGAAGCAAGGGAAACGCAGGGTACAGTCTCACCCAGCCAGCTATTGCTGCACTGCCTGCTTCAGATGTATGAAACTGTCTCAGTACCAACCAGAACATGAAACCGATACGAATGAATCTAAAGGTTCGAAGTAACAGACTCAAGTTCATATATCTGAAGCAGGCAGTGTAGCACTAGCTGGCTGGGAGAGTTAACTAGCTTATGGGTTGAGACTGTACTAATATATCCATTAACCGCGATACATTACTTCAAATACAATAGTGTGTAAAAAAAAAATAGATTAGGTTTAGTGAGAAAAAAAATATATAAGTGAATTCAGTGGACGATGGATCAAATAATTGGATCACAGAATTTATGAGTTGAATGAATGACAGAGGGTCCCTCGGTAAGTGTGGATCATTGGGTGAACTGAGATGCTACATATATTTTTTTTTTCATACATACACAGGAATATATTTCTCTATCTAGCATATGTGAGCCGTGTTGTCTCCTCCATATAAACAACTCAGCTATTCAAGGACTCCCTCTCTTCCTTTCCTCTTCGAGTTACTTTTATTCCTTTCCTTCCTTTACCCTCCATCTCTAATTAGCTAATAGTCTTCGTCAATCTTTTTTTCTTCTTCCGTCTTTCTTTTCATTCTCTATTCAAAATTTTCTCCTTACGCTGAAGACATTTCTCTTTTATTTCCTTCTTAAACTTCAAACTCATCTTGCGACAATACAGGTTCCCTTCACTTAATTTCTTCATCTTCATCATCTTCTTGTACTGTTATATATCTTTGTGTGCCTCTTTGTGGAGTTGACCTGAGCCATCCTCCATGGCACACCCCCGTACCTCCCTGTCACACCTCCCTGTCACACCTTCCTCTCACACCCCAATACCTCCCTGTCACCTCTCCCTCTCACACCCCCATACCTCCCTGTCACACCTCCCTGTCACACCTCCCTGTCACACCTTCCTCTCACACCCCCATGCCTCCCAGTCACACCTCCGTCACACCTCCCTGTCACACCTTCCTCTCACACCCCCATACCTCCCTGTCACACCTCCCTGTCACACCTCTCTGTCACACCTTCCTCTCACACCCCCATACCTCCCTGTCACCTCTCCCTCTCACACCCCCATACCTCCCTGTCACACCTCCCTGTCACACCTTCCTCTCACACCCCCATACCTCCCTGTCACACCTCCCTGTCACACCTTCCTCTCACACCCCCATACCTCCCTGTCACACCTCCCTGTCACACCTCCCTGTCACACCTTCCTCTCACACCCCAATACCTCCCTGTCACCTCTCCCTCTCACACCCCCATACCTCCCTGTCACACCTCCCTGTCACACCTTCCTCTCACACCCCCATACCTCCCTGTCACACCTCCGTCACACCTCCCTGTCACACCTTCCTCTCACACCCCCATACCTCCCTGTCACCTCTCCCTCTCACACCCCCATACCTCCCTGTCACACCTCCCTGTCACACCTTCCTCTCACACCCCCATACCTCCCTGTCACACCTCCCTGTCACACCTACCTGTCACACCTTCCTCTCACACCCCCATACCTCCCTGTCACACCTCCCTGTCACACCTTCCTCTCACATCCCCATACCTCCCTGTCACCTCTCCCTCTCACACCCCCATACCTCCCTGTCACACCTCCCTGTCACACCTTCCGCTCACACCCCCATACCTCCCTGTCACATCTCCCTCTCTCCCCACACCCAAATACAGGTGAATACACACTTCATAACCCATATCACCGCGAAAACTTCCTCCATGATCCTTATTTTCACACACACACACACACACACACACACACACACACACACACACACACACACACACACACACACATCATCACAAACACTATTTCATGAAACACAATTCCACATACAGACACTCCTCAATAACCCACATCTCCGAACACATTCCTAACTACACTCTCCGTCGTGATCCACATATCCACAAACACACAACCCCAAATGAAACACATCTCCACTTACAGTCCTTCATGACCCACACCTCCACATGCACTCCTTCATCACCCATTATATGTGTCACGTGACTCCCTCCACAACTGCTCCTCCACGTCCCACATTAAGACTTCTACAAACGCTCGTGCATGACTCACTACCCCCTGTGGCTGCCAAAAGATAATAGTCAGTCATCTTGTGTGACTCACGTGTTGAAGGCGTCGGAGCCCGTGTGGCAGGAGGTGTCCCCGTCAGCAGCAGTGTAGGTGGTGCTGGGGGGGTCGTAGTACCAATACAGCTGGTTAAGGCCGCAAGCAAAGCTCGTCAGCACCAGGAAGAAGATAAATAGAAACTTGGCAATATCTGGAAGCAAGAGTGAGAAGAACAAAAGTAAATAAGAGTAAGACATCCAACAGTAATATGACACCTGAACTGTTGTGCCTTCCAACTTCCCAATATTAGATCTCGATATTTGGAATGCCACAAGAGTTTATACAGTGCTGTGTGGCCAATATTTTTATCCCATTTTACGTTACTTAAAAAAAGACGAAAGCTAAGGTGCTCCATTGTTTCCCTTTTCCCTGAGTGATTTTATCAAGAGTTACTTGAACATTTATGACAGACATACTTTTCTTAACCCATCACTCGGACATAGTAGCCAAGGTCACCTACATAATATTCTTATAAGTGAACGGTGCTCGAACATGCAATCCCTCTTACAAGTGTAGACAAATGTATCCTTTATAAATGCTCAATGTAATAATTAAATAGACCCATACAAACTACCACACTTTCATATATGCAATATCATGAGAACCATATCAATTAATGTCTAAGTTTCATTAGGTATTTTAGCTTTAAATGTGAGTTCCTTCATTGAAAAGTTCATACACAATATGATGCACTTCAGATGTACTTAGAAAGAAAAAAACTGTCACATGGCGTTGATGACCAAGAGATTAATGACACATAATTACTGGTTCAGAATTTCACAGACAGGTTGTTAGGTGGCGTTTCATTATTTCCAAAGGCCGTGGTTTTAATAATTCGTGAAGTGTATTCTTAATTTAACAGGTAGAGGAAGTCCTGACCGTCAGTGTACCGGAGTAAGGAACAATGTGCGGTATTTATGGCTCGTGTCTAATGCAGGCTTTAGTGTCTGATAAAGCCTGCTTATCCAGAGTTCGAATGACGTCACATAGATACAAGCTGAAGCCAATGTCATGTTAATTAGATCATTTTGCGTATGAAAAAAAAACGTATTCACATCTGTATTGACGTTAACTTTTGTGAAATATATCAAGACAAAATACATTAAATTTACCTAAAAATTCCCACCGAAAAAAAAAAAATATATATATAATGAATTTGTAATACAGTGAATGGATCATTAAGACAATATGATTATAAATGAACAATAAGTTAATGGCTGTTAATATTTAAGGAAACAATCTGGTTATTATAGGAATCAATGGTTTTGATAATCATAACTAACTGGGGCTAAAAAATGAGACCTTCCTGCTCGACTGTGACTGAAGAGATTACAATACTTTCTAATCATAAAAAAAATTACTAACTGTTTACATCTTACGTACCAATGATCATACAGCCAAGGGAGATTTGGAGAGGGCCAAGGTGAGGATTAGTCTGGAAGAGGTAAATAATCCTAGCGAAGGAGAAGACATTGGCCACAGCGAACACTCCTTCAGCTATAAGTGTCGGGTCGTTGGCTGGCCACTGGGAGCGAGGGACCTCTCTGTGGATATCAACAACGGTCAGAATGGTGCACTTGATCAAGGGGTATATAGAAATGGTTTCTGTTGAGTGTTTTTTTTTTATTCTTTGGATATATGTAACAGTAAGGAGGCAGCGGTGAGGACAGTGGGGTGGTGATTTGATGTTAATGAAGTTGATAATAGGGAAGAGAAAGGGAAAGAATGGGTTAAGAGAATACGAATTGAAGAGAAAGAGGAGTTAAGAGAGAGGAAAAAGAAACTATAAATGTAGAAAATTGAAGACTGGAATAGGCAAACAAAGATAAGAATGGGAATAAAGAAGAGATGAGGGAAAAGGGAGAAAAGGGGAGAGAAAGATTGGAGAAAAAACTTAATATGTGAGAGAAAAATCATTATAAGGGGCAAGGGATGTGTGAGGAGGAGTGAGGGAAGGCAGTATGAGGAAAGGACGTATATGGGGTGAGAGTGTAAGTGGGGGGACTGTGAGGGAAAAGGGGTGAGGAGTGGGGTCTGAGGTGTGAGGGAGGGATTGTGAGGTGAAGGGAGTGAGGGGGAAGGGATTGTGTGAGGAAGGGGTGTGAGGGAAGGGAGAAAGAGGGGGAAAAGTGTGAGAGGAGAGTGGTCAGGAGAAGGAATGAGAGAGTAGGTGAGAGGAAGGGTGTACTACCATCAACAAGTGAGAGGAGAGTATGAGGGATAAGGTGTAGTAACAGCGTCAGGTGAGGGGAGCGAGGGTGAGAGCAGGTTGTTCTGGCAGCGCCCGGAGAGGGGAGGGTGACGACTGTTGTGTCGCTAAGAGGATAACAAGTGGAGGAGTTTTTCACACACACACACACACACACATACACACATAAAGAGACAGTGTGTGTGTGTGTGTGTGTGTGAAATAACAATAATTAACAATTTACTGAAAAGTTCTACAGCCCGAAGGCTGAAAATATACATTGGACAGAAATTACTTATTTCATACATTGACATAGGGGGGTTAACAAAAGCTTTCATTAGAGAAAGATAAAGGAACATTCAGTGAACATACAATGTAATGTTTACAGTGGAGGTCACGTAGATCATGTGCACTGAGGTGATGAACAACAAACATGTGGTGCAATAAATACCCTCACAGAGGGTGTTATGAAAGACCTCAAGTGGTGCAATAAATACCCTCATAGATGGTATTATGGACCTCACGTGGTGCAACAAATACCTCATAGATGGTGTTATGAGGGACCTCACGTGGTGCAATAAATACCCTCATAGATGGTGTTATGAGGACCTCACGTGGTGCAACAAATACCCTCACAGATGGTGTTATGAGGGACCTCACGTGGTGCAACAAATACCCTCACAGATGGTGTTATGAGGGACCTCACGTGATGTTGTAGCAACTCTTCCTCTACGTGACGTCGTAGCGTCATGGAGATACCACGAGGCCTGATGTCACAGGACCTCGCTCACTCAAGTGGTGTACTGTTAGGTGCTGAGGTCCGACCCTCGATCGGTCCCAGGCCTCCTATCGTGGATGGATTAACACACCGCTGCTTGTTCTTGGGTCTCATAGGCAGTTATCACTGGGTACCTGGGACCTCAATGTGTGAAGGTTGACTAAGCCAAGGACAAAATACTGTGTTTAGTCCTTGGACTAGGCCACGACTCTCAGTTGTTACTGTTGAACGTTGTTTTCACTGGCTTAAGCACTGTTTAACACTGATTCCACTCCTTTCCGAAATGAAATTGTAACTTCTGGCGAGAACTTGCTGGTATTCCAGTGGGGAGGAGGGGTTGAAGGAGGGAGTTGGGGTAAGGACGAACACTTTGCCTGGCAGCTGAGAGCAGCGCCAGATAGGTCTTGACCCTCTAGTGGTGGTGGTGGTGGTGTGTGTGTGTGTGTGTGTGTGTGTGTGTGTGTGTGTGTGTGTGTGTGATTTGGTTGGGGATGAGTGGCAAAAAATATTATTTTCATTCCTAATTATTTATGTGATTATTCAAGTTTTTTCTTCAAATTTATTGAAATGTAATCTGTATTTTATTTTATTTTAATATTATGAGGAACAGCTAAATATATGTTTGATGGAGTATTGCATGATATAAAATGTAAGTAAAATTATATGGACTCAGAATTTAGGGAATTATAGCATTATATCCAAGACAAGTTAACATTTATATGGTTGTCCACACACACACACATATATATATATATATATATATATATATATATATATATATATATATATATATATATATATATATATATATATCTAGAAAAAATCACACAGGAAAAAGGGAATCAATAGAGCACCTTAGCTTTCGTCTTTATTCAAGACATCTTCAGAGGCAACTGCAAATGTCTTGAATAAAGACGAAAGCTAAGGTGCTCCATTGTTTCCCTTTTCCTGTGTGATTTTATCAATATATATATATATATATATATATATATATATATATATATATATATATATATATATATATATATATATATATATATATATATATGTTGATCCTCACCTAACATCTACCTGTATGCAGTACTACAGTACTGGGCAACAGAATTATCAGATAAGAGTTTTAACACCAGTCTAATCTGGTACCAAACTCAACACACGTGTCTCTCTACTGGCGAGACATAACACCTGTCTTACTGGAAATACACGAATTACCTGAGATCATGAGTGTTTCACCTGGGACCACGGAGGTGTCAGCTGAGACTACGAGTCTTACCTGGGACCATGAGGGTTTCACCTAGGACCATGGGGGGTCTTACCTGAAACTATGAGTATTTCACCTAGGACCATGAAGATCTTACCTGGGACCATGAAGACCTCACTTGGGACTACGGAGACCTCACCTGGGACCATGAGGGTCTCACCTGGGACCGTACTTGTTGGTGGTGATTTGGATGAAGGCGACGGCTCGGAGGCTGAAGGTGCAGAGGTAAAGAGACAGCATAATAAAGTCCAGCCAGTTCCACCACTGACGGATGTAAGCTGTCAGTCCCTCTTCCCACAGCTGCTTGCACTCCGCCCACACCTGCAACAACCAACACATTTGTGGTGAAATAGCTCATTTTAAGACATGCATTACATGTGTCTTGTGGTAGCACCCTGTACCACTGTATAAGGGCCACCAATATCTTTTGGAGGGCGGTCGAGGGCATCAGTGTATAGGAGCTTCTTGATAAGTTCAAGGCAGCTATAGATCGCATTAGGACTAGGGGAGGGATCCCTATCATATGCGCTGTCCTGCCTAGAAGGAGAGTTGGCAGTGAATGGTTGTCAAGGGCTGTTGGTGTCAACGGCCGTCTTGACAGATATTGCAAGTCAATATCAGTCCCATTCATTGACAACTGGGACAACTTCTACGGCAGAAGGGACCTTTATGCTAGGGATAGGGTACACCTGTCTAGGGATGGAGTAGCAACCCTGGCTGGGGCTCTAGAGGGGGCAGTTCAAAGGATATCGAAGCCTTTAAACTGCTAGGGGAACATATGGGAACGGGGATGGAGGAGACTGCAGTGGGAGCGGGTAAACAAAGTAAAAGATTACAGGGAAATAGTGTTAGGAAAGATGACAAAACTAAATTAGACAGGGAGTTAAAACCTAAATGCGGTAAAGAGAGGACTCAGAACACGACTAACTTAAGTGTCTACTACGCGAACAGTAGAAGTATGAGAAACAAAATGGATGTATTAGGGCCTTGGTATGTACCGAAAAAATCGATATAATAGCATTCACTGAAACATGCATCAACCTAGACTCACGTGAGTAACGGTCGAATACCAAATTGCGGGTTATAAATTGTTCCATGCCGATAGGCAGACCAGGAAAGGAGGAGGAGTAGCAATCTATGTCAGGGATAATCTGAAGTGTGAAATAAATAAGGAAATAAAAAATGAGCAGAATACAGAAACAATTTGGTTAG
>CAUDMG010001679.1:555000-700000 GCA_958450375.1 Homarus gammarus
CCCTACACCCAGGTACACCACGTAAGAGGACCCCTACACCCAGGTACACCATGTAAGGGGACCCCCACACCCAGGTACACTATGTGAGGGACCCCTACACCCAGGTACACCATGTAAGGGGGACCCCCACACCCAGGTACACTATGTGAGGGACCCCTATACCTAGGTACTCGATGTGAGAAGACTCCTACATCCAGGTGCAGCATGTGAGGGACCCCTACACTCACGTACACCATGTAAGGGGACCCCCACACCCAGGTACACTATGTGAGGGACCCCTACACCCAGGTACACTATGTGAGGGACCCCTACACTCACGTACACCATGTAAGGGGACCCCAGCACCCAGGTACACTATGTGAGGGACCCCTATACCTGTGATAGTGCCTGCTATCACCCCCAATTAGTATAGTTAAGCTGTAATACTCATAAGTGGCAGGAGTTTGAGGTAAACACTGTTTGGCCTTTTGTGATTTTATTGTCGTTTGACACTTTGTACAGAGGTAAGATATGAGTGAATATTAAGTGAATCCTCTCCAGGGAAGTACTGTGAATAACACTATGAGGTACTTTTAGTGTTTGACTTCCCTGTCCAGTGGTTATGAGTTAACTGACTCACCCTGGGTGCTGGTAGCTGCTTGGTTCTTTGCTAAGGTGACCTGTGGCTCAACCCCTGAGAGATCTACAAGCCAAGGGATTCATATTGTCATGCATATACATAATATACATAATATACATAATATACATGTATGCAGTATTTGTGTGTGTATCTGGGATGCAATTTTATACAATGCTGTTACATACCCAGGCACACTATGCGAGGAACCCTTACACCCAGGTACACAATGTGAGGGACTCCTACACCCAGGTACACCATGCGAGGGACCCCTACACCCAGGTACACCATGTGGGGGGACCCCTACACCCAGGTACATCATGTAAGGGGACCCCTACACCCAGGTGCACCATGTGAGGGACTCCTACACCCAGGTACACCATGTGAGGGGACCCCTACACCCAGGTGCACCATGTGAGGGACTCCTACACCCAGATATACCATGTGAGGGACTCCTACACCCAAGTATACCATGTGAGGGGCCACTACACCCAGGTACAACATGTTAGGGGTCATTACACCCAGGTACACCATGTGAGGGGCCACTACACCCAGGTACACCATGTGAGGGGCCACTACACCCAGGTACACCATGTGAGGGGCCACAACACCCAGGTACACCATGTGAAGAACTGTTGCATCCAGGTACACCATGTGAGGGACTCCTACACCCAGGTACACCATGTGAGGGACTCCTACACCCAGGTACACTATGTGAGGGACTCCTACACCCAGGTACACCATGTGAGGGACTCCTACACCCAGGTACACCATGTGAGGGACTCCTACACCCAGGTACACCATGTGAGGGACTCCTACACCCAGGTAAACCATGTGGGGGACTCCTACACCCAGGTACACCATGTGAGGGACTCCTACACCCAGGTAAACCATGTGGGGGACTCCTACACCCAGGTACACCATATGGGGGGCCACTACACCCAGGTACACTATGTGAGGGACTCCTACACCCAGGTACACTATGTGAGGGACTCCTACACCCAGGTACACCATGTGAGGGACTCCTACACCCAGGTAAACCATGTGGGGGACTCCTACACCCAGGTACACCATATGGGGGGCCACTACACCCAGGTACACCATGCGAGAGGGTAACACACCCAGGTCTTCTTCAACCTTCATTCACTACATACTCGCTCCTCTCCAATCGCCTCTTCCATGTCGATCTGCCTTTTCACCTTCCCCTCTCCTCGACCCTAGCTCTATCTCCCCCTTCAATCTTCCCTCACCTTTCCCGTCACTCCATAATCTCCTGTAGCCTTTCCTTCTCACTCCTGTCCACTTCTGACAGGAGCGTTTCTCTCACTCTCTACAGCTGTCAAGGGGTGAGATTGTGGTGGTCTCTTCCTGACTATGTTCACCCGTTCCAAAAAGTATCTTTACGGATAGGTCTGATGAATTTCAAAATGAGCACTACCACTCCAGTTGTTTCAGTAGGGTTGTCAAAATCCTTCGTCTGTTGTGTCATATTGTCTAACACAAAATCATAAACATACTTTTTGGAGCGTGTGAACATCTACTTGACAGTCAATTTAAGCACCTCAGCCTTCTATTACTCCAGCTTTCACATATTACTTCAATTCACTGTAGGAGTCACTTTAACATCCTCTTTTCCTCAATAAGATTTTAAAAGCTTTCCCTTTTTTCATTAGTGAGTTGTCTAATGTCACTCAATACCTTGGCCAATAATAATTAACTTTCATTTTGTTTTGCATTTACCACGAAATCATTCAGTTTTAACCTCTTCGGCTGATAAAGTTTAGTATCAATATTTACTTCTCAATTCCCATTCCCACTCAGTACCTTGTGTTATGATACTTCAAGTGCTTCCTTTATGAGTTAACTATTGAAACCTTATCAGTAAAGGTATTCAGCTGTCATTTTTAGTTTCCGGATTACAACACCATTAAAACATGCAGCTTTCACCTTCAACTTTACCTTTACCATTAAAACATGCAGATTTCTTTCACCTTTAGCTTTCATCATTAAAACATGCAGCTATCACCTTTAACTCACCATTAAAACAGGCAGCTATCACCTTTAGCTCACCATTAAACGTGCAGCTTTTACCTTTAACTTCCACCATTACAACATTCACTTTCATCACTTTCACTTCTTACATGAATCATTAAGAGATCCGGCTTTCATTTCTTTCATTTACAACTATAATAATAACTTTTTCCTCTTACTTTCACCATCAAAACAGACAAGCCTCACCTCTTAATTTCACCATTTAAACCTTACACTTCCAGCTCATGCTTTCACCATCAAGACATTCAACTTTCACCCTTACTTTTATACCAAAATTTACAACTTTTACCCTTTACACCGTTCTTAGAATATCAGCTTTCGTTCCTTACTTTCGCCAATAACACATTCAATTTCAACCTATTAACTGTACATACACACTTACAATATATATCACTTATTTTCTTTACAAAACTTTCACAATAAAATCAACCATCTTCGACCCCTTACTGTCACCATGAAAAAATCAGGTAGTACTTTCACCCCTAACTTTCACTACTTTCACCCTCAGCACTCCTCTCTAACAACAACAAACTTTCACTTTATACACTCATCATGAGAAGATTCAGCGTTCAACGTTCAGCATGACCAAGGAACATTCACCATGGTCAAGGAACATTCACTATGACCTAAGAACATTCACCATGGCCTAAGAACATTCACCATGGCCTAAGAACATTCACTATGACCTAAGAACATTCACCATGACCTATGAGCATTCACCGTGACCTATGAACATTCACCGTGACCAAGGAACATTCACCATGACCAAGGAACATTCACCGTGACCAAGGAATAATCACCATGACCAAGGAACATTCACCATGACGAAGGAACATTCACCGTGACCAAGGAACATTCACCGTGACCAAAGAACATTCACCGTGACCAAGGAATAATCACCGTGACCAAGGAATAATCACCATGACCAAGGAACATTCACCATGACCAAGGAACATTCACCATGACCAAGGAACATTCACTATGACCAAAGAACATTCACCCTAATCCAAGTATACACCACTTAACAATTTATGGAAACCTTTTTTAACACTCCAGGACCATTGACAGTATCTCAGACCCACCTACAATACTCCTGGATAACTCTCAGTAGCTCAGGAACCACACTCTATGCTCATGGGACACTCACAAATGCCTAGAACTACCCCGCACAGTGACTCGGTATCATTTACAATGTTCTTAGACTCCACACTGTGATTCATTATCTTGGACAACTCTCAGGGATTCAGAACCTCATAAAGTGCTTCGAAACCACTCCCAGGGATTCAGAACGTTATAAAGTACTGTACTCCTTAACCACGCCAAGGGAATTAGAACCTTCTAAAATGCTTCTGAACCTCTCCCAGGGATTCAGAACTTCCTAAAATGCTTCTGGATCACTCCCAAGAATTCAGAACCTTATAAAGTACTCCTGAACTACTCCTAGGGACTGTAATAGCTGGTTAACTGTAGAATTCTGTATAAGTTAATTAGGCTGGTACATGTATATTATATTAGGTTTTAGTAGCGAAACCCAATTGTCTGTTTCTCCTTTTATTTAGGAACTGTTATTGATACAATTCCAGAGTGTAAATCAACCGTAATTTTCACTATAAATGAGAGTTAAGAGAAGGACGGAGGCTATGTAAATAGACCTGTTAATCAAGTCCGACTTGTGTGAGGGATTGAGTAACAACGCCTCCTGGGTGCCGGCTTCTTTATGCTGATTCAAGCATTTACTGGCCGCACCTCAAGAAAGCTACCAATCACGTGATAAGAACATGACAACTCATAGCCAGTGGAAAGTTACAGGGGGTGATGTGGTATATAATTCAAATGTAATTAACCCATTTGTATAATCTTTCTGTTGATGAGACAGGGGCTATTACAGGACCCAGAACCTCATAAAAATGCTTCTGAACCACTCCCAGGGATTCAGAACCTCCTAAAATGCTTCTGAACCTCTTCCAGCGATTTAGTACCGGATAAAGTACTCCTGAACCATTCCCAGGGATTTAGAACCTCCTAAAATGCTTCTGAACCTCTTCCAGGGATTTAGAATCGTATAAAGTACTCTTGAACCACTCCCAGGGATTCAGAACCTTATAAGGTACTCCTAAACCACTTCCAGGGAATTCAGAACCTCCTAAAGTGCTTCTGGACCACTTCGACGGATTCTGAACCTTATAAGGTACTCCTGGACCACTGCCAGGGATTCAGAACCTTCTAAAGTGTTTCTGGACCATTCCCGGGAATTCAGAGCCTCCCAAAATGCTTCTGGATACTCCCAGGGATTCAGAACCTTATAAGGTACTTCTGAACCACTCCCAGGGATTCAAAACCTCCTAAAATGCTTCTGAACCTCTTCCAAGGATTCAGAACCTTATAAAGTACTCCTGGACCAGTTCCAGGGATTCAGAACCTTATAATGTGCTCCGATCATTCACATAGCTCAGTATTACGTACCATTCCTGTGACCCAGAAGAAGATAAGCCACTCGACGAAGGTTGGCGCAGGACCTCTTAGGTTCCTGCGGTGCCTCTCACTGCCCTCGGTCCTGGTGGAGGCCAACACCAGCAGCACCAAAAACAACCCAAAGGATGCGCTGCAGCAGGGAGGAGAGAGGTATTAAAACATGACGGTAGAAAACCTAAGGAAGTTAAAGATGAGGTAGACATTCGAACATGGAGAAAAATGAGTTTGTACCACACACCTCAAATTATATACTCGTCTACATAAGATAAATCAACACATATCTAAAGTGATAATGATTTAGTTCCCGGGGTGAGATTTTATATTCATTATGCAAAGAAACTATGATTGTGTTGCTTGAGGTTAAGTTGAGTTGGGTTAGTTTTGGTTAGGTTAAGAATGATTGCTAGAAGTCAGACTTTTACCCCAGAAACGGCACTCTTGTTTTAAGATATAGTCTTGATCTGATTATCATATGGTAAAGAAGACCTCGTACTCATATGACCTTCCCCGCGTGGGTGTGTGGAAGATATGGGCCGGGGAGGATTTTCTTATGAATTTCACTGGAGGCTTGGGTTCAAATGCAGGCTTGTACAATACATTTAAATTTAAATACAATATATTAAACCAATCAAATGCAAGTGTTCTAAACTAATCAAATACACATTGTTTAAACTGATTAAATGAACAAAAACAACAAAGTTAAAATACAAATTCATATTCTATCAGACACAGCCAGGCTACTCGTCTGGGCAGGGATGAGGTGAGCACTTGGATAATCCTTTAAATTTGGGTTCGGTTTGGGAGGTTTTGGGGTTCCTGTGGTCCACTTCATGAGTGAGTTCCAAATGAGCCAAGTTGACGTGCTCCCCCACAGGCTGTGCATCAAACATAAAGCCGTACTGAAGATCCAGAGAGGGATGGATGTCACGCACCACCAACACGAGGGGGCATAACTACAAATTCTCCAATGTGTCATGAAGAACGAACAAAAGGAAATACTTTTTCACACACAGAGTAGCAGATCTATGGAACGGTCTACCAGCCCAAGCTGTGGAATCTAGAGCAGTACTGGGCTTCAAAATAGACCTTAAAAAAAATTATCATGAATAATGGAAGGATCCTGCACAGGCCACTTACCTCCTTCCCTCGCCATGGCCACCTCTAGAGAGTGGCCATTAGGTAAATAAGGTAAGGTAGATAAAAAAAGGCGAGGCAGAAAAGCTAACCTGAACCTCTGGAGGAAGAATCAGTAAGTAAAAACCTTCGAGAACAAAATTACAAACTATAACTAACCTTAACCATGATTGTTTATAAAACCCTGTGTTAAGACTGTTACTGAGGGACTGGTATGAGGACTGGGTGAGTGTGAGGTGGTGGTGTTCCTTGTGCTGTAAGAACTGGCGACACAAAAAACGGGAAGTAGAATAAATCCCACAAGCTTTAAGTTCCTTGCTGCTTCTTTTTGGAATTTTCAATATATAAATTTTCTCTTTAATAACTGGAATATATGTAACTATTTTTTTAGTTTGTAATATATGCCAAATATAAGGTTTCCTGATTATCTAAATATTATTTTCACCTCCGATTATTTTTATTTATCTTTATTTATTACTTCTTCCACTCGGGTATTTTTCTATTCTATAAATGTAACTAGAATCCGTCACAACTACAAAATATAAACTCAATTTAGGGCAGGAATGGAGGGTAAAGCAAGTGTAATTTACTAAACTGAACTAAACCCACAAATGGCTGGGTGAAATGTAATCAGGTAAATTGAGTTACAAGGCCAACCACTCATTGATTAACTTCCGACTAAAACCAACCCCCATCAACACCACCACGGTAAACAGTCTACCTCAACCCATCATCAACACCACCACGGTAAACAGTCTACCTCAACCCTCCATCAACACCACCACGGTAAACAGTCTACCTCAACCCCCATCAACACCACCACGGTAAACAGTCTACCTCAACCCCCATCAACACCACCACGGTAAACATTCTACCTCAACCCATCAACACCACCACGGTAAACATTCTACCTCAACCCACCATCAACACCACTAGGGTAAACAGTCTACCTCAACCCACCATCAACACCACTAAGGTAAACAGTCTACCTCAACCCCCATCAACACCACCACGGTAAACAGTCTACCTCAACCCTCCATCAACACCACCACGGTAAACAGTCTACCTCAACCCATCAACACCACCACGGGAAACAGTCTACCTCAACCCCCATCAACACCACCACGGTAAACAGTCTACCTCAACCCCCATCAACACCACCACGGTAAACAGTCTACCTCAACCCCCATCAACACCACCACGGTAAACAGTCTACCTCAACCCACCATCAACACCACCACGGTAAACAGTCTACCTCAACCCTCATCAACACCACCACGGTAAACAGTCTACCTCAACCCACCATCAACACCACTAAGGTAAACAGTCTACCTCAACCCTCCATCAACACCACCACGGTAAACAGTCTACCTCATCCCACCATCAACACCACTATGGTATTCAGTCTACCGCAACCCATCAACACCACCACGGTAAACAGTCTACCTCAACCCACCATCAACACCACCACGGTAAACAGTCTACCTCATCCCACCATCAACACCACTACGGTATTCAGTCTACCTCAACCCACCTAACCTAACCTTGACTCACCTGTGGTAGATAAACTTCATAAAGGGGGAGCGGATGACCCTGCCGAGGCTGGTCCTGGGGAAGATGAGGTAGATGATGGCGATGACTGGCATACACACGATAATGGAGAGGCACAGAAGGATCTTGACCAGGGCGTTCCTCCTCCGCCAGATGGGCAGACCCTCGTGCCACACCGACGTGAGCAGCTGCTGGCAGTTTGGGTGAGCCACGAACTGCCAACCAAGAGGAGGGAGAGAGGGAGAAAAAGAGAAGGGTGGTGAGATGGATGAAGAGAGAGGAAGGGATGGAAAGGTGGAAATGTGATTGGAAAGGGAAAGGAGTGGTTTCAGCATGTTTTGAGACAGACAGACAGACAGACAAAGACGGGGAGGAAAAGATAAGATATGAAGGCAAAACAAGTAGTATACGTACAGTGTATACAGAGAGAGAGAAAGAGAGAAAGAGAGAAAAGAGTTAAAACATATTCAGTGTTATCCCTGACTCCCCGTGACACAACAGAATAAAGAACAAAGGCATCAGGACACAGCGAGTTGGACAGGGGAAGAGTGAGGGGGAGGATGATGCCACACTTTTTGACAACGGTGCTTACAAGTGTCTCATGGATAAGCGAGTTGCCACCAAGAAGGATTCATCCCAGTACTAAAACTTTGTAATTATTCTGACATAATAAGATTAACGAAAATTTGGGTTATGAAAACTTAGAGTACTGATGATAACAATAAGTTTGGAAGAATAACTAAATTAAAATACTCGTGATTTAAGGGGTCCTCTGAGGTGTTATTTCTCTTTATTTGCATGAGATCTTATGAGGAGGAATCTATACGTTCCTGCTCCTGGTAGCCCTTCATGCACCTCTCCCTACCTGTTTTTGGTCATACTTGAGGGCCAACTTGAGTCTCGAGAGTTTCAGCTGCTGTTGGGGGTCGTCGTCATCGTCGTCGTCATCAGAATCTTCTTCACTACGACGGTTGAGGACGGCGATGACCTGCAGGAGGACAAAAGTCATGTTCCGGGTACTTAAAAGATTCATGGGTGGAATTTTCCTCGTAACTGAGTCATCTTTAGGAGTTTTCATTTAGTAACTTTTAATGAATAAATATTGGCCAGTAAGTAACCTTGCTCGGGGCACCTCCATTGTACATATTCAGGGAAAGCATTCGTAAATTATATCTGCGTTGGCTTAGAAAGTGGACAGGATGAGAGGCACATGCTCTACGGGCTTAACTACAGGTTGGGGCAGATTAAACGCGGCTCACGAGTTATCACCACGGATAAGTGAGATTGAGCTTCAAAACTGCAACCAAAGAAGAGTGCAAGACGCTGGTGGCCTGGATATCGAGTGTACCTGAAGGCTAATTACCCAGCCAGGTGCTGTGGTAACGGACAGGCGTTAAGCAGGAGGCCGCCGTCACAAGGCCAGCGGGACTAGGTCTTTGCTGTCTGTGGGGCAGTCAGCAGCCAACAGCCACTGGAGAGGGTTCTGTGGGGATAATTGTTCCCTGCTTTGTGGAGAAACGGATGCGTGGCGAGAACTCTGAGTTGGAGGAGGGGAGTGAAAATCCTGTATGAGGGAGTAATGTGAGGGAGAGGGTGGTGGGGAGGAGTTGTGGGGGAGGGGGGGAGTAGTGTGGAGGAGGCGGTAGTGAGGAGTAGTGTGAGGGATGGGGTGGAAAGGAGCAGTGTAGGAGAGGAGATAATGAGGAGTGAATTGTGTAAGGGCGGTGGTGGTGGTGGTGGTGGTGGGGAGGGAGTATGGGGTAAAGGGAAGAGCAGGTGGCCGAGGAAGGTTAATTACCATATGGACCAGGTAGCTCATGGCAGGGGGGGCGGGACCAATATCTCCCTGTATCAGATAAACAACATCAACATAGCTATTTTCACCACCACAACCTGTGGAAAATTGAGTGAAAATACTGTGAACTGGTCACTACCGCTCAGCCACACCTCACACAAAGGAAAAAAACATTTTTATTTTTGTTGTTCTCTTTTGTTGGGACAGCCTCAGCCAGCAGCTCACAGAGGGCGCCACACACCTAACTGGTCCACACTAATTTGAAGAATGACCACTCAGTCGTTCCGTAGGTGAGACACTTTGGTCTGGTTGAAATTTAAAAATATATATATTTGCTAAGTAAAGTGCATGGCGGAATATGACAATTTTGGCAAGCAATGAAAACTAAGTTTCAACAACAGGGGACTCATGGGCTGTGTTTAATCGTTAATTTCAGGCCCGACTGATGTTTGTTGTGGAGGGAATATTTGCTTTGTTAAATACACTGTAAATGTACGGTTGCTGGTTTTGAAAGGCAACATACGAGTACATACATACATACATACATACATACATATATACACTTAGAAAATAAATCAATTCAAGTCAACTAAATGAGCAAACTCCAAGTAAGTGATGAGGTGGGCTATATACGCAAGTCTATAGGTGTCTAAACAAAGAGGTGACCCAGCAGTATGAAGTAGACATAATGATGAATATAATTGTTAACTCAGGTAAGGTTGTATGTGGTGTTTAGGGGGACGGCAATAATGCTAGTGATATGATGGAGAGAGAGAGAGAGAGAGAGAGAGAGAGAGAGAGAGAGAGAGAGAGAGAGAGAGAGAGAGAGAGAGAGAGAGAGAGAGAGAGAGAGAGAGTGTGTGTGTATGTGTGTTCAATGGTAAGTATATTTATATCACGTGTACTAGAGATTGTGGAATAAAGGTTGAAAAGACGGTAATTCCCTTTTCCCTTCTTCCCTGTCTCTTTATCCTTTCCTATCTCCCCCTTCTACCTTCTCTGATTCTATCTCTCCCAGCCTGGTTGTTTCCTTTCCTCCTTCTTCTCCATTTATATTTAGTTTCCTTTCATCTATTCCTTCGCTGCCTGTATGTCTTTATATTTGCCTGCCTCTTTCTCTCCTCCTTCCTTCCTCCTTTCTGACCCTTATATTTATCCCTGTTTCCTCCTCTCCTCCTCCTCCCTGCCTCCTTCCCTCCTCCTCCCTTCCCCCTGTCTCCCTCCCTTATCCTCCCTGTCTACCTCTCTCTCCCTCTCTTATCCTCCCTGTCTCCCTCTCTCCTCCTCCCTTTCCCCCCCTGTCTCCCCCCCTCTTCCTCCCTGCTTGCCTCACCTCCTGGGTAGAGCGACACTGGTGCAGCAGGTCACAGGTGTACTTCTTGCACTGCTCGCTCAGCTCTAGGTAGGTGTCCTTGAACTCATTCTCAACCCTGGCTAGCCGCTCCAGTTCCCACGACAGCTGTAACACACGGGTCTCAGCGTTAATGAGGCCGCCTGGACCGGTGTTCTCAGGTTAACTGTGAGGTCAGTAAGATTGCCGACACAGATAACTATTTATACACCAGAGTTACAAAGAAAACTACAGACCAAGAGAGACTAGAAACGTGTAGACCGGAATACTTACCCTGAAGGCGGCAAGGACGGGGTCTTCGGATGTGAGGGATATCCAGGCTGGGGAGGCGAGGGCGCGGTAGGTGTGGATGCGCCTCATGGAGTACCTCAGGGAGTCGTCATGGAAGCCTTCCGTGCACTGGCGGCAACAGCACGACAATGGATGAGGCTTGTCGATGTACGCCCCTGACGGAACATAAGCACGGCATCATAGTGAGCTGGTGGGTACAGTGGGGAAGAAGGATGGGGTAGGGGCGGGGCAGGGAGGGGTAGGGGGGGTGGGGCAGGGAGGGTGAGTAAGGGAAGGTGTGGTAGGGTGGATAAGGCAGGGAGGGTGAAGCAGAGAGAGTTAGGCTAGAGGGGGTGGGGAAAGAGAGGGTGTGGTAAGGAGGGTGGGGGCAGGCAGGGTGAGGCATGGAGGGTGAGGCAGGAAGGGTGGGGAAAGGGGGGTGTGGTAGGGAGGGTGGGGAAAGAAGGGGGGGTTGGTAGGGTGGGTGGGGAAAGGGGGGGGGGGTGTGGTAGGGAGGGTGGTGTGGTAAGGAGGGTGGTGTGGTAGGGAGGGTGGTGTGTCTCAGGATGAAAAGGTTAATTAATTTGGCACACAGTATTAGACAAAAAATATATTCTTTAAATTTTCATCTTTTAAATTCTCTCTCTCTCTCTCTCTCTCTCTCTCTCTCTCTCTCTCTCTCTCTCTCTCTCTCTCTCTCTCACCTTTTTGAGGGAAGGGAGGGATGATAAGAATATAATTTAACTTGGTGGAAATTTAATTGCGAAGTTGAAATAAAATGGTTATCCCAACTAGTTTTTCCCATTATACACTTGAAGTGAGCTGAGGAGGTTGGTGATGGTGGTATAGGAGAGGGAGGCGGTGTTGGAAAGGGCGTGGTGTTGGTAGGGGCGTGGTGCTGGTGAGGGAGGCAGTGTTGGTAAGGGCGTGGTGGTGGTAGGGGCGTGGTGCTGGTGAGGGAGGCAGTGTTGGTAAGGGCGTGGTGGTGGTAGGGGCGTGGTGCTGGTGAGGGAGGCAGTGTTGGTAGGGGAGTGGTGGTGGTAAGGGCGTGGTGCTGGTGAGGGAGGCAGTGTTGGTAGGGGAGTGGTGGTGGTAGGGGCGTGGTGCTGGTGAGGGAGGCAGTGTTGGTAAGGGCGTGGTGGTGGTAGGGGCGTGGTGCTGGTGAGAGAGGTAGTGTTGGTCGGGGCGTGGTGACGGTGGTGAGGGAGGCGGTGTTAGTAAGGGTGGTGGTGGTGGTGGAGAGATAAATATTGTAGGTAGGGGCGTGGTGGTGGTGAGGGAGGGAGACGGTACAAGGTCAAGTTTATATAATTTGTTTGAACACGAATACTTTCAGGACTCAACTAATTCACACACAAAAAATATAATGTTCTCCGAAAGGTAGACAAATTCATATGACAAAACAAATATATTTTAGTGAGTAAAGACGTGAATGGCCGGCCCAAGAGCCACCTAGGCGTGAATTTGTTTAAACGAAATAGTTTTTAACCCTTTCACAGCGGGAGGTTACCCTAAGCTGAATAAAATGGCCTGGCGGTAGCCAAAATAAAATGGCAAGTGCGTGACACGCAGTGAAAGGGTTAAGGTGTACAAACTGTCGCCAACACAACAACCACACCCTAAGTTAACGAGCTGCATGACCGGAAAACTCGCAAACTGCATTGGTTAACCATTACCCCGGAATACGATCCGCAAAACGATTAACAGCCAGGTCCCCAGTTACTGCTGGGTAGACAGAGGCAAATGGCGTAAAGAAACTTGTCCATAATTCACCCTACCCGGGGATAGAACACGGGTCCGCTAGCTTGCGAAGCGAGCATGCTGACCATTACACCATACATACATACACTGTGTTCCCCGGAGGCGGACACAATATGATTTTAACATTAAAGAGAAAGACTAATGACGGCCTCTCGAGACAAGCAGTGACTCTCATGACAACTGATCTCAAATCCTGATTGGTTAAGAAACAATTCAGAGTTAATGACATTCTTATGGAGCGAAAGTTTTTCCCGGCGAGATCGTTATCTTACCTGACGATAATGAAGGTCGGGGAAGTGATTCCTCAAGTGGTCACTCACAACATCTCGAATATAAGAGATTTTATAAAGAATATTTTGTTGACCGTCAACTATTATAAGTATTTTCTTGGTTAGGTATTAAGGTAATAGAGAAAATTCGTAACATCAAATTTATCTATCTATCTATCTGTCTTTTTTTTGTCTGTCTGTCTGTCTGAAGGTTGGAGTGACGAGGCGAAGACCAATGCCCGATAGACAAAGCTAATGGGTCGAGGCAGTTACCTTTGGAGGAGACTGGAATGGACAGAAAGAAGTCCCAGGCACGGTGAACACTTACTGCCTGAGGCCGAGCAGTCTCTTACACTGGTGATGCTCCCTAAAGTTTTACCGTGGAGATAATTTTCCTAAGGCCTTATCTCAAATACATCTTGAGAACACACACACACACACACTATATACTCGTGTGTGTGTGTGTGTATATATATATATATATATAGCAAAAAAATTCAAGTGGTGCGGTGGGCTACAGAGAAGCCACTAATCTGCCGAGTACAGTATCAGGAATCTGTACCACTAAAGGCGTCGAGTACTGCATAATGTAATCTCCCTAGCACTCACCCGCCAGGTTTTCTGAGGCAGTATTGTAAGAACACAAGTAGACGGAAATTAGTGCGGCTTCACTTATACATCTGATTTCTTTATCGTCTTCTTGTAAGATTACAGCATAACTATTCCTTGTTATTCAAGTTTTCGTAATGTTTACCTAGCTGGAAGGGGCTAAGGCGGATATGAATTAAGCAGATAACTTAAGAGTTTAGCAAGAGTTTGGCAGAATTCATTTCCGGATTCAGTGTACCAGGTCTCTTATCTCTCCGCCACCATCACCGTCCCCACACAAAATTACAAGTAACTTAATCTCTATATTGTTCAAAGTTATTTTCACTATCCCTCTTTGCATTGCCAATGATGACAAAGTAAATACAGAATATGATTGTGAAGTTTTGATGACGTGAGTAAACTGATCAGATACACAGCAAGATGTTCAATGTGGAAAAAAGGTCAACGAGTAGAACGGCTAGAGCATTTGTTTGTTTTTATAACCTTGTATCTTTATTTGATGCAATTAGACGACTCGAAGTAAACAAATCCCCTCGGGTCGTCAGGTAAGGTTTGGGTGGGTCGTGTTGAGTAAACCTGCACACAAATTGGTTTAGCGGTCGCGTTCGTGGTACTTTTCAAACATCATACATATTGCACACGCACCAGTGTTCTGTATAGCGACAATACGAAGAGAGTGTCGTGCTGTACAGACTTCAAATACCAAATACTGTAATTCGTCGCTGCTATTTACTTGGTGTGCTTACGTGACACTGATGTCAACTGTAGCCTCAAGTTTCCTGACCGACTGAGGGACGGATTGTAAAACTGTCTTCAGACCCTTGTGACTGACAGCCTATTGTCAATTCTTGGTCACCCTTGTCATATCTTCATTCGTTTCATCAAAAAATGGAACCTAAGTTAAGTTCCCTGGCAGATTGAAACTATGGACAAGTTCCGTTACGCCATTTATCTTCAGGTATAAGTAGATACAGCACTCTCCTATGCTAAAGCTCCCTATGGTTGCGTGTGTGTGTCGCTGGAGTCAGGTACTACACCTTAAAGTCCCATGATGGTATCATTAGGGAAGTCTTTCTCGAACATGAGTAAAATTAACCATTATAAATCTCTCTTGTATGTACACCTGTCGCTACACTCGTCTTTTATAGTAAATATAAATTTCCTCTGTAACTAAAATCGTTCTCCTCCTTCTTACCCCCAATTTATTTCCGCTTACTTCATCACCTCCGTCATTCCAACCCACACCTTCACTCGCCCCCATCTTCACCCTCCTCACCCACACCTCATTCCAACCCACACCTTCACTCGTTCCTACCTTCACCCACCCCTCATTCCAATCCACACCTTCAATAGCCCCCACCTTCACCCTCCTCGACGACCACCTCAGAGGATAAAGTGCCGTCCATTTCTCAAGTGATTGGGCCCTCAAGATTTGGAGATTTCACAGAATACGGTGGTGAGGGGTTCTGAAGGGGAACTCCACTCAACCCGACGAGCACTTTATTTTTGTCCATAATGGCGACAAGCGGGAAGGAAATTGTGTTACTTTACGCACTAGAGGAGAATATATGAGAGCTAAAGAAACGGAGGAATGGGAGGAAGGGAGTAGTAACTGAAATATGGAAATAGGAATGTGTAATAATATGACTAGGAGAAAGATACCTAGAAAGGATGAAAGAATGATGAGGGTAGGAACAGTAACATTAGAGAGAGAGAGAGAGAGAGAGAGAGAGAGAGAGAGAGAGAGAGAGAGAGAGAGAGAGAGAGAGAGAGAGAGTACGTATCTCACCGAAAGACAGACAAAAGTAATACGTCCCGCTAGAGGGGGGGGGGGGGGGGAAGTTACAAGGTGGAAATAAAATAAAATAAGTAGAGTATAATGAAGTATTTGTCATATGCAGCAAATATAATGAATATTGTTATAATAGATTTTCACACAACGTTTGGGAGACAAATATAATGATCAGGCAAAAAACACTGTAGAAATCAAAGAAAAAATTGTTCACCGATCTTTCCCACTGCACTACAGGTTGAACTGCCACTCCTGTTACCGTGTCATTTGTAAACATGAAACGTGACCTCAATGTCATGTAAAAACTAAAAGCTCCACACACACACACACACACACACACACACACACACACACACACACACATACATTTTGTGATTTCTCGTTGTCATCCGAGATCCAATGGTCCGCGTATTGCATTGATTTTTCAGAAATAAGATTCGGCTATTATTATTATTATTATTATTGTTGTTGTTGTTGTTATCTAAACTACAGACCACGCAACCACCCACAAAAATAGTGAGTGATCTGTTCCAAAACATTTAGAGCTTATAAGATTACCACCCCCCCCACCCCCTGCCATGATGACCCACACATCTGACCTCCTGACATTTGACCCTTCAGTAACAATTTGGTCACCCGATAACACATACAAGCATTACTATACTATTATTTATATACTTTTATTTATTCGAATTCTTTCCTCCCCCCCCCCCACCTCCCCAACAAAAAGAAAAAAATAGTCTAAAAAATAGTGTTATTGACTATTTATTCTGAAATATTGTGAGTAAAATGTGTACCTCTATTAGAATGATAAATTGAAGGAATTACTCTTGATGTTGACAGTATGTTGGAATTTTGTTGTAATTTATGAGGCTAGTTGATGGTAGTGGTAGTGGTGGTGATGGTAATGGTTGTGGTAATGGTGGTTGTAATGGTGATGGTAGTTGTAATGATGGTAATTGTGGTAGTATTGATGGTAATGGTGGTAGTGGTGGTAATGGTAGTGGCTGTGGTGGTGGTGGTGGTAAAGGTTGTGGGTGATGAAAATAATAGTAATAATGGTGGATGATGATGGTGATGTATGATGGTGGTGACAGTGGTGGTGATAGTGATGATAGTGGTTATTGTGGATGTTGATACCTGAGTTTCCCACTAAATTGAATCTCCGTCGCCACCGCGAAGACAAATGACATGAAATCCTGTCCATTCACTTTTTTTACACGTGGTAAAGTGTAAACAACAGAAGTGATACAACAGCTTCATTCGTGGTAGATATCTACCCGAACCTAACCTAACCTAACCTAACCTAACCTAACCTTACCTAACCTAACCTAATCTAACCTAACCTAACCTAACCTTACCTAACCTAACCAAACCTAACCTAACCAAACCTAACCTTACCTAACCTAACCTAACCTAACCTAATCTAACCTAACCTACCCCCCAAAAAAAAAAACATTCTCAGGTCAGGCATTGGGTTAGCTTGGTTTAAGTTAATTAGCCTAAGTTGAATTAGGGAGAGTTAAATTTGGTTATGTTAACTTAGATTTGGTTTAGGTTAGTAAGTACCATTAGATTAAACTATATATTAATTTAGATTATGTTCGGTTAGATTAAATTTGATCAGGTTTGGTTAGGCTACGTTAGGTTAGGTTAGGTTATATGAAATTAGGTTAGGCTTTGTTACGTTACGGTAGGTTAGGATATATAAAATTAGGTTCGCTGAAATCAAATTAAATTAAACTAAATTAAATGAGGTTCAACATCATTACACAACAGTGAAACAAAATGTTTCACCAGTCAACAGTGAACACTATCCGACAAAATTACTTAAACTCAGCAACATCAAAGGTCAATGCAATTTCATAATGTATTGTTCAATTAACGTTAAGTACCTTTACGGAGGTGGGTCACGCAGGTGTTATTGTTATGGATATTGCTGCCACAGAAAAACAGTTGTTGCGCAATTGTTGAAGTTTTAAGTGGGAAGCTGTATTGACTTGTGTGTGGAGTAGTAAGAATGTGTGTGTGTGTGTGTGTGTGTGTGTGTTCGGAATCAGAGGTCAACACTAACACTTCACAGTAGTAATCATTTCATTAATTCTAAGATATTAAATAGAACATGAACCCGTAAAATGTTAATCCTTACACCTCTGTCCAACTAATTCAAAATATAAGTACAATCATATTTACCTGCGAGTCAAAATCAATTTAGTTTCTCCCTTCAATTTTATTCAAACATCCACGGCCAGTTATTGTACATCCATATTCAATTACTCCTATATCCATGCCCAGTTATTTCACTCAATTAAATCTAAACAAATTTATAGAACTCTCTCCATTTTTTTCCCTTCAGTAATGTTAAAGCAATTAAGTGTATTCACAGGTTAAAAATAACATACAGCATATAACTTATATTAAGGATTTTTTGGATACTATATAAACACACACACGTACACATTCTCCACACATACATACACAAACACACACATGTACACATTTTCCCCCATACACACGTACACATACCCCTACAGACGCACACATACCCTCACACAAGTACACATCCCCACACACACGTACACTCACCTCGGGACAGGAAGAGCTGAAGAATCTCGAACTGGTTACAGTGGGCAGCCAGGATGATGGGCGAGATATTAGGGTCAAAGTCGCTTGATTCCTCCCCTCCAGCGCGAACCTAAAAACACAGGTAGTGGGGATTAGCGGAGCACAGGTAGTGGGGTCTAGTAGGGTACAGGTAGTGGGGCTAGTGGCGTACAGGTAGTGGGGGTTAGTGGGGCTCAGGTAGTGGGGGCTAGTGAGGTACAGGTAGTGGGGGTTAGTGGGGCTCAGGTAGTGGGGGCTAGAGGGGTACAGGTAGTGGGGGTTAGAGGGGTACAGGTAGTGGGGGTTAGTGGGGTACAGGTAGTGGGGGTTAGTGGGGTACAGGTAGTGGGGGTTAGTGGGGTTCAGGTAGTGGGGGCTAGAGGGGTACAGGTAGTGGGGGTTAGTGGGATACAGATAGTGGGGGCTAGAGGTGCACAGGTAGTGGGGCTAGACGGGTACAGGTAGTAGGGTACATGTAATGGGGGCTAGTGAGGTACAGGTAGTGGGGTCTAGTGAGTTACAGGTAGTGGGGGCTAGTGGGGTACAGGTAGTGGGGGCTAGTGGGGTACAGGTAGTGGGAGGCTTGTGATGTACAGGTAGTGGGGGTTAGAGGGGTACAGGTAGTGGGGGTTAGTGGGATACAGGTAGTGGGGCTAGACGGGTACAGGTAGTAGGGTACATGTAATGGGGGCTAGTAAGGTACAGGTAGTGGGGTCTAGTAAGGTACAGGTAGTGGGGGCTAGTGGGGTACAGGTAGTGGGAGGCTTGTGATGTACAGGTAGTGGGGGTTAGTGGGGTACAGGTAGTGGGGGCTAGTGGGGTACAGGTAGTGGGGGCTAGTGGGGTACAGGTAGTGGGGGCTAAAAGGGGTACAGGTAGTGGGGGCTAGTGGGGTACAGGTAGTGGGAGGCTTGTGATGTACAGGTAGTGGGGGCTAGTGGGGTACAGGTAGTGGGAGGCTAGTGATGTACAGGTAGTGGGGGCTAGTGGGGTACATGTAGTGGGGGCTAGTGGGGTACAGGTAGTGGGGGCCAGTGGGGTACAGGTAGTGGGGGCTAGTGGGGTACAGGTAGTGGGGGCTAGTGGGGTACAGGCAGTGGGGGCTAAAAGGGGTACAGGTAGTGGGGGCTAGTGGGGTACAGGCAGTGGGGGCTAAAAGGGGTACAGGTAGTGGGGATCTAGTGTGATACAGGTAGTGGGATAGACACCTGTGCATTTCTATCAGGTAAAATATGATCATAAAGAGAGACACCATACCTGAATCTTAGGATGAATTAGGAAATGATCTGTCCTTGTTCCGGCTTGTCACTGCATCTTCTTCATTACCTTCTAAACTTACACATATATTACACTTATTGAGTCAGTGTTAACCTTCGGAGTTATAATGTGTACTGTGTGTAACTGAGGCAGGTAAAGTAAGTGATCTATAGTGTTGGATAATTTAAGGATTTGGATTCCTCAACTCTCTTTAGAAGTTGATGGAGGATGGAAGATTGAAGTGCGTAAATATAGTCTGAAGAAGATGAAGAGAATAGGAGAAAACTCAGTACAGAATATATTAAGAATTATTAGAGGAATTCTATCTGGGTCTGAAATTTCACAATTTTGAGAACAAAAATAGGAGAATCCGCATCCAAATGTGAAACTTCCTGTTCTCCCGTCGTTGTGTGGTGTTGAGTTAGAGGCAAAATTCTAGAGAAAAGATTGACCTTCTCTTGGGAATCTGAAATCCCTGAACTATCGGGTGAATCTTGAAAGCATTAAACTTAAACCTGACGATTTGCTCTTTCTTACGTTGTTCTACCTCCTGAAACATTTATTTATGTGTGAAGACTTTGATTTGCATATCTTTACAAATACTTTAATGTGGTTTCTTGTATGTTTGTGATTATTGAAGGAATTTTGCAGCAAAAACACTATTGAAACATGAGGGAAGTGAGAAAGTCTTAGAATATTTAACTCAGCATGAACTACTCTGTCCCGACCACGATGACAGCAGTGAGGGGTTCAGCAGTAGTAAAATAATCATAACAAATATAGAGAAAGACGAAGGAAAAGAGAAACAGATATTCCATAGTCTGTCACAGTCGTCTTGATCATCACGGAGGAAACATTGAGACAATAAAATTTGGAGAGTTTGTAAGAGAGACCTGGCAGGGGTCCGCAATATCCTGGAGTCCGCTATACCAGGGGTATGGATGGCGGTATTGACTGGATGGGGGAGAGTGAATGAGGTAACAAAATGCTCCCCTCCACATCGACCTGGATAGTGTGAGCAGAATACATCAGCCATTCTGTGCTGTGAATATTGATATCATTCAGTATTATGAGTTCGGGTGTAGGAACAGGTCCAATAGAGATGCTGATAACCACTTAGGAAAAAAAACACGAAGTTCCCAAGCGCTTTCGTGTTATTCACATCTCCAGGAGTGAGTACAGTCTGTCAGTCTGTACTCACTCCTTGGGAATTTCGTGCCTTATTTTTCCTATTTTGTTATATGCATATACTGTACATGGATGACGCACACCTCCAGTGATTTATTTGCACACACACACACACACACACACACACACACACACACACACACATATATATATATATATATATATATATATATATATATATATATATATATATATATATATATATATATATATATATATATATATATATATATATATATATATATAATATATAGTCACTCAAAAAGTTGTCTTTGCTGAGGGGTCTGATGAATTTCAAAATGAACACTGCGGCTCCTGTTGTCTCGGTAGGATTGTCAAAATCCTTCGCTGGTTCTGTCATATTGTGTCACAAAATTGTAAATGTACGTTTTGGGGTGACTGTACAGTATCTACCAGGCGCCTTCAAGAGAGCTCTGGCACTCTACATGATTAGCCATGTCAATATTGTTGTTGTTGTTCAATTTTTACAATATCTATTTTTCTAGCTCAGTAAACTGTTTCAATAAAGTGGCTGGACGGTATTAACGGTGTTAGCTGCAAGGGGCTCTTGAGGTGTCAGACCCTGGCCCTATTAGGCCCATCCATATTGTGAAGCCTAAGCAGTATACGAGGCTGAAGTTTGGGGGATGTCCATCTACCTGACTCGGGTCAGTGTGGCATTTACTGGCCCGTTTTCTCCTGATATGACCCTACAACAACAATATGGCCGTCATTACCTGGAGGCTGTACAGGAGAGCACAGCTGGTACTCGCCAGGTAGAACATTAAGGATGTCAACATATATAACTTTAGCAGTAAATAGTTGCAGAACTTTCTCAAATGTGAACAACTTTAACAGAACTAGAAGAAGAATTTTTAAAATAAAATTGGGCATTGTGGGACTAAATGAAGTAAGGTGAGAAGAAAAGAAGTTCAAGATAAATCAGTAATTTATATTGATAAGGAATGATCACAGGTATATATTTACGAGTCGTAAGATTCCCTAAAGAGTCTGAGAAATAACATTGTAGACGGTGATTGTCTGGCAGAGTGAGTAGTGAAGTTAATGTTTAAATTACAATAGTATAACCCCACACTGTTTGAACTTATGTCCAAACATCAAACAAAAGCAGAAATATTCTGTATAGATTAAATTAACTTCTGTAACATGACAGTTTATTATATGTGACTTTAACACCAAAACTGAACGATAATTTATTGGCAATTTCTTACGAAAATTTAATGCGAAAGACAAGAGAGGCGTTCATGTCACTCTGTACAGAACACAAGAGTTTGTTCACTAGTCTTTAATCAGGAGAATAACTTACAGAAAATGGATATGTAAGGCCTCAGTAAGAATCAAAAGGGAAGCGGTTGCCAGTATTTACATAAAGTATGAGGTAGTTAACTAGATTGTACATATTAACGAGCTAAGTAGAAAAGTTGAAAACAACTTGTATTAACGTTGAAGGCTTAAAGGTCAACCCCGAGTTTAGTCATTTTGCAGTATTATTGTTATTGCTTTCCAAAGAATGGATAAAATATTGAAAAATAAAGACTTAGTTTTGGCAACACTCACCCTCTTCTGGTGGGCGTGACGTCATCAGGGAGGTCCTCGATAATTAATCAACACTGACGCCCATAATACTTCACTAACAACCCATGTAAAGTTACACTGATATAATTACTCGTCAACATTTCCCATCAACAATATTATATGACAGAGATCTATATGAGAATTTATTAATGTGTTGTACATACTGTAATACAACATTAATATTTCATAAAGAATTATCATTTATTAACCTCGCCAAGACTACTGGAAGGTAACTAAGCACACCTGGCCACCAGACTCACCTGGTGTGAAAGATGTCATGACGTCTTGTACTAAAAAAAAATTCGTTTATATGAAGAAAATAATGAGTTGCTCTAATACGTTACCATTAACTATATTGCAAATCTTTATTTAGGTAACTATCTGATTATATTTAAGAAACCATAAACTGTGATATAAATGTACGGTGAGTTATGGAGGAAAGTGTTCAGTTCTTTAGTTAATGTGAGGACGATCTCTACCAAATGACAGCCACTTCTGTATCACTTAACATGGAGTTGTAAAGTATAGAAAAAGTGGTAACGTTAAGAAACAACTATTTTTATTATAAGTGAAAATACATAAAACCAGGCTCGGAATCAGTGTGTGTGTGTGTGTGTTACCTGACTGACCCTTACAAGACTTCTGGTAGTGCAGGTACAATAAGGCTTATGTTACCTGGAGAGTGTGGGAGTCAAGGGGAGACTTGAGTAGAGTGGAGAGAAGAGTTGACGGAGTGGAGGGAGAGACTTCTGTGGTGGGTGCGTTGGACCCGTGTGTGTGTGTGTGTGTGTGAGGTGGGAGAAAGTTGAAGGAGGAGTGTGGGATGAGTGTGTGTGGGTATTGGTGTATCGAGACGGTGGTGTGGGGAAGGGCGTCTGTGTGAGTGGGTGTGGGAGTGCAGTCAGCCTGATGTGAGTAAAGAGTGTGGTGGAGGTCGTAGAATGATGTGAGGATGTGGGTGTGGGGAAGAGGAGGATGTGTGAAGGTGGGGGTGGAGTTGGCAGAGATGGTGTGTGTGGAGGTGGAGGTGTGGGGGTGAGGATCATGTGAAAGTGGGGATGTGTGGATGGGGTTAAACATAATGTAAAAAACAAGAGCTGGCATTTATGGTGTCATTATATCCTTATCGTAAGCAACAACAAAAACAACATTCAAATCAAAATAGAAAAAACTACAGAAAAATACCATAAGAAATTGTTGTACTCAGGTGTGTAAGTTTTTTCGTTTATAACTATAATAAAAGAGTAATTAAACATACAATACCTCGTGGTTGCAGGTATAAAATACACTTTCCTGCCGTCTTTTGTTTCCTCGAGTGGGTGAAGATCTATTGTCTGCTGTAAGGTGTGTACCCAGATGACCTTACTTCTGGGGTTTAGTTTTTTTGTTTTTGTTTTATAATTTACTAACTTTTGTAATTCTAAAGTATTTCAGTTGGTTATTAATTTATTCACCGATATTTAACTTATATGGACATGTCTTTATTATTATTGTTGTTGTTCTTGACATTATTATTATTGTTATTATTGTTATCATTATTATTATTAATATTATTATTATTATGTTATTATTATCATCATCAATGTAGCCTGTGTAAGATCCCCCCCCCCCCCCCCCCATTGTTCTTGATCATCTAGGCATTACTAACTACCATTATCAGTTGTGCATGGTGAGTTAGTGTATAGTTAAGGCAACATATCTGGAGGTCCCTCACCATCTTACTTAAATCGCTTCCACAATTAATATTATATATGGCACTGTACCTTATATATGTATATATTACTTATCCATTTTTATATCGTTTAATGAACTATACAGTAAATATATTTTGTAATATATGAGAATGAGTTTTCGGGGTTTGGAAATATAATATATTTTAAGAAGACGACGATGACTTAGGCGGAAGAAGAAAAGATGTAGAAGAAATATAAGCGAGAAGTACAATGATAAAACCACGTTGTGTCTCGGAGGAAATGTATAAACATTTTATTTCAGTGTGATTGATTACATTATCAGTCATGACAACAATGTGATTCTTACAATGTTTTCACTCAGTTGCCTAATAACTGTCATACGAGTATCATGCTGCTGTCAAAAACTCGGCACATGACTGGCGTAAAAATCCAAGGCTAATGCTAACTCACCCTGATCACTCGAGGTCAACATCTCTGGGGGTGACTCACCTTGGCCCAGTCGTTGGCCAGCATCTCTGGAGTGATGCTGGGATGGTTGATGAGCATCTCGACGATCTTGTACACTCCCTCAGTGATGGCGTACAGTAAGGCGTCACCTGCAGCGCCACAGTACCAATATCACGTTAGTATCTCGACACAAGGTGGACAACAAACAAACTCTTGTATTAGTTGTGACTCACAGATGATGGACACAGGATAATATCTCCACATAAGGTTACACTTAAGTATCATAACAGTTATAGGCTCCCGTCTCTATAAAGCTTCTTCACTTCACTTCACTGACAGGAGAAGAACTATTGGTTACTGCTTACTCTGTGGATATCATTCATGGGTAAAGGATAAATGAGCGTTTGTTTAACTGGCGGTGGTTTAGGGGTAAGAGCACCTCATCATAGCCTAAAGTGTAAGGCATTGTGATTATTAAGTGTTATTACAGAGTATTTGGAAACATCACAGACCTCTCGTTAATCTTGTATTACTTAATGTTTATTATTATTATAATTATTTTAATCATTGTTACTGTATTATCATAACTCTTAATTATTATGACTTTTTAAATTGTTATCGATTGTCATCAAAATTATTAATATTAGTATTATTTTTCTCACCAATATATTTTCATATAATTTCATTTTATGGAGGGACAGGAAGGCTTTACTCAATGTTTGTTATGGAACTTTCATACTCACGTGCACGAAGAAGGTAAGGAAAGACTTTATATATTAACAATTATTCTTATTATGTTAACTAATAGTTATAATGACGTCATCAAGGATTCCCCCCATAATCAATGTTCCGAGGATGGACTAAACATTACAGTCAGTTTTTCAGCGTCTGAACTATAGAGACGCGCTAATTACAAAACTATCAAATCACACATTTATTTGGATCAACAGATTATGTGCAATGAAAATTTTAGAAACTCAACTACATAAGACTTACAATCGCAATAGAGACGCACAATATTAATTTACTGATACTTGTCAACTAACTAAAATGGTAAGTATATGTGAGGGAAGGTAAAGACAATACGTATGGGGTCCGATTGTAAAGATTCGTTAGAAAAAATTATCAAACAAAGATTCATTATGAATTTCAACTGCCATCTTTGGTTGGCAGGTGAGATGAGACAACGAGATACGTCCTCACTGGTGCAGATAAGAGAATAATCTAAGGTATGAATAACTGAAAATCCACCACAGGACACCTTGTGGTCGGTATCACAAGGCAGTAAAACCTCATCTCTGGATTAACTTAAAATCTCTGGATTAACTTAAAGTTTAGATTTATAATAGTAATGATGTGGCCGCTCTGCCGCCTTCACCACACCACAACCCCGATACTCATATATCCAGACATATTACCTTCTCTTAAGTGGGAATAAAACAACGCGGTAGACTCTCGGTGTTAATGTGACTCAAACTTTGTATGCAATTGTATCGATGTTCAAATGGGACAGTCAGGTACATTTCTTTGTCACTATTTAGGAAAAAAAACATCAACATCTCAATTTTTCAAAGAATATTTGGGAGGAGAGAAATATAAACACAAGTCCCAAGGATGAGAACTTACCCTCGGGACAAGGCTCGACGCCACTCAACCCGAGGCTGTGTTATCCAATACATAGGCTGCGGTTCAGATGGAACCCACTCCTAATAGACCCTAAGCTAACCTAATATAATCGTAGTCATTAGGTATGAGACCCATTAGAAAAGTGTCCATTTAGACTTGGACAGGAGTTTCATTCTCAATGGTTAGATCAGGTTAGGTTTAGGTTAATATCTATTTACGATTGAGTCCCACGTGATCAGTCGCCAGCATCACTCACCAACACTCACACTTATTCCTCTCCTAAAGTAAACGAGTGGGTAAGAACAACACTTGAGGACCACACCACAGCCCATAAGGCCTCATTCAGCATTCCTCCATCAGGCATATTCAGTCTCATTGACAAGTTCAAGTTGTTTGGGATTACTGGCCTCTTCGCCGTTAGGCTATTTCGGCCGAAGCTGATTGGTTGCACTTCCTTTTTTTGTTGGTTCTTCTTTTAGTTTTTACTTTCCATTCTTCTTCTTGTTCTTCGTCTTCGGGTTTTTTTGGTTTATTCTTGTCTTGGTTGTTCATTTCTTCTTCTTGTTCTTCGTCTTCTTCTTCTTTCTGGTCTTCAACGTTATCAGGTTCTTGATTGTTCTTTTCTTGTTCGTTTTTGTCTTGGTTGTTCTTTTCTTGTTTGTTTTGGTCTTGGTTGTTTTTTTCTAGATTCTTGACTGCAAGGAGAGCCTCCTTGTAAGTCAATTTTTCCTTAGCCCGCAGCCTGGCCACCCTGCACTCCTCCCTCCACTTGGGACAATGCCGATCGGAGGAGGAGTGAGGGCCACCACAAGCCGCGCACTTCTTAACGGCCGCCTGGCAGTCAGCGTCGGTGTGGCCGGGTGCCCCGCAGCTTGAGCACACCTCGCGAGCACGACACTTCTTCGCCAGATGGCCATACTTCTGGCACTTGTAACAACGAGTGGGTCTTTGCTCGTATGGTTTTACTGGGATTTTCTCCCAACCCAGTAAAACGGAACTAGGAAGTTCCTTAGGAAGACCAACAAGGGCAGTTGTGCTGGTCAGCTTCCTAAGGATTGTGAGCTGATCTCCGATCAGCTCAGCAAGCTCTTCTTTGTCGAGATGTTCAATTTCTTTGTGGGAAATGACTCCTAACACGAGGTTATCCTGAGGGCAGGCTTGAGGTAAGATGCTGATTCTATTGAGGGTTCTAACGTTTTCTAATTGCCGGGCCTGTCCCCACTCGGCGAAGGTGACGATAAGGGTACCGCTGCTACTCCTGACGACACCTGTCACCCCCGTGATACCGAAGAGGTCAAAAAATTTTCTCATAACAAGGAGATTGAGTTCCTTGCGCGAAGGGTTTCTGACCGGAATCAGTCTAACGACCTTCGCCTGGTCAAAGGTGAACATGGTCACGCGGTACCTCGGGGGTAAGGATCGGGGAGCCGGGAGAACCAACCTCGCCGAGGTTCAGTTCTCAAGTGTCATTGACAAATCACTTAAGAACATAAGAACATAAGACCATAAGAATGGAGGAAACTGCAGCGGGCCTATTGGCCCATACTGGGCAGTCCCGTTTACACCCAACCCCTATTGCTCATATAAGCATCCAACCTATGTTTGAAGCTATTCAGCGTATTCGAGTTAATGATGATATTTGGTAACTTGTTCCATTCATCCACTACTCTGCTTCCAAACCAGTGTTTACCTATTTCACGCCGAAATCTAAATTTGTCTAATTTAAAGCCATTGTTACGAGTTCGCTCCTGGTTGGATAGTTTGAGTACCTTTGTAATGTCCCCTTTGTTTAGCCCTGACTTCCACTTATACACCTCTATCAGGTCGCCCCTCGCTCTACGTCTCTCGAGGGAGTGCAAATTAAGATGCTTTAACCTGTCTCTATACTCAAGGTTCTCAATGCCCGGGATTAGTCTTGTCATTCTCCTCTGAATTCTTTCCAGTGATTCTATATCCATCCTGTAATACGGTGACCAGAACTGGACTGCGTAATCCAGGTGTGGTCTCACACGCACAAGATACAGTTTTAGGATGACCTCGCTAGTCTTGTAACTAACACTCCATTGTATGAACCCAAGTACTTTATTAGCCTTGTTATGAGCAAAAACACATTGTTTACTTGGCTTAAGGTTCCTACTTATCATTACTCCTAAATCTCTCTCGCAGTCGGATTTCTCTATGGCATCGATGTTCATCTGGTATCTGGTTTCCTTGTTTACATCTCCTATACTGAGTACTTTACATTTGTCCACGTTGAATTTCATCTGCCATTTTTCAGACCATTCAAAAAATATGTTTAGATCTTCATGTAGTTTTGCCGAGTCCTCGTCAGATTTAATAATGCGTCCTATTTTAGTGTCATCAGCAAATTTACTTATGTTGCTGTCTATGCCGATATCTATGTCGTTTATGTATATAAAAAATAATAATGGTCCAAGTACTGAGCCTTGGGGAACTCCACTTGTGACGTTGCTCCAATGGGACTTAGTGCCGTTAATGCTCACTCCATGTTTCCTGCCCTGTAACCACGCCCTAATCCATTTAAGGATGTTACCTTTGATGCCATGTGCTTCTACCTTTCTAATTAGTCTTTCGTGGGGGACTCTGTCGAAGGCTTTGCTAAAGTCGAGATATACCACATCATAATTGTGCCCCTCGTCCACAGATTCGAAAACTGATGAAAAGAATGTTAATAGATTAGTTAGACAAGAACGTCCGCTTATGAAGCCATGCTGGGAATCATTGATCAATCTGTGCTTTTCCAGGTGATTTCGTATAGAGTTTGAAATGATTGCTTCCAGTAATTTGCCTACTATTGATGTTAGACTGATTGGGCGGTAGTTAGAGGATAGTGATCTATCCCCCTTCTTAAAAATCGGTATTACATTCGCTATCCTCCAGGATTCTGGTACTACACCTGTTTTTAAGGACATGTTAAACAACTTTGCTAAGGGCATACTAAGCTCTTCCTCACATTCCTTTAATACTCTGGCAAATATCTCATCGGGACCAGGTGACTTATTATGCTTTAGTTTGTCTATTTGCTTACTAACATCGTTATTAGTCACTACTATCTCGCTTAATTTGTTTTCTTCACTATCTCTGAATAGAGTCGGTGCCTCGGGTATCATGTTTAAATTATCAGTGGCGAAAACTGTTGAAAAATATTTATTCAAATTATTGCTCATTTCTCCGTCGTTATCAGTGAGCTCGCCAGTATCTGACCGTATTGGTCCAGTCTTTTCTTGTGTTTTAGTTTGATACATTTGGTAGAATCCTTTGGGGTTTGTCTTCACCTCCCTTACTATCCTTACCTCATTATTCCTCTTGGCTTTCCTTATCTCGGGTTTAACCCTACTCGCCAATATCTTATAATAATCCTGGAGGTAAATTTCGCCACGCTTTATCCTTCTACCTATAGCCTTCTTTTGGCCAATGATGTTCTTTAAATAATTATTTATCCATTTAGGATCATTGATGTCTGATCTGAGTTTTTTGTATGGTATCTTTTGCCTTTGTGCATTAAGTAACTCATTATTTAAATTGTCGTGGAACTCGGCAATCTCAGATCTCGTTATCAGGTCTGAGTCATCTGTCAGGTTCACAGCCAAGAGTGACACCCCTTCTCTCAGCTGCCTCTTTAAACTGTCAAAGTTTGCCCTTCTGAAATCTGGTACTTAGAACTGACTCAAGACATTCTCCTGCGTCAGATTAAAATCTCTGCTCAGTTTCAGATTCACCTATTCAAGATGAGTGAATCGATTGCAGCAAGACCCAGCCCACAGAGTCCATTAGCTGGACGGACCTCCTTGCCACACCCAACACACGCTCGCCCTCGCCACACCCAACACACGCTCGCCCTCGCCACACTGTCTTAAAGGTTTTCAACACATATCAGTCGTGTATTAATGTTGTTTACTTAATCCGATATTCTCTAATGGTAAGAACGCATCGTCACAACATAGGTTAGGTTAAATTAGGAAAGGTTTGGTTAAGTTAGGTTGTTAGGTCAATTGAGTTTTGTGAGGTTGGGTTAAGACAGATTATGATAGGATAAATTAGAATAAGACGAGTTAGATTAAATTGTTTAGGTTAAGTTAGGTTAAGTTTGGCTTAGGTTAGGAGGGGTTTGGGTTGCTAAGGGTTAATTTAGGTTAGGTTACATCGGAAGAGGTAATATCAGAATTGCTTGGTTTGGCGAGGTGAGGTTAGCGTCATGAGAGTCACGTTAGGTTAGGTTAACAATGGAGGTCAGGAAGTCAACAAGCTCTCTGAGTGGCCAGGAAATTAAAAAGATCTCTATGTGGCCAGGAGGTTAACAAGCTCTCTGAGTGGCCAGGAAGTCAAAATGATATATATGTGGCCAGGAAGTTAACAAGCTCTCTGAATGGCCAGAAAATAAAAAAAACTCTCTATCTGGCCAGGAGGTTAACAGACTCTCTGAGTGGCCAGGAAGTCAGCAAGTCTACCGAACGGAGGAGCAAAGAGAATAATGGTGAAAGAAATGAGGAATGAGGAAGGAAAAGGGAAAAAGATGAGACACTTTCACCTCCTGGCCGTGAGAGCAGAGGGTCGGGCCAGACAGTCGTGCAACAAGTCAGTAAAACAAAACTTTGATCGCAGCGACCTGTAATTCCAGGGGCTTTTATTTCTTCATTTAGGGATCCAAGGGGTCGTACCTCACCCTTTGTACATTCCACATATATCATTGAGGTACTGGTCAGTGATAGTAAAAATATAATACAATTCTCTTTGATGTCGAAGGTTTGTGATATTCGTTTCTGAATCCTAGACAATAAAAGTACAAGAATTCGTCTGAACAAGGTCACAGCCCTGAGGTTCTCGACTGGTCTGTACTTGGAAAAGATAATAAACCACAGTCCTCAGGCGTAAAGGATACAATTCAGGCAACAAATCGATCTTAGTTGAAAGTACAGGTAAGTTTAGCAATTGTTGTCACCTCACGCACTTGGTCCTAGAAGTACTCTTGTGATCGACATACGCTACAAGACGCTTCAGTCATAATTCAAGATGGTGTCGCTCAACAAAGAGTGGAACGACAAGGATTTATCGATTATTGATTTCCTGGTTGAGTACCCAGGATATCAGACACCCAGTCAGAAAGAATCTTTATCTAATATCTGGTCAAGGATGTTTCATGACATGCCTGATCATGTAACTATATACAATACATTTCCAGTTTTAGTAGGGTGGAATACTAACTATGAGTTAATAAAAGAGAGAGAGTCAAGTGTAACTCCTGGGTCACAGAATGACCTTCAGATTTTATCAACAACTCGATAATACTGCAGACGCTAGCCACTTCCCATCCGGCCATTACTCTAAACACTTATGTGGTGGACAGAGTAGCTACACACTTTTATGGGATCAACAGTTAATAAGGCAGCGAGTTGCTCACCCTACACCAGCTTCAACAGATGAAGCAGCCTGGTAGTGGGTCCCAGCACTACACCTGTCCCTCGTGACCAGTCCACTCCCTTGTTATACTCAACAGATGGGATCAGAACTCATATATCATCATCAGATACCAGCGTTTGGTGGTATCCCTCGATATTTACAGTTTCTGGATTCGCGAATTTTGTTTATTCGCGATTTAGTACATATACACCTATTCACCATTCGCGACCCCCGACCTCTAGTATTCACGTTTTTTCAAGGGGGATAAAATCCGTGCATTTTGGGGTGGAACATCATAGTCCACGAGATATCATTTATTTTAACAGTACGTGGAGGGTAAGACCACATTTACTTCCCATGAACCACTTTCAAACTTAAAAATCAGATAATGTTAAATATTTACATTATGCATTATTCTATATTGTATTAAGGTCAATTTACTTCATCTCTTTAACCTCTGTTCCATGTTTACTAAGTCGAATTTCATGTTTTACAATTAAAAAATCATTTAATATTAAACAACTACCACTTAAAATACTTTACTTTCGTTTACTACTTCAATATAGAAATTGTCATAATCATTAATTAACAAGACTTGGGATATCACCTTAACAATAACTCCCTCTTTCACTACCAATCAACCACCTCCCCTTCCAACCATTACCATAATCGTCAATAATATCCCCACCTACCATCACAACCTCATCATCAATCCCACACCTCCACTATCACCACTACTAACACCAATCCCACACCTCCATACCACCAACATCACCACTAACATCAAATACTACCACCACTACCATCACCAAAATCACCACCACTACCACACTACCTCATTACCATCAACTCCACCCATTCAACACCATCACCACCACCACCACCACCACCACCAACACAACTACAAGCTTCTGCCAAGTCACTTCAACTTTCTCTCAAAACTTCTGAGGCAATGAACTCAAACTCAACTTTACGTGAGATAGTTTTAACGTGTTGCAGGCGGTGTGTAGCCTCAGTTTATGCGTGGGTAAATGTTATTTGGTGACCAGGTGGTGTCTTGGGGGGCGCACCTGGACAAAAGGAATCTCATAAAATAAATTGAATCAATGTTTTTCGTGAATTTTTTGGTAAGTGAAGGTAATCTGTTGAAGGTATTATAAAGATTTAACTACCATCATCATCATTACCATCATTACCATTAACATCACAACCATTGCCTTCACTACCCCCATCATTATCACCACAATCATTACCACCACCACCATAATTACCATCACAATGCCACAAACTACCACCATTATCACCACAACTACTTACATCACCACCATCAATATTACTACCATTACCATTGACTCCATTACCACCATCTCCATCTTAATTACAATCACAATGAACGCAACCATTACCACCAACGATAATGGTGAAGATGGTGGTGAGACTATTAATGCTTGTGGTGGTGGTTAATGGTGTCAATTGTTGTGGCACAGTTGGTGGTAGTAGTAGTAGTAGTAGTAGTAGTAGTGGTGGTGGTGGTGGTGGTAATAGTGTTGTTGGTAGTAGTGGTGGTGATAATAATAGTGGTGGTGTTAAGAGTGTTGGTGGTAGCTGATGGTGGTGGTTGTGGTGATGGTTGTGGTAATACTTGTAATGATTAATGATGATGGTGGTGATTGTAAGGGTGGTGGTTGTGTTTGTGGTCGTACAGGTGATGGTGGTAATGGTGGTGAGTGGGGTTGTTGGAGTAATGGTGGTAGTAAAAATAATGCTGGTAATAGTTTTAACAATAATAGTGGAAGGTGTAATGGTAGGATCATATCTCCCTTGTGTTTTGTGAAGCCATAATTCCCCTTTCAAATAACTTTCGGGTCCAGAGTCCGAGTTCACAAAGGATCGTACTGCAAGATGTAAAATTATCGTAACTGAAGAGATAAACATTCTCCAAACACAGAACCAGTATTAAAAATAAAAATAATACTCCTAAACATCAAAGAATATTTACCTTAACCTTTTTCTACTGTACAGTGAACGCATCTAGTGAAGTTTAGAGTTATAGTGTAAGTTAAAGATATTAAGTTATGTCAGTTCAGTTATGGGGGGTATTTAACGCACTAACTTATGTGAATCCGGACCCTATGCTGAGGGTTCGTCATGGGCATACCATACCAGCTTGGGGTAATCCTCTCTCTCTCTCTCTCTCTCTCTCTCTCTCTCTCTCTCTCTCTCTCTCTCTCTCCGTATGAAAGTATAACAGTATAACAAGAGAGAGAAGAAAGCTACAGACAGTACAGAAAATACAAGAATACACAAAATGTTACAGTAATGTACAGAAGGGATAGACACATATACAGAAAATAATACAGAGTACAGAGGAGCACTAAAGAGACAGACAGACAGACAGACAGGAGGTAAAGATAATACGGAAATACATAAACTTACTAAAAATACAGAAATATGTTTGAGAGATACTGCGATGCTGTTAACTTAGCTCCTGACCTTGAGTGAGCATGATCTTAGTTCCTGACCTTGAGCGGGCGTTATCATAGTCCCTGACCTAGAGGGTGTGGTGTTATCTTGGCTCCTGACCCTAAGGTAGTGTTATCTTAGCTCCGGACATTGAGGAAGTGTTATCATAGTTCTTGACCTAGAGGTGGTGGTGTTATCATAGCTCCTGACCTTGAGTGGGCATTATCTTAGACCTTGACCTTGAATGGGCGTTATCCTAGACCCTGAACTTGGGTGGGCGTTATCCTAGACCCTGACTTTGGGTGGGCGTTATATTAGACCCTGACCTTGGGTGGGCGTTATCCTAGACCCTGACCTTGAGTGGGCGTTATCCTAGACCTTGACCTTGAGGTTGGGCGTTATCTTAGACCTTCACCTTGAGTGAGCATTATCTTAGACCTTCACCTTGAGTGGGCGTTATGTTAGACCCTGACCTTGAGTGGGCGTTATCCTAGACCCTGACCTTGGGTGGGCGTTATCCTACACCCTGACCTTGGGTGGGCGTTATCTTAGACCTTGACCTTGTGTGGGCGTTATCTTAGACCCTGACCTTGAGTGGGCGTTATCTTAGACCCTGACCTTGAGTGGGCGTTATCCTAGACCCTGACCTTGGGTGGGCGTTATCCTAGACCCTGACCTTGAGTGGGCGTTATCTTAGACCTTGACCTTGAGTGGGCGTTATCTTAGACCTTGACCTTGAGTGGGCGTTATCTTAGACCCTGACCTTGAGTGGGCGTAATCCTAGACCCTGACCTTGAGTGGGCGTTATCCTAGACCCTGACCTTGGGTGGGCGTTATCCTAGACCCTGACCTTGAGTGGGCGTTATCTTAGACCTTGACCTTGAGTGGGCGTTTTCTTAGACCTTGACCTTGAGTGGGCGTTATCTTAGACCCTGACCTTGAGTGGGCGTTATCTTAGACCTTGACCTTGAGTGGGCGTTATCTTAGACCCTGACCTTGAGTGGGCGTTATCTTAGACCTGGCCTCGAGTGGGCGTTATCTTAGACCTTGACCTTGTGTGGGCGTTATCTTAGACCCTGACCTTGAGTGGGCGTTATCTTAGACCTTGACCTTGAGTGGGCGTTATCTTAGACCTTGACCGTGAGTGGGCGTTATCTTAGACCTTAACCTTGAGTGGGCGTTATCTTAGACCTTGACCTTGTGTGGGCGTTATCTTAGACCCTGACCTTGAGTGGGCGTTATACCCTGACCTGGGATGAACGCACACCTACATTTCATCTCAGGTGTTCCTCAGAGTGAGACGAGGATGAAGGAATGCGGAAGAAGGAAGAGTAAAAGAAGGATTAAAAATTCATGAATGAGACTAGGAGGAAAGAAGAATTAAAGGAGAAGAGGCAGATGAGAGTAAACAAAGGCAAGAAGAGTCGCTGAATGAGAGAGAGAGAGAGAGAGAGAGAGAGAGAGAGAGAGAGAGAGAGAGAGAGAGATGGGAGGGAGCGGAAGAGGAAGAGATAGAAAGATAAATGTTGGGAGGGAAGTAAGAGAGGAAGGACAGGAGGGAGGAAAGGAGGGGAGAGAGGGTAGGGGAGGGAGGAAGGGAGAGACGATGATAAGGGAGGGAAAACATATAAGGATAGAGGGAAAGATGAAGGGTGGGAGGGGTGGTGGGGGGTAGTACCAGGCTTTATTATACACACTTAACTAAATAGTAAACATGATTATTACGTCAAGAAAAAAGTTCCTACATAGTGTAATGAACAAGGAATTATGTCATAAGTAGCCACAATGATTCCCTTTAATACTCACCTTAAGTACGACAAAAAGTCATTAATTGTCACAAACCACAACATCACTACACCAAGTTATGTAAACACTTAAATATGTACATAATGAATAAGATGAATAAGGAAATATGTATTTACACATCATCTGCATTCATTCACTCTAGACAAGACCAGGTAATAAGAATTCTGCTCTAAATATTAGTGTAAAAATTCATAACACAAAACCTCACTATGATGCTGATTTCATTCTATGGTAAAAAGAAAAGTAAAAATGCATTCAAAATAGACACGAAGAGAGTAGGACGTTTGTTTAACCAAGATATTAAACACTGTGCATCATTCCTTTGGTTAACAGGTGAGAGGTTTGTGGGGTCTACCGCCCGAGTGTACTACACCGAAGTCTCTGCCCCCTCACGAGTCCTGCCGGCTCTCTTGCTGCTCCGTGAACCCTGAGATTCAGACTCGTGAGCCCGAAGTCATAAACACTGATGCATTATACTGTCCACGGATGCTTCGGATTCACGAGTCTGAATCTCGGGGTTCATTGAGCAGCAGGAGAGCCGACAAGTCTTTTGTTCTTGACCGTACGTGACGCTCAGGATGTCCACCCTTTATGAAAATATGACTTGTGTGAATGCCTGTATGTCTGAGAGAGAGAGAGAGAGAGAGAGAGAGAGAGAGTGAGAGAGCGCAGGTGCCCACAGATGATACTTCCAGGTCAGGGGGTAACATAGGTGTTAACACTTGGTGTTTGTCATTGTTTGTGAGTTGTAGTCTCACAATTCTTACCTCACCATTAATGATCTCAAAAATCAGCTCCAGGAGATACCACCGACGTTAGTGACTCCTGGGCAAATTTCATAGACAGTGAAAATTTGATTATCGACTGACTCTTGAACGATCAACAACCTAGGAAATATTCTGTCTGTATAAGAAGTACCTGCTCGGGATATGTCTGGCTTGTCGCCGTGGCATACAGCTGCACTAAGCGTTCGAGTAGTTGGCAAATATTGCATCGATATTGTTCAAGAGGATCCCATGGACTCAAGGAACCCCAAGAGCGGTTTTAAAAGCATCGAGCAGCAAACCTCCTTCACATAACTACCGCTTGTCTTTGGTTCTCAGAGCGAATGTTTTATTTCCAGAGGCTGAGTGTTTAAGTTTATAGAGAAGGCTGGCCTCTTCCCGTGTATGTAAAACAAAGTTTGTTTTTCTTATATGTTTTTCTACATCCATGTGCACGTATCTTATCATTGGGTTTACGTTTCCTTGTTTTAAATTAGGTAACTCAAACTTTATACGGCGTAGTATGTTGTTAATGATAATAACCTTCAAAGACCTACAGTGTACACTACCTCGGGCAGGAACTACAGTGATATGTTTAGTCTTATAACAGCAGAGTGTAGGCGAGAGTGCTCACGAGATATTGAGTCGAGAGCACAGGATGTTAAACAACAACCCCAAAAAATTCTAGTTTTTAATTAGTATTGACCTTGTCCCTCTCCCCCATTCTGTCCCCAGATGTCGCGCGAAGTGAGGGCGGCGTACACTGACCCGACCACTACTTCATTAATCTGTTTAACTGATCTCGTCATTGGCCAGGCAACGCCCTCCACAGACCACCGCCACCATAGTTTCCCACCGTGGTACCTCCATGACGTTTAGAGCAGCTCACCAATTATGATGGAAAAACTTCTTATTTACTAGTCTGTACCGGCGTCTTCAATACTGAAGCCCAAGGACCCAAATCCTCTGAAAAATGGGGTTTCTTGTTTAATTTTCCGGCTTTATGATGAATAAGGAACCTGACGCTGCGGCGACATTGTCCGGGGGATAGACGAATAAGAGGATAATGTTATTGTTTGTGGCCGACGTTATGAAACAAAAGAATAACACGCTTGATTCTGCGTTTACACAAACACTTTAGATAAAGATCAATCAGCAATTCAGTAAAAGAAGGGAAAGAGAGGCAGACAGGAGTTAGTTGTTGTCAGAAAGTGACACTCATTGACACAGTCTTTGTCGAAGGTTATCATAAGCAGGTCATAAAGCGTCAGTCATGCCACACGTTGTTACAGAAAGACCAAGAAGAGACTAATATAGACTGAAAAAAGTAACAGTGATATAAGGGATGATTATAGACAGATCAGGAAGACTCGTGATGACAGAAAGACAGACACACACAACACGAGTTTGAGGACAGGAGAGCCACAGACGGGCGTCAGCTTCCCCAGTGTAGTACACGTGTGGGGACTATACTGTCTGCTTCACCTGGAGAACTTCTTGCCTCTGAGATCCTGGGCCAGCCGCTTACCTCTTTATATTGAAATCACTTACATATTCTTTATTCATTTGTCTTTTTTGTTGTGTTTATTAAGATGAACCAAGGTGGGTTTCACCGCCCTAAGGTTGCTGGGGACACTAAACGTTAGTGGCGGACAACTGATACATTTACTGACAATTCTTACGATATTGTCGAACTGGCTAAGACTTTCCAGGTGAAGAAGACGAAGGATACTTTGTCCAAGAGTTATTTATAAGTGGATTGAGAGACAGAGAGGAGGGCCACGAGTGGTGTGTGTGTGTGTGAGGGACGCTGGACTGTCGTAGCTGTGGAGCATTTCTACTTCTTCACCGCCACGCTTAGGTTAACTATATTTATGGGAAAATGTGGGAGTAAATTCTAGTAGAAATCTCCACTACTAACTTAAGATCAGTCTTCAGGGAGTCATGACTTATACACCAGTCACATAGATTTTTCCTCCCGGGAATGCGCATGCAATGCAATAATACACACACACACACACACACACACACACACACACACACACACACACATATATATATATATATATATATATATATATATATATATATATATATATATATATATATATATATATATATATATATATATATATATATATATATATATATATATATATATATATATTTTTTTTTTTTTTTTTTTTTTTTTTTTTTTTTTTTTTTAAGGAAATAGATTTGAGGAAAGAAGTAGCCTCTTGGGGCCAGTCAGTCGACATTCTACGTGTGTGTAGGTCAAGTGAACAAGCGTCTACATGGCGGCGGTGGTGGTGTGGCGCCCCTCACTACTTCACCAGGTATCTCACACAACATGTCTCCAACTCAATAGTATCCATCAACTAATCATCATTTCGAATCTATGTATTTTCTATTAGTGATCAATAAAGTAGATCATGAATCAGATTTTTATAAAATTGGAATTAAAGAATGAGGAGGATATTAAGATGAAATCATTAAAGCATGATCAATCAAAGCATCGTTATACGTTTGATGTAAATAAGCTTCAGTGAGCCATGATGGATGGCGACCCTGGTGGAGTTGTGGCCTCATGATACCAATTTAACTGAGCGGGACGCGCATAGAAGATAAAATTCACGTCAATGTTGACCTGGCGAGCACTGACTCGTCCTCCCTCACTAACAACTGACCCTCTCTTACCTTAGGTTAGGTTAAGTTACGTAGGTTAGGTTAAGGTATGTCGGATGGGTTAAAGTGTGCTTAGACTAAAACAGGTTGGCTCATGATGAATTTGTGTAGGAAAGGAGTGAGGGAGATCACTACGGGATGTCATGATGGGCAAGGACCAATTGGCGCACGTCAGGCCCGCATAAGCGTGCATTCTACCAAATCACGAGCGGGACTAAGTGAGCTGAGCTGAACTAGCAGATGAGCGCAAGACGACGTGCGGACACACACACACACTGGTGGAGGCAGAGGGAGAGAGACCTACGAGACACAACCATGGAGGAAGAAGACTCACTCTGGGGCAGGAGGCCGCCGCAGCCTCCTTGACGACGCCGGGGAAAAGAACGAGTTTAAGCAGGAGGCCGCGCGTGTCAGGGGAGGAGGAGCGGGGTCAAGGTCACACAGTTTAACATGGAGGACAGAAAAATGCATCGTGCTCCATTTTTAAGACAACTTAAATTCACACAAATAAAACGAGAAAGAGTTTATAAGATATAATTCAACAACGGGTCATAGGTTCTGACGACGCAGTTTAGAAGCATCGCCGTGTATAACATAGTACTGTACTAACATTAAAACTACAAATGACGAAGCAACACCTTCTAACTTACCAAAGCCTGAGTATGATCTAGTGCAATATAATGAAGTGAGAGTGTAGTGAAACACAGGCGTGAGTCAAGGCTACTACTGACGAAGTGACTCCATCAAGAACTTACCAATCTTGAGCGTACTGACAGTGTAATGAAGTATAAAGACTACTGAATGACGTACTGTTAAGAGCTTAGATGTTCTACTGATGAATCAAGACTAATGAACTCGCCAATCTTGAGTGTGATGACAGAGAAGTGGTGGCGTGTAATTTAATGCAGTGTAATGAAGCATCGCCATGAATAAGATGCGGAGAATCAAAACCTACTGAAAAAGTTAACACCAAGTAAGAACTCACCGATCTTAACGTTCTCCTGAAGGAGGAGGAGCTCCACTATTTCTACGTTCTCGTTGTCCACGGCGATCTGGATGGCTGAGCGGCCCAGGATGTCGGTACAGTTGACGTTGACGGCGGAGGGCGGGGAGAGACATCGCATCATGGTGTGTTTGTCTCCCCGCTCCGCCGCCTCCAGGAACACCCGCTCCTTAGGGTCCATCATGTGCCCGTCCTGTGGGGGGAGATGGTTGGGGTGAGAGGGTGGTTGCTCATCCTGCGGACAGAGGAGGAGAGAATGAGAACCTGGTTCATCCTTTCGGTAAAGGGCAGGACGGGGATAGGATGGGTCATTCTATCAGGAAGGAGGTGCGGTTGTGAGGATTATTCATTCTTTGAGTAGAGGATGGAAGGGAGGCGTGACATTATTGTTTTCACTGGGTAATTGAGGGATGGGGGAGAGGATGGTCCGTTTTATAAGGCAGGAAGGAGAGGATGTACCAGTTCTCGGTCAGTGTCCCTCAGTTTGAGAAGATGTATAGCCTCTTTGGCTCGTGCTGGGCAGGATGATGCTCATATTTAAGACCTTCATTATCCACCTGGCTACAGGGGAAGGGAAGGGGCAGTTTATAAGGACATGTCAAATTATACCTACTCTGTCCTGTAGAAAAGATTATCATTTAAGGAAGATGAAGGACCAGTTACACATTCTTCCTGGGGAAAGAGAGGCATCTTCATGAGAACACTTATTGGTTATGCACACCCTCCTGGAAAAGACTAAAATCATTCATGGAGAGTATAGACCAGATGCCCAGATTATCCTGGAAGAAAAAGGTGCCAAGCACTCAGGATAAATATTTATATATGCATGTCCTGGGAATAGCTTGATCACTTGTATAATTATGTTACGTAAACTGAGCAATAGTAACGTGGTCTCATACTGGGGATAATGTGTAAGCATGTTATGAGAGACACCTGCTACTGTACTGCATCCAGAAGTGAATATTATGCAGAATATTCTTCACAATGTGTACACCATGGTGCCCCTCAAGAGTGATATAAGAAACGCGCTGCTGAGCAGCTGCCCCCCCCCCCCCCCCCTTGGCCATGTTCGGCCTCACTCCTCAAGTCCCTCTCCCCGACCCATCCTCACCACAGGGATATCAACATAATCAAAAGTGACAATTTCGTTTCGGAAAGAAGTGGGATCAGTGTTGAAAAGTGATGAACAGTGTTTAAGCCAGTGGAAGAACAAATACTGTCAATGTATACAGCCTTAACAACATCAACCTAGAGAAGTCGACTTGTGAAAGAGACCTAGGGGTACTTGTAAGCCCGGACCTACGGCCTAGAAAACAGTGCGTTAATGTTCGAAATAAGGCAAATAGAGTATTGGGTTTTATATCTAGAAGTATAAGTAATAAGAGTGCAGAGGTCTTATTGCAACTATACCTTGCGCTAGTCAGGCCGCACCTCGATTATGCGGTTCAGTTCTGGTGCCCTTATTATAGAATGGATATCAATTCACTAGAGTCGGTGCAGCGAAGAATGGCGAAAATGATTCCGGGACTTAGAGACCTTCCATATCAGGATAGGTTAAAGAAACTAAACTTGCATTCCCTAGAAAGACGAAGAGTGCGGGGAGATATGATAGAAGTATTTAAGTTGGTGAAAGGAATCAATAAAGGGGATATAGATAAAGTTCTTATAATATCCGAGCAGGATAGGACTCGGAGCAACGGATTTAAGTTGGATAAGTTTAGGTTTAGGAGGGAGATAGGAAGGAACAGGTTCACAAATAGGGTGGTGGACGAGTGGAACAAGCTTAGCAACTTTGTAGTAAGTGCTGGAACGCTGGAAAGTTTCAAAAGGAGGCTGGATAGCTTCATGGATGATAGAGAGTGGTAGTAACTCTCGACAGGAGCTGCCATGCACAGGCCAACCGGCCTATTGCAGACTCCTTATTTTCTTATGTTCTTATGTTAATTCAGCACCAGACAGTACCAGTTAGAGTCGTGACCCACCACTGAGATAAGCACCCCTGGAACTGACCACCATCTTCTGACCAGGAGGTGCTAATCAGTCCACCATGGGAACAGCAGTGGGTCAGCTTCACACCTGACTATGAGATAACACAACTCCACCCAGTAGGGTGGGGTACTGTGTCACCACCCCACACCACACTGTGTCCCCATGACCACGTAAGGTCTTTCATATCAACATCTACTGACGAGTTACTGCACCCCGTGAACACCACACCACCCGATGTCTCCATGACCAGCCCAGGCCCGGGCCATCAACTGTAAACTATAATAATTTGTATGTTCAATTCATATTCCTTCGTCTTTAAGTAATGAAAGCTTTTGTTAAACGACCCACCCACCCCATGTCTTTGTATGTGATAAGTCATTTTTGTTCAATGTATATTTTCAGCCTTCGGGTTGTAGAACTTTTCAATAAACCGTTATTATTATTATTATTATCATTATTAATAATATTATTATTATTATTATTATTATTATTATTATTATTATTATTATTGTTATTGTTATTATTATTATTATTATTATTATTATTATTATTATTATTATTGTTATTGTTATTGTTATTATTATTATTATTATTATTATTACAAACACACACTTCATGTAACTTCTATTTTTTTATGAAATCTGTTGCTAATGGCATCACTGCCATATATATATATATATATATATATATATATATATATATATATATATATATATATATATATATATATATACGGTATATATATATATGCTGATAACCACAAGGAAAGAAGAAAACACGAAGTTCCCAAGCGCTTTCGTGTAATTCACATCTTCAAGGGTGAGTACAGACTGTACTCACCCCTGAAGATGTGAATTACACGAAAGCGCTTGGGAACTTCGTGTTTTCTTCTTTCCTTGTGGTTATCAGCATATATATATACTGTATATATATATATATATAATGTGTGTGTGTGGATGTGTAAAAAATATTAAGTATGATAAGTCGTTATTCGTATTATTTTTTCCTCTGGAAAAAGTCCCTGAAGGTTTAAAAAAAAATGCAAGTGTTGAGGCCCCGCCGACAGGGGGCACCTCACACACATAAGATAAAGTCAGTCAGCAAGACAGTGTCACACCTCCACCACTATTGTTACCTCCCAGCCTGGTCCATGATCACCTCTTGTTTATGTAACGTATTGTGGATGTAGTGTTGGGTTGGTGCTGTGGGGAGGCACAGGAAGATGGTGATGAAGAAGGAGTGTAAGATGATTAATGGGACAAATTATATACAAGCTAAGATGGAGGAAATGGAGGCCGAGTGAGTAATGGTGGCGACACAGACACACTCACATTAGGAATTACAAACGATGCGCGGCATTAAAAATAACAACAATACCATGAATGGACAGCAGAAAAATTGTTAACATAAAAAATTAAGACAATGGCAGCTCCACAATACAAGTTAACGAACCTGAGTATTTTCAATATATTTTCCTAGTATTTATATTTTTTTTTTTTATAAATTAAAGGCACAACCTCTCAGGTTGATACATAATGTTGTGGTTGAGTGAAGCTCTACCACTGACAACATAAATGACACAAATTTATCATTACCGTCGAGTTTTGAAAGATAAACAGACATTCATAACAAGGTAATCAGAGACCGTGTAGAGTACCTCACCCCGACCGTGCTCTTGTTACCGACAGTTCACTATTCGCTTGTGTTTTTATTCTGTGAAGCCATGACCGTTCTTCAAAGACTCACCACAACATATTTGAAGAGTTTTTATCTGGCAATTTATAACGTGATGAATAAAAATAAAATGATATTTTTGTCAGGAAGACCTTGACCTCACAACAGTTAATTCCTTTGGCAAATTTGACCTTTGTCATAAAAAAAATCATCCGTGTGATATTTGCCGAAAATTCATTACTGACGTCATATCATAGAGAAACGTGACAAACACAGAAAAACAAATACACGTCTCTTTTGGTGACCTTCTTGTCGACTTATCTACTGTAACAAGTCTCTTCCTTCTACGAAACTTAGATATTAACCCCCCCAAGAAAAGGTCAGTTGTTTCAGTATACACAACACAGTTCACCTATGACGTATGGTCAAATGTGGTGTTGATATAGTTGAGATGTCCTTCATTATATTACCTCATAAACCCCATCGGAGGCGAAGTAATAATAATAATAATAATAATAATAATAATAATAATAATAATAATAATAATAATACATAGATAACAGCGAAAAAGGCGAAAAAATTCCATTGAAATTTTACCATAACTGGATTCTATTTCTCTTATCAGTTAGGGGGAGGAAATGTAACGTAAGAGTAACTATGAACGCAGATCATAGACTCCAAGAGGGAAGGAATCGACCGCTGGGAGTAAAGACTCGAACTCAGGATGAATGTTGATGACAGCAAAATGTGTATAAGTTTATTAGTGATGCGTGGCAATGATTGTGTTTTTCTTTTATTTTTTTTATAATTAATAGTTTCCTTCTCGTTATTTTCATCTCTCTCTCTCTCTCTCTCTCTCTCTCTCTCTCTCTCTCTCTCTCTCTACCCAAATTTAATCTAAGTTAATCAGACACAACCTTTCGGAGTCAATACTAATCTAAAATATTTCAAAATAATTTAAGGATATTCAATAATAAACCAAAATTAACCGAAATTGACCAACACTAACTTAACCTAACCAATACTAACACAAACTAACCTAAACTATCAATACTAACAAAATCTAATTATAAACAAACTAATATTAATCTAACCTAACTTAACCTAACCCATACTAACTAAAAATCACTGACCTATGTTCACTTATTCAACACTAACTTAACCTAACCAACATTAACCTAACCTAAACTAATTCAACCAAACCACAACTAACTTATCCTAACCAAACACTAAGATAACTTCAACCTTCGTTACATATTAAGATAAAAACGACTATGTAACAACAAACTTTTATATGTAACAAAGTCAAGTATACTTTTTCACACCTTATTCACATTTGTTACTTTTTCTTCACAAATACATTAAATTTTCTGGTCCAATTTTATGCGTTTTATTGGGGACAAGTTGATATTTTTAGTGAAGGAAGGAAGGAACGAAGGCATGAAGGAAAGAAGGAAGGAATGAGGAATGAGAGAGAGAGAGAGGTGGTGGGGGGGGGGGGGGCGACGTTAAGTAAGAGTGACATTATCGGGCTGGTGGTGGCAGTAGGAGCCTGAAGGGTGGAAACACGGAAGATGGTGGTAGTCTGCAGCCCTTGAGAGAGAGAGAGAGAGAGAGAGAGAGAGAGAGAGAGAGAGAGAGAGAGAGAGAGAGAGAGAGAGAGAGAGACACGTCTAAACAACTAGGTCACTCTATTTATATTAACAGACTTAATTCAGTAAACAAACTAGTAATTGCACATCGTAAAGAGATTAACGAAGATCTAATGTTTTTATCCACACCCCCCCCCCCTTCCCCTCCCTTCCCCCTCTTATGTGTGCAGGTTTACAGAACACGATGATGTCATTGGTTTACATACGACACTGACGTCATTTGGTTTACGTATTACAGGGACGTCGTTTGGTTTACACAACGCACTGACGTCATTTGGTCTACACAACACACTGAAGTCATTTGATTTACGTATTACAGTGACATCGTTTAGTTTACATAACACACTGACGTCATTTGGTCTACACGACACACTGATGTCATTTGGTGTACACGACAAAAAATTAATTAAATTAAATCAATTAATATTAAGTATTATATATTTTCCAGTAACAAAATGTTCATATTAAGGTCTGTACTAATTAGCCTTTGTTCCATATATTAAGTATAAGCTCATATATATAGAGGGAACATGTCACCTTGAACACTGATTGTGAGTTCCATTTGAATCAGTTATCAGCCATTGTCTTAATTGTGAGTCATTGTAATAATTGTATGTATTGTATACTGTATGCATTCTGAAGTGAGCACAAGAGTTATTATTAATGATTCAGTGTTCATCGTAATAGAGTTAGTGAATCACAATGTATGCAGTCCTGGTCTGACAATCTCATACCTCAGCATCAAACTTCGACCCTTTGATCACACCATTCACTTGGTACACATACAAGTTTATTGAACACACTCATGTGAACCTTGTCATATTGATTCGAGCAATGCCTTAATGTTTTGTTCAATATCTCGTCTGTGTGTTTGTTTAGAACTTTAGATCATGTTTGAAGTCACTTTACATCGGCGTGTCTGAGTTGTGATCTTATGGGGTTTAGTGTATGAATTCCCGTTGTGGTAATATTCTGATAAATTCCTAAAAACCGACTCCTGTATATTCTCATTAGTAACGATCTATCAGTGGAATTCCTGTTTGTTTAAGAGTATATGTCTTTATCTAACTTGATCTTGTATAAATTATCTAATGACCAATATTTACTGTTGTTAGTGTGAATGAGTCCTGTAGTTTAACACTCTATTGACCCAAAACTAAGAGTAGTGTGAATGAAAGTGACTGTTATATAAACATTTATCTTTAAATATTCTATTGTGTGTTAGTGCTTCGCTTAATTGTGGAGTGTTGATTGTTGTGATGATTGTAAGATTAAGTGTGTGTGAGTGTGTGTGTGTATAAAGTGAGAGCGAGACTACGATCAATTCCACGACGTATATAAATCACATTACAAAGACCTTCAATCGTCCTTTAGATAACAGCTCCAAGACACGGATGACAATAACGTCACCACTATTGGCAGCTATCATGACTATCCTGCCATCACCACCTAAGATACGGCTGGCTACCTCTCTCTGATGAAAATGTGTGTGTGTGTGTGTGTGTGTGTGTGTGTGTGTGTGTGTGTAACTACGAGAGAGAGAGAGAGAGAGAGAGAGAGAGAGAGAGAGAGAGAGAGGAGCCAAGGAGCCACACCACCCAATTATCACCTTACGCCACAGCTATAGACCGGTGTTGTGACCCCGCTGGTATTCACAGTTTGTGGACCTCATTAATCCCTTACATCACATTCTCAATAAAAGGAATGATAACAAAAATGGTCTTTGTGTATAATTATAGAGGAGTTCAAGTCTGTCTTTATGTCTGTCTGTCTGTCTGTCCTATTGGCTCTCGGTTCCGTCTACATTTCTTTTTGGTGCACAGTTCAAGATCTGAATTCTCAAAGCGTCCCACGTAAAACATATCCCCCTAAAGTGAGAATAAGAGTCAGTACATGTACCTACAGTTGTTACAATAGTGTTTTACATACAACATCGATACCATTTTGGTTACCATGTTAAACTTGCTCAGATGGGTTCATATAATCGCCAGCAAATTTATAGATACAAATAATTTACGAGCATTTTAGAATCATGGTATTGAGGCCGAGTTATTGTATGTAAGATTAAATGATGTGAAAGAGACATGCGTCACCCTCCTGGTTAGTGAGTAACGACTTACTAGTTGCAGCAAAAAGTGATATGTACAGTACTTAAGTTGTTTATATTCCTTGATGCAATTACTGTCTCTCGCTATCTCTTCCTTTCTGTCCTGCATTGCCTTTCTTCCCTCCCACTATCTCTTTACCTCAGTATAATACAGAATACTGCTTCTCATTTTCTCCCGTTCTTACAGCCCTCACCTCATCATATCCCTTTCAACTCCCAGTGCACCAGTCCCACCCCACCAGCCCCACATCAGTCCCACCCCACCAACCCCACCTCACCAGCCCCACCTCTCAGCTCTAAGACATCATCTAATAACTCTCGGGATTTCCTCAGGTCTGGTCTCTTGCCTTCGAGGGAGACGGTGTGAGAGACTCGGGTCACCTTGTGGTTCTTCTTATACATTCTTTCTACTACTAATCATACGTCCATTATATGACAACAGTGTGTGTGTGTGTGTGTCTGTGTGTCTGTAAATACTTTGCTGACAATAAATTCCGATATATCTAATACACTCTTAAATACCAAATTGCGAAAAAAAAATCCTACAACTGACACAAGGATACCGCATATATCGGGAACTAGAAGGTGACAATGCTGGGTGAAGAATTCTATCCGTATTGTACATATTAAGCCACACAGGGAAGGTATTACCTGGTGTGAGAGCCAGTGTATGAGTTAATGGCACTGTTGAATCTCTGCCACACCACAACTCAATTCGGACTACCCGAGGATGTATTGACGGCAACATTCCACTACCGAGTGCCACGTGCAGACAGTGCTAACCCCACATACCAGGCCAAACACAGGAATGGTAATTGCCACTTAGTTCTGTCTCCCTCGTATTGTTCCCTGTATACTGTGATGCAATGATGTGATTTAAGTATATAAAGTTTACTTATCTGAAAAGAAGTAACCACGCCCTCACACACTCACCCACGCCATCAAACACTCAAACACGGTCTGTCACACTCACACATGCACCATGTTTACACCCATGCACCAAGTCCACACCCACGTACTCACCACAAAAAGTATCTTTACGGAAGGATCCGATGAATTTTAAAATTAACCCCGTGACTCTTGTTGTCTTGGTAGGGTTGTCAAGATCCTTCGAATATTGTGTCATTTTCTCTCACATAAAATTGTAAGGTTACTTTATCGAGCGACTACACATACAGTACACCTTCAGCATATGCAAACGAAATTACGAGCCCCCCCTACACATACAAGGATATAGCACACATAGACACAAACACGTAGGCCATACTAAGGTCCATTCAACAGTGGACGAAAATGAGTATTTCCCGAGCATGGCGTCACCAATCCCACACCCAGCCAGGCCATGGCCCCTACAGTCCGTATGCTTATTACTTGACTCTTAATTGCTAAAGTATAAAGCTGAGATAATGGCTGACCGTGTGTTATTTGATGACCTATGATTAGGGAAGAGACACTATGAACTTAAACGTAAAATCCAGTGTGTGTGTGATACTAGGATTGGTAGGTTATGGAAACATTATCCGTAATAATTATGATCGTTGTACACTATGACCAAGGATATTAGTTTTTGTATTAAATGTGAAAATAGAGGCGGCTCGATTTCCTGTTGCAACATAAGTAAATGACTTTGGCCCAACAAATGTGAGGCTCTAGAACGCATGAATGTTAGTTAGTTGCCCATCTGTTGCCTCAAACGACCACAGTAGCATTATAATATTTTGATCAAAGAAGACTTCTCTACAGCATGGATTGTGATGATGTAGGACACAGTTTTTTTTAGATTTCTGCAGCAGCATATGTAACTATGCTTTTGTCGCATATGTTAGCATGCTAGGTACGGCTAACACTAAATAACTGTAAAATATTTCATGAAATTTAGTTTAATCCAAAGGTGTAAAGTGTGGATCATTGTACAGGCCTGGTGCGTGCCTCAGTCTGCCCCATGTGACGTAATCATTGCTCCACCCACATGTGCGCGAGGAGACCTTGTAGTCTAGAAAGTCTACACACACACACACACACACGCACACTGTCGTTATTCAACCTGAAGTATATCGGCAAAAAATTTTCTTGGCTTCATATCGATTCAGTGCAACTAAATTATTCAGTCGACCCATTTGGAACCTTGGCAGTGGTCGCCCCAATAGGTCATCCTCGTGCGTTAAGATACTCACTGTTCTTTGGATCACGTGAGAAAATTTCGCTAAGAATTTATACCAATATATGATTCTGATATTCATTTGATTCGCTTAGTCTTCAGGTCAAATTTTCAAATACCAAAAAGAATAATATGATTTTCTGTGATATTTGTGTCAGGCGCCAATTCCCCTTAATTGCGCAAGGCGACGCTCACGTTTTCATTTGTTTACACTGGAGATGAGCGATTTCACTCCCTGAAATTAAAAACAAATCCTAGATTGGTTTTAAAAAAACATATAAATTTACCGTAGAAACTTATTTCGTTCTTACAATTCATATGTTCAGCAGTCTACATACTGCCTGAGATTAAGCCTATACTGTATAGCGTTATCTCGTGAAGAAATACGTGATTCACAAGACGCCCCCAAAAATAAATAAACCGTATGCTTTTTCCCTGATTCTTCCATACTTCTTACTTTTATATCACTCTTTTATCGCTTCTCCTTTACTTCCTCTTTATTGGTTGTTATGCTGGTTTATATCCAGCCGGAGTAAAAGTTAATCATAGGACATAGACGTGGAGAAGAATGTTTCCTACGTGTGTGTGTTATGTTAGGGTTTATTGGGAGACTCGTGAGTTACTGCTCAATGTCGAGGCTTTGTAGTAATTTACTCAGGATCGAACTTCAAACGAGAGAGAGAGAGAGAGAGAGAGAGAGAGAGGGGGGGGGGGGGGGGTCCGAAAACTTCAATACGTTCCTCGTGGATTACCAGTACATAACAACAACGTCTTACATTTTCTTGGTGTTGTCAATATTTTGTTTTCCTTTTTTTTATTTCCGAGGTTAACAAGGAACTGGTTATTACTAATGAATTCGCTGCTTAAAGTCATCTAACACGGCCTTCGTGTTATAATTCGTGTTTACAAGTATCCTAGCTACAGCGTTTCCAATTGGTTGAATTATTCAGGCATGGCCAATGATCGCTAACCTAACATATCGGATAAATGCTTTCATGAGAGCTTTTGTTTTATTGGTTGTGAGCTGTAGATCACTTTTTCACAAGGGAATCTCGAATATACTGTATACTATATTATATTGCAAACTTACTTACGTTGCCATATAACTCTTAATATTTTGGAGTAACATATTGCTCAGTCTGCAAGAGTAATATTTCTAAATACTGTCAACTCAGGTATTGTCTGGTATTATGGACGAGGTTCATTGTTTCGTCCAAAAGTTTCATTCACATCTGGTATGAGAGACGATGGCTATTATTCGGATTAACGATCGACGAACTTATGGCCTTGAAGCTGGATTTGTTTTTGTGAACTATTTTCATATATTCAAAGACCAGCTGAGAGATCTTACAGGGAATATGGAACACAATACACCAGTGAGACAGTGACCCTGGGAGACATTAATCAGAAAGACAGCAACAAAACCACTAACCAGTCTGGTAATGAACCAGTGAGACAATGAGTCAATAAGGTGGTACATTCGTCAGAAAACGAAACAGTGAGATTGATCCAGTGAACCAATGAAATCATGAGCTGGGAAGACAGTGAATCAACGAGGCAATGAGTCAATGAAATCATAAGCCAGTAAGACAACGAGCCAGTGAGTCAATGAACTTATGAAACCTTGAGCCGAGCCAGTAAAGCAACGAGCCAGTGATCCAGTGAGACATTGAGCCAATGAACCAATGAAACCTTGAGCCAGTAAGACAGCGAGACAGTTAACGAGACCCCAAGAGAGCGACGGCAGAATAAATTGTCAACTTTGCGTAAAGATATTATTAAATGGTTTGACTTACCCTATCAACTATTAACTTTCGACACCATCCCCTCATCTCTCCCTGTCTTACCCTGCTTAACCACCCCCCCCCCCCACGACCTGCCCCTCCCCTCTACCTCTAGCCCACCTCCCCTTACCCCCACCCTCCTCTCTCTTCCAACCCTCCCCACTCCCTCTATTCTCCCCTCCTCCTCTGCCTATCTTCCCTCCCCTCCCCTGCTTCCCCTACCATGTCCCTCTATTGCTTCCTCTCTTGACAATTCTATTCCTTCCCTGTTTCCCTTCCCTGCCGGCACCATTCTTTCCTTCCCTGCTAGCATCATTCCTCCCCTCCCTGCTAGCATCATACCTCCCCTCCCTGCTGGCACCATTCCTCTCCTCCCTGCTGGAATCATTCCTCCTCTCCCTGCTGGCACCATTCCTCCCTCTCCTCATTTGCTTACAGTATGTTTTATTCCTTCAGTAGAGTTTAGCCAGACGTGTGAGTGTCGCTCTTGGCTCACTGACTTATTTTCCGCTCCCTTACGCCGCTCTGCCTCTCGCACAAGTCTTGAGCTTAAACCAGTTGAAATTTGAAAATTGAAGCTAAAATTGAAACAGTCGTTCTAGTCAGACTCTTACGGGTGGATTTTGCACAACATCAACAATAACAAAATGTCTGAAGCTTGTGAAAGCTGAGGAATATATTTACAGTACCTGAACCAAATGGCTTGTATTATGGCGTATCTTCTGGACTACAAAAACTTATATGATGTTAATAAAAACACATTGAAATTTTTTACCTCGATTTTACGTAAACTTTGTTGTATTTTCTCCTGTTTTTATTCTTATTTTTTTGAGAAAATAAAGTTATGGCTGTAGACTGAGGAGACAAAAAAAATTAAAGATACAGAAGCATAATATAAAACAACTACTTGAGTAATGAAAAGGCAAAAAAACCACAACCATAATAAAAATACAGAAACTTTTCATTATTCATTTGTAAAAGAGGTTTTAGATATATACGTCCGTCTTCCTCGCTGTCAACTAATCCACTGAACAAGGAGGGAAACATAAAGACCAGTATAGTGTTAGTAAATATTCGTTACTGTAGTCTTCTATTCTTACAACTAGTACAGGTGATACACACAGGTGAGTTGCGTTGTTTGCTGTTCGTGTTCCTCGTCTCCTGTAAGACAACGGCACAGTGACTCAAGATTGTTTCATGTATTTATAACTCAGTTTGCTTAATACTCTACTTTGGTATTCCCAGGTTCTTCCTTGGGGGGTTGTTGTTGATGAGAAACGTAGCTGGAGAAACCACATACAAGCCATTTACAGTAAAGTCAATAAACACTCGTCAGTCATTCACTCTTGCAGCAATGAAAGAAATCTATTATGATCTTGTTTACCAACACTTGATACACTGTCACACACTATGGGGGCCTTTGGCTCTCCAAAACACATCCCGTGATTATTGCACAGAAGAGAGTTGTGCTGACAATGACCTTCTTGAAAAAACTGATCACACTAACGAACAATTTGCTAAATTGAAAATTTTAAAACTAGAGGATATTAACACCTACTGATGTGCCCTATATGTTTACAAATCTGTCAGTCACTTGATTGACAATAATTATTTCCAGTTCCGGAATAATCAGAGATACAACTTAAGGCACCCAGAGCTACTAAGACCACCCCCCCCCCCCAGTGCGCTCCTCTCAGTCCCAGACCTCCATAAAATATCACGGTGTGAAGGTGTGGAACAACTTACCCCCACCCATCAGAGCAAAGACTATGCTCCCTTCCCTTAAAGTTTAAATCATCACTTAAAAAATATCTATTGTCTAAGTATTAATATTCTTGCAATATCTACTTTATATTCCTGCTTACATTGTACCACCAAAACCGTTATGTCATAGATTGTCATGTAGGTAGACAGAAACTACCATTGCAATAATTATAGTTGCCAACTAGACATGATACTGACAGTTCGGTCCTCTTGTTCCACCTTAGTACAACCCATATTGTATTGCTTCCCTCCCTTATCATATTAATGTGTATCAACACCACTGTAAAATATGTATATACTTATAATATAAATGTAAACAAAAAATAAATAAATAAATAAATAGTGATGTGATAACCGTGGTAACATTCTGATATGTTCTTACTTCCACCATATTACGTGTACTATTCCAGATGATACTAAATGTTACATAATACTTCCTTGTGATAAATGTACAGTATATATCAGGTGCCTTCGAAAGAGCTCAGGTTCTCAACTGGCTCAGCCATGTTAATATTGTTATTATTATCCACTCTGTATCTGTGTTTTCTGGATAACTAAACTGTTTCATTATCAATATATCAATATCAATGAATGTTACTCGTATATGAATAGAGAAGAATGCATTTAGCTGGTGAAGTGTAGTTGAAGTAGAAAATAACTTAATATTAATATCAAAGTTACAATGAGACTCGTACCTTAACTTTATAGGCTCAGTTAACATCAGTTAGGAGATAAATTCAAGTTATAGAATCATTTCCCAAAATATTTTATGCCTTAATTTCGTCTGGTGTTAAGTGAACGTTTCTAGTTAAGGAAGCGCCTCAGCGTAGTGTTGATGTATATAATTGATGATATCTTTATGCTTAACTTTAAGACAGCCAGTTAGGTACATTCTTACACTATACAGTACAGTATACGAGGAACATCCATAGTAAGAACATTATGAGAACCACACCCCCTGACTCGTCACAAACATATCCCGGCGGCCTTCTTTTCTTCTCGTCCTAAATACAGAAGACTCCAGTTGACATACACACAGGTAGATAATTAACAGGATAATGTAAGCTACTGTATTATCTAACTCAACAGAAACAATATGTTAAAGAAAATCCCAGTAATCATGAATAAAACAATGCACTGGATATTCCTAAGCCATTAACATTCTAAATGAATAAAGCAGCCCGATGGACCATTTAAATAATATTAGGTAAAGCAAATCCCCGAGTTCGTGGACCTAATTATAACCCTCACAGAAGCTTCCAAAACACACCCCGCGCCCTCTCCTCGGGGTAGGGAGGGGGGGGGGGGGGGCACCTGCTCTCTAAGGGCGCGCTGATTGGCTGCCGCTGATGGAGCCAGAATGGGGTTGCCAAGAGACCTGAGTCTGCATATTTTGAAGTCATAAGGAGACAGGGGTTACGGAAGACAGGTAAAGAACCATATTAATGAATCAATCAGTAAAGGCATATGAGAAAAGACTGAACATGTCAATAAATATTTAGACGGTAAATGACCAGGTGTGAAGCAGGTAAACAGGTGAACAGAGACACCGTCAAGAAGATATGTTGAAATCTTGGAATCGTGTGCTGGGAGAATGAAGTAATTAGTCCCACAGGTGAGTAATAACTTAATCAAGACAAGAATAGACGTAAATAGAGTAAATATACAAACAAAAAACATGATAAATACAATAATGAATAATATAAGAAATATGGTGATAGGAGAACAGTTAAATAATTAGACATAGCGGAAGATAAACTAAGAAGACTTAATGGCTGATAAATGACCTGGGATAAAGAATTAGGGGGGTAGGTATACCAACCAACCCCCCCCCCCCCCTGTCACACACACTTTTTATTGGTCAATGCAACTTCGGATTAGACATGATTCATCTTCTTACATACTTATCAGTCAAGTTAGCCAACGAGTCTGAGGCCTGGGAAGAGTGTCACCCTCCCCTGTACCCGGGTCAGTACACCGCAACCCCTCCCCGCCCCCCATCTTGATTCAGTAACAGACAACCGGAAAATTAAAGCCGAAACGTACTTTATATCATCAGCTTCCCTCAGTGGCTAACAAGGATATTCACTCAGGTACTAAAGGACGAGAATTGTGAATTTCAGAATAAAAAAAATTATCATATAAGGTTTAATAGCAATATTATCCGGGCCAGCTAGCTATCTACTAGTACAACGCGGTAGTGATCTCAAGGACATGTTCCTAGTACGTATCCACACCTACACTGTCCTCACCGTACTCCCCTTGTCAACAGAATCATTTACTTCTCTGGTAATAAAGTCGCCTGAGACTAAAATAAATCTTTGTATAAGTAAGTCGATGACGTTCACAGTAGACAGTCTGGGTATTCCTGGGACCTGTTCTGTGGGTTCTGTATTGTACACTTGAGAAGTTGACAAAAATTTTAAGGTCTGTAGAAGTCACCGTGTTAACAGGTGTGGCAGGTAAAGGCTTGCTTGTGTGGGTGTGTGTGTGTGTGTGTGTGTGTGTGTGTGTGTGTGTGTGTGTGTGTGTGTGTGTGTATTATCTTTGAAGGGCACTTATCTGATCACCTTTTAAATATCTCATAACGAGGACACGACTGAGTAGCTTATGTCTCGTCGCAGAATAAATTGAACCTCATAATATTAGAAGCTGACGGCAACGTCCTCCTCGTCTTAAATGAAAATATAACATCAATACACCGTGTTCCTTCGTGTGGTCGAACAGCAGCGGAGTGATTTTCGCTTTACATTCTGACAACTTATAAAATTCTTCGCGAATTGGTCCTCGTGAATGGGAGGAGATTTATAGCTCCATAAATCCTCATTCCAGCTTCATTTAAGTCGTAGTTGACTCAGGGATGAGACTGTTGCCTTCGGGCTCCTGGAATTGGCGCATCTCAGCGTGTGGTAAAATACATTTACGTCGGATTTGGTCTCTGTGCTCTTGGTAAGTTTTATAACGGTGACAAAAAAGCAAACTGAGACTTGAGCAAATGTTCTCTTTCATTCAACACAAAAAATTATAATTCTAACAAAATTGGAAAGAAAAAATGTGACAAACTGTGAGAGAACAAGAGAAAGAAAGATCAATTGCTTTCAAACAACATGAATGCACTGTCTAATGTACATAGCACATTTATTTACTATTTATTACAGTTCATTAAAAACCTAGAGTTCATTTCCACTTAATTTTCTTCATTTTCCAAGACCAACGCAGACAAAGAAAACCCAGACACGAATCCTACAAACAGTACTTAACTAACTCAACACTGCATCTTCCTGGGATTAACTTAAGAGTTAAATGTCATCTATCTGGTGTTCCTCCCTCAAGAAATTCCTGGAAACTGTGCGGGTCTTCAGGGAGAGCGAGGCACTTAGTGAGTCGTGTACCCCCAGGGGAGTCTTAATGCATCGACAACAGGTATGAATCTCCCAGTCTTGATAACATCTACCTGGGCTGTCACTCTCGACTGTCGTTCTCTCTAGCTCTCTTCTCTTCTTATCACTCAACCATCCTTATGTGTTACACTATCCATCCTTTATTGTTAATATGTGTTGCATTTCACCCTGTATCTTTACTGTATGTGTTACGATTATGTATGTGTGTTGAAACAAGCGTCACGTCATAAAGGGTACACAACTGGATATATTTCCTTCTGCACAGTAATTATCTTCACTTTTATTATTATTATTATTATTATTATTATTATTATTATTATTATTATTATTACATCTCGACATCAGTTACTTCTTTTTTGTCTAGTTAATATCATCTATACACAAAAATAAACACAGCACGTATCCCTTTACAAGACACTATTGGCCTGTTCGAGAAAATCATTAACTTGAGGATTTTCTTCTGAGACAAAAAAAAAGGGGGCAAAAAAAAACATCGTTAGATAAAATCGATTCTTAATTAGGAGTCACATTAGCTGGCTGTTGTTTCTCTGAAGGAAGAAGAGAGAAGAGAGAGAGAGAGAGAGAGAGAGAGAGAGAGAGAGAGAGAGAGAGAGAGAGGCTCAAATCACAGCCAGGAGCAGCACCACACCCATCAGAGGCACAAATATCACCCTGGCCCGACACTCACCTCCTAAAGTTGTGGTTGGATCTCCTTGTTAGTGGAGCAGCGCCCTAACACCACAACCCGATGCTCTCGTATCTGTGACTCACAAATTCCTGGAGCCAAACGTAACATAATTTAATTCGAAGTATTCTAACCTATCCTGACCTGATCTAACTTAATCTAAAACCCTACGAGACTCTTCCTTAATCTAACCTAACCAAACTTACCATAAATTAATCTAACTTTGCCATCCCTAACTTGGTCTAACTTAAACAAACAAGACCTAATCTATGCTACCTAACCATAACTAAAAAAATCACAGTTTTAGTATATAAGTTCAGGTCAGGTACCAGGTCAAGGGAGAAGTAAAGTCGCAGTCATTACTTCCTGAGGTGTAACACAGGAATATAATATACGTGTTTATACAGAAATATAACTGTAATTTACCAAACGAGAAGAAACAAACACAAAAATACCTTGAAAAAAATAACAAGAATAAGAAATACCAAACGAAAATACCAAATGAATAATGAAAAACTTGGCAAGTGTAACAGAATGAATAATAAGGGCGAATTCTTGTCGCCAATGTATTGAACAGGAAGATCAATGCTTTAACCTTCACAGGAGTTATTTAACAGCTTCAGCAGAACACAGAACAAAGCACAGTTTATGTTAGGAAAAATTCTTCTTCGTTTCCAGTGTGTGTGTGTGTGTGTGAGTGTGTTTTAAATGGTTGTTTATTACTTGACTGTTAAACGAGGCATTATATTACACCACTTATCAATAATAATGCTATTTGGTAGCCTGTGTTTGTGGTTAATGATCATGTGGCACTTAACTACTAAAGAGGGTGTCGCTCTACCAGTCTGTGTGTGTGTGTGGCAAAAATTTAGACTAATATTTGAAGTTGGGGGATGTGTTTATGGTAAAAAAGTTGTTTATAGCCTAACCTAACTAACTTTTGGCGATCAGAGAGAGAGAGAGAGAGAGAGAGAGAGAGAGAGAGAGAGAGAGAGAGAGAGAGAGAGAGAGAGAGACCATACTCAGCTCTCACCTCTTCCTTCTGAATTACTTTGATTCACACACACACACACACACACACACACACACACACACACACACACACACACACACACACACACGTGTCTGGTTCGACAAGAAATATAAAACCAGTGTCCTCCTGAGTGGTGTAACGGAGGCCAGAAATCAATCTTCTCCCTCCCCCGTCACAACACCCACACCCTCCCTCCCCCACCACAACACCCACACCCTCCCTCCCCCCTCACAACACCTACACCCTTCCTCCCCCACCACAACACCCACACCTTCCCTCTCCCAACACAACATCCACACCCTCACCTCCCCCAACACCCACACCTTCCCTCCCCCATCACAACACCCACACCCTCCCTCCCCCACCACAACAACCACACCTTTCCTATCCCAACACAACACCCACATCCTCCCTCCCCCAACACAACACCCACACCTTCCCTCCCCCACCACAACACCAACACCTTCCCTCCCCCACCACAACACCCATACCTTCCCTCCCCCACAACAACACCCACACCCTCCCTTCCCCAACACCCACACCTTCCCTCCCCCACCACAACACCCACACCCTCCCTCTCCCAACACCCACACCTTCCCTCCCCCACCACAACACCCACACCCTCCCTCCCCTAGGTATACCCAGTGTTAAAGATAGAATAATTGAAGTCAACCTCATGATGGCCCTGAGGCTTCTGCGTGGTGATCCTGATAACATTGTTTCCTTAAAATTGCTAGAATGTATGAACCATGGGACTACTGAGTCTAATGGATCCAAACTACAGCTACACATATGAAGATATTTGGACTAGACCACCTGTACAAAGTTGAGACACAACAGCGCTTCCTGCCAACCTGGCGGACAGTTCCCTTCGATATCACAATACCGACGTATCCGCCTAAAAAATTAATTATACAAAGCATTTATCTCCAACACACTGCCAAATTGAGAGCTCTTAAACACATACACACTCTACAGACTGATGATAATATCACACAGACCATCTACACTGATGGGTCTCTAAACACCGCCTGTGGGAGGGCTGGAAGTGCTATTGTTGTGACTCAACCTGACGGTAATATAATTGAGAAAGGAGTTAGAATTAACAACTGGGCATCCACTCTACAAACTGAATTAGTTGCCATACTCACAGCTATTAAATTCATTGAAACCACTGTTACTGACAGTCTCATCATCACTGACTCTCTATCCTCACTACTTGCCCTTGGTACCCTCGACTCAGGTTGTCACGCTCTTGTCTCTGAAGCCAGACACAAATATGCGTGCCTTGTTGACCGGGGTGTCAGGGTCAAACTGTTGTGGATCCCCTCTCACATAGGCCTCATAAAACATGACAGAGTTGATGCCCTCGCCAAACTCGCGTCTAACAAAGACACCGTTGAATACAATTTGGGTCTGTCAAAAAGAACCCTTAAAACTGTAATTAGGAAAGAACTTATTGATGAGTTTGACGCAAGTAGACAAGTGCAAACAGGCACTAGTCAATCCATAGTTTACCATGATGAGATGTATCAAGTGAAACACGTTTATGGAGCAAGTAACAAGATCACTAGATTACAAGATGTTGTAACAGCTAGATTAAGGTTAGGATATAAGTACCTTTGGCAGTATGTTCCTCAAGTAGATGTAAACAAAACTAAATGTAAAGTGTGTGGCCATACATATGGCCACACACTTGAACACTACGTCCTCGACTGTGTGAAGATAGAACCTTTTAGGGACAGGTCCAAGCACACTGTGTGTGAAATGGCACAACACTTCATCTCTAATGGCAAGATAGCCGACATATTAAGATTGTATCCACTTTTTTGCACTTAGTATCTATGTCAGTTCTCATGTACAGAACCAAATACGCAATGTGCTTGAATACCTCCCACGTAAATGTGAATAACAAAGTGTGAGGCCAGACATACTGCCTCACACGCCTGTTCTCACGCATTTGTGAATAAGTTACCCTTTATGTATAGAACTAAACAAATAATATAAATGAAATACTGTGTAACTTTCAGTGCCATAATATCCTGACAACGGGGGTTAATTATTATGACCCTTTGTAAACCCTACTCTGTAATCCTTTTGCGCTACCGCTCACAGGATGAGTGTGGGGTGCACAATAAAGTAGCCGCTGCAAGCGGCAAAATCAAAAATCAACCCCCACCACAACACCCTCCCTCCCCCAACACCCACACCCTCCCTCCCCCAACACCCACACCCTCCCTCCCCCACCACAACACCCACATCCTCCCTCCCCAACACAACACCCACACCTTCCCTCCCCCACCACAACACCAACACCTTCCCTCCCCCACCACAACACCCATACCTTCCCTCCCCCACCACAACACCCACACCCTCCCTCCCCCAACACCCACACCTTCCCTCCCCCACCACAACACCCACACCCTCCCTCTCCCAACACCCACACCTTCCCTCCCCCACCACAACACCCACACCCTCCCTCCCCCACCACAACACCCTCCCTCCCCCAACACCCACACCCTCCCTCCCCCAACACCCACACCCTCCCTCCCCCACCACAACACCCACACCTTCCCTCCCCCACCACAACACCCACACCTTCCCTCCCCTACCACAACACCCACACCCTCCCACCCCCAACACCCACACCTTCCCTCCCCCACCACAACACCCACACCCTCCCTCCCCCACCACAACACCCTCCCTCCCCCAACACCCACACCCTCCCTCCCCCAACACCCACACCTTCCCTCCCCCACCACAACACCCACACCCTCCCTCCCCCACCACAGCACGCACACCTTCCCTCCCCTACCACAACACCCACACCCTCCCTCCCCCAACACCCACACCTTCCCTCCCCCACCACAACACCCACACCCTCCCTCCCCTCCACCACACAGTGCCCGGGTCAACGTGCACTATGCCAGTATTCATCGGTAGGGTACAGCATATTATCCAAGAAGGTCGTCGGGCTGTTATGAATTATTCTTAAGTTAAATATACACGTTGAATATATGAGCCAGTGTTTGTAGTGTGTCTACCTATTACCGGCCGCTCTATATACTTGTTTTATATTACCTTATAATATGGGAGAGAGAGAGAGAGAGAGAGAGAGAGAGAGAGAGAGAGAGAGAGAGAGAGAGAGAGAGAGAGAGAGAGAGAGAGAGAGAGAGAGAGAGAGAGAGAGAGAGATGTCTTAACGTAGAGAACATTATGTAAACATGTTTATGACATTATTAAGCTCTTACGTAGATTTTGTGACGCTTAATATATACTGTATGAGTATACTGTATTTTATGGTACGTTCATCGTAAACCTTCCCCTTTGTCATGCTGTGAACAATGCACACCGTCCCCATGCCATGCAGTGTACACCCCCACTTGCCATGCCATGCACAATGTACACCACCCCCCTGCCATGCCATGAACAAAATATGAGTAATATTTACATAGCAATATGTTTGTCAACGAACTGTACATACTTGGTCACTGTTGCGTCCATGCCAGAGACACATCACCAGGACAATGGTACCAAAAAAAAACAAAACTGAACGGAACACAAACTCAATACCACCCCCCCCCCCCTCCACCCCCCGTTTACTCCACCTCTCCCTCCCTCCTACTCTTTCATCTCTTTCTTCCTCCCATCATTCTCCATCCTACCTCCTCCTTTTCTCCAATCCCAAGCTTTCTCTCTACCCGCCCCTCTCTCTCTCTCTCTCTTGCCCTTCCTTTGTTCACGCCCCCCCTCCCCCCCACCCTCCCCAGCATCCCACCATCAAACACTAGATCACATCACAAGTAGTATACAAGAGACTTAACGGTACTTCCTCGTCATCAAAGCTTCGGACGCTAAAATTTTTTATTTTTTCACTGTTGTAGAATTTAATAATCGGTATATATCTGTACAGCAGTTAAAAATGAAGTCAGAACAAGTTGGATTAAGCAGTTTTATCCTTTTTTATCTCCAGTTAGTGATAAAGCGAAAGGGGGAAAAAACGACATAGGGACGTTAAAAGCAGCGGGCCCAGTTAATGATTTAAGGTAAGACAGAGAGGCAGTGAGCAAGGACGAAGGGAAGGGGCTGACTGGCTTACAACACGACTGGTCTTTGGTATAATCTTCTCGCAGTAAGATTAGTTTTGGTGAGTTGGACACGACAGGTTATAGAGTTGTGCTGTAATCTTCCTCGGGTTAACATTAGTTTTAGGGGCAGATGTATCATAGAGGTGTGAGTTAAGCTCTTCTAGGAGAATTATTATCATGCCGAGTGAGTGTGTCCCGGATGAAGAGTGATAACACACGCGCTCCTTCTGTTATCTTATAGTGGAATTATATTTTTTGTTATAATTACTTTTCGTTATGCGTGAACATTTTTTTAGCCTTGAGTCTATGTGTGATTTCACTTACCCCTTTGAGCACTGCCATCGGTCACCACGACACTTAAACCTTAGATAATTATTTCCTGGTAGTTCATTTTTCAAGTTTATAATAGTGTGTGTGTGTGTGTGTGTGTGTGTGTGTGTGTGTGTGTGTGTGTGTGTGTGTGTGTGTGTAGTGGACGTCGTGTAAGCTGTACTGGAGTATGATGTATATATGTGAAATAAAGTAACGAACAATAAAATATTATTTTAAAATTGGTTACTAAGAGGAAAATAAACTTGATATATAAATTACGGTTAGAATGATGGAAATAAACTTGATATATAAATTACGGTTAGCATGATGGAAGTAAACTTGATATAGAAATTACGGTTAGCATGATAGAAGTAAACTTGATATATAAAGCAGAAAGAGTATTACTGAAAATAACAAAAACAGATTAAAATACATACTACGTTAATATTGATTCTTGTAAAATACGGTGAGCGTCTCTGGCATGGGTGGAGGAGCATAAGGCAAGGAAAGAGAAGAGATGAAACTCCTCCTAATTTCTCTCATCACACGAGGTGGTCAACACGTGTCAACACAATCATACGAAAAGTGATTTTGTTCTCGCGTTTTATTGTTACCCTTCATAACCAGTTCAGTATATCAGCTGGTCTTTATATTTTCAGGTGAATATTGTCTTGTATTCCCCTATTCACTATTTACTAATACTATTAACATGCACTTACAAATAATAATAATAATAATAATAATAATAATAATAATAATAATAATAATAATAATAATAATAATAATCTACCATCTGTGTTCTGTCGATTTTTCTCACATGACTCGATAATTTTCCTTGAATAACCATTTAAAAAAAAGAATATCTCCTACTTTATATAATTTTTGTTCTTTTGCCACATTTTGTTCTTTGTTAATATCACCATATAATAAAGTTCTTGAATATACTAGAATCAATATTTCTTTTCAATATAATTTTTCAATAATTTGATGCTGTTTGAAAATAAAATTCTTGATAGTTGAACTTTAATGATCCTCACCTCAGCTCTAGATGCACTGTACTGTACTGTACTTCACATGCCAAATACATGCAAGAATTAATTGTTTAACTCTCATTATATTTTCTAAGTTATCTTTTATTACTGGGGAACTACAGCATCTATAAGCTTCTACCAATGACGGGCATTAGTGTGTGTGTGTGTGTGTGTGTGTGTGTGTGTGTGTCACGCTAAATAGGGATCTTTGGGAAACAACGATTACACACACAATATTTTGTTTTTAGGAAGATTCAAATTTGTTTGTATATATGGACGCCCATAATACAAACTTCAAATGATCAGCAACATTACTAACCAAAAGTGACCAAACATAACCTCAATTGGGTATACAGTAGTTTGGTAACGTATTAGATGAAATAAAGCAAATATTTACCATTAAGTTATGGGAGGAAAAAGTTATTCCTCTTTGGATAGCAACGTCAATTAGGTTTTAAGTCTTAATAAGGTGATTATCCCTATTTAGCGTGATATATACTGTATGATCTATCTTGTTATAGCTTTAAGTGTCAACTGCTAGATACACTGAGCACCGATCACTTAGCTCCAGCAATTGTTAAAGGACAACTTTTCAAAATTAGGATAAATATAATTTTTATAAATAAATAAATATATAAATATAATATAAAAAAATACAAGCGCTTGCATAAAAATCTTTACTGCTTACGTCTTCGCAATTGCTTTTTTCCGTCGTCAGAGCAAGCTAGAATAAAAACAAACATTAACAATTAAGATTACATCACAGAGAAGATCAATTCAAGTTGTAAATTGTTAAGAAGATATTACAACATCACAAGCGTCGGCAGCTATACTAATAAACTAAAGAAAACGTCAACTTAAAGAACAAAATAACAACGCCAGAACAAACACAAACGTACCATCAAGCTTAAAATAAAGACACAAACACTTCAGTGACATTATTATTACAGACCTGGAGAGGGAACTGACTCTGTAATGAGAGGCTCTTTGGGCCAGCCTCTGATCAATACTGAGGGGCTACAGTGGTGGTGACTGGTGACTGTGTACTATGGGCAATACTGAGGGGCTACACTGGTGGTGACTGGTGACTGTGTACTATGGGCAATACTGAGGGGCTACACTGGTGGTGACTGGTGACTGTGTACTATGGGCAATACTGAGGGGCTACACTGGTGGTGACTGGTGACTGTGTACTATGGGCAATACTGAGGGGCTACACTGACTGGTGACTGTGTACTATGGTCAATACTGTGGACCTAGACTGGTATAGATTGGGTGACGACTGGTGATTGTAAGCCTTTGATCAATACCTTTGGAACTAGACTGGTGACTATTCCTGATGTGTATAAATCACAATAACTGACTGACGAGTAGCATGAGGTCTATTGGCTTAGGAAAAACTACTTCGTATGGGAGAAGTTTGAGAATATTTTTACACATTTAAAAGACTAAACGCGGCTTCAGTTCACGTCAGCTATCATCGAATTGAAAACCCATCACTGCCCTTCCATATAAACAACCAATACTCCCATATAAAGGCGTCAGTTATAGACATGTAAGGTTATTAAGTATTTAAGAGAAAAAAATACACTCGTAGATTCACCTCACGTCGACTACAATCTGTTCTTGTTGAAGCGTCTGTTTATAGTATAGGGACACACAACCATACCTCTACCCTCTGTGATAGAGAGCCCATATCTAAGGAGGTGCAGCTGACTACAAAACCCGTTTGCTGGTTCTATTTTTCTACAATCTGTTTAATGGAGATAATTTCCACCGTTTATACACACACATGTTTACCTATTACCGAGAGGCATTTTGTTCTGATGTTTTGGCTGACATTTAAATTAAAATAATCTCTTTCAACTCAATTTATTATCCTGTTGGTGATTTTCCACATTTCAATCATATCTCCTCTGTCTTATTTGTTTTAAACACGACTTATTTATTTTATTTGCTTATCTTGTATGATTTACTTCTGAAACTTAGGATGAGGAGTTTCTAACCTGTCTATATTCTCCCCAGGAAAAGGTGACCAGAAGTGTACTGCACACCATTACAAAACCAATAGTATACTGTACACATATTTTATTTGTTATTGTACCCAAATTTGCTTGCCATCATCACTAACGAACTTTTGACTTTTTTACTTGTTTCTCTGGATTATCAGTAAATAAATATTGTAACTTTTTTTTTTGGTACAGTTTTTAATTAATGGTGTATCCAGTCCATGTGTGTTGTGGGTGTGTGTATCACCTACATCTACAAGCATAACCTGGAACTTATCTATAAAATAATAATAATATTAATAGCCGGTCTTTTGTTTCTCATAAGCGCCAGTTCTTCTAAAGAATTCATTAGCGCTCGAAACACTACAAACTCAAAGACTTGAGAATAAAAATAAATAATGTCACAAAAAGTGACAGTTTGACTTCAATCGTTCATTTACCCTAAAGTTGTAATACTTCTTAAGCCCTGTAGTTCTCCACCACTGTACCCTGTTTAGGATCATAAGTTTTCAAATAAAGAAAAGGTTTTAAGTTGTTTCTTAAAGGCCTCCACAAGAGTCAGCTGCTTCTTGGATGCAGGCAACCGACTTTGCAATCTGGGTGCTGTATAAGAAAAGGATCAGGCAGCAAAAGAACATTCCTGTACTGCTCTAGGCTCTTTAGGTGAGAAGGATTATCACTACTATGCAAAATCACTTCAGAATATGTAGTCAGAGGAATTAGTAGGTTAGCCAAATACTTAGGCTCACCAAACATTAGTGGTTTAAAAGTCGTTAGACAGAGTTTGAACTCTATCCGAGCTTTAATTGGTAGCCAATGTAATTCAATCAAGAATGGGGTAGTGGGAGAGCAAAACTAAGCCTGGCAACCCTGTTTAACATTGTTGAAACTTTCTTCAGTAGATAATTTGGAAGGCAGCCTCACAAAGAGTTATAATTGTCACCACGAGACAAAATAAGTCAATATAATAGTATCACAGGATAGACAGGATAGTCTATCTCAAAACTGTTCAACGGCATTTATAGATTTCGAATATGAAAGTTGCAATACTGGTATAGACTCTAAACAAAAATTGTCCCGTGGTACTCCAAACAGCAAAAGGACCGGGTCTGAAATGGTTCCACCAACAATCACACACTGAGATCGTCCTGACAAATAAGACTCGAGCAGCAAGAGGTCATTCTCATGGACACCAAACGACCAAAGATCCTGAAGCAATAGATGGTGATCCACTGTGTCAAAAGCTGCAGAGATCCAGCAAGACCAGAAAGAAGACTTTCCTGTGCAAATGTTTATTACCAAATATCATGTTAAATTTCATCTACAAAGTTTCTAACCATTCTGCTATTACCTGTATATCCCCTTGAACTTGTTTATATCTATTTCAGGACTTACTCTCTACCCTAGTTCTACATCACCTGCAAATTTACCTATTTTACCGGTCTCAGGAGCAGATCACTTACATATACACTGCACATAAGAAATTTGCTGATGACATAAGTAAATTTGCTGATGACACTAAAATAGGACGTGTTATCAAATCTGACGAGGACTCGGCAAAACTACAGGAAGATCTAAACAAATTTTTCGATTGGTCTGAATAATGGCAGATGAAATTCAACGTCGGCAAATGTAAAGTACTCAGTATAGGAGATGTAAACAGGGAAACCAGAAACCAGATGAACAACGATGCCATAGAGAAATCCGACTGCGAGAGAGATTTAGGAGTAATGATAAGTAGGAACCTTAAGCCAAGTAAACAATGTGTTTTTGCTCGTAACAAGGCTAATAAAGTACTTGGGTTCATACAAAGGAGTGTTAGTTACAAGACTAGCGAGGTCATCCTAAAACTGTATCTTGCTCTTGTGAGACCACACCTGGATTACACAGTTCAGTTCTGGTCACCGTATTACAGGATGGATATAGAATCACTGGAAAGAATTCAGAGGAGAATGACAAGACTAATCCCGGGCATTAGGAACCTTGAGTATAGAGACAGGTTAAAGCATCTTAATTTGCACTCCCTTGAGAGACGTAGAGCGAGGGGCGACCTGATAGAGGTGTATAAGTGGAAGGCAGGGCTAAACAAAGGGGACATTACAACGGTACTCAAACTATCCAACCAGGAGCGAACTCGTAACAATGGTTTTAAATTAGACAAATTTAGATTTAGGCGTGAAATAGGTAAACACTGGTTTGGAAACAGAGTAGTGGATGAATGGAACAAGTTACCAAATATCATCATTAACTCGAATTCGCTGAATTGCTTCAAACATAGGTTGGATGCTTATATGAGCAATAGGGGTTGGGTGTAAACGGGACTGCCCAGTATGGGCCAATAGGCCCGCTGCAGTTTCCTCCATTCTTATGTTCTTATGTTCTTACTGTAGGTAGTACTCTTGATTTGGCAGCTAGTCTCCCAAGAAGAACTCTATTAAAAGCGTTTTGAGATTCTAGATTGAAAATATTACATGTTTTCTTTTTAACACACACACACACACACACACACACACACCTGATTTATTAAACCCCCCAAAACAAGATAAACAGTTCAGTTGACACAGACAAACCCAAACCATTAGCTGCCTCCCAGACACACAGACTGCGGCTGGAGGGTGTCAGTGTCTGGGTGAGGCGTCAGGTCACTAGCGGGGAGGTGTGTAGGTCCAGAAACACGTCTCTCTCTAATTGTTGGCGTTGATGATTTCGTAATCCATCAGTTGGCTTTTGTTGATCCACCCTAACGTTCAGCTATACATATTTCCTCTGCTTTAACGTATACATGACGTCTGGCAACAGTTTTACCATGTAAGACGATGTTCAGGTGACGATATGGTGCCTTAGATCTTACGAGAAAAAAAAGTTGTGTAATGTTTTTCGGTATTTAAGACTGCCCTAACACACACACACACACCCTCATGAGGCTAAAATTCCTTAAATTCAAGGATAATAATGATGAGTGAGTGACATGCGTGAGGGAAAACATTTTTATACGTTCCCCTCACAAAGTTAGTTATCACACGTGTTACCACTATATACGCTGGTAAATAATTAATATATAGAAAAGCTTTGTAATAAATCCCAATTATGTTGCGTAAAATGGTGCAAAAATTTAATAAAACTCTGAAATGGTTTTTATGATGAATGGAAATAAATTGATTGAAATTTTATTGATAATGTTTATGTATGTCAGTTGTCGATAAATTCAAAATGTGCATAGAAACGTGTCTATATAAATCCTCTTTATATTACTTACATTAACACGGATATAATTTGTTCTCATTTTATAATTCCGGTTTCCAGTCTGTCAAGCACTGAGTCCTTAACGTCAAGCTTTTCTCTGTAAAAATAATCCGACGAACAGATAATAAACATAACATAGGAAGATAAAATTAAAGAAAAATAGGAAAAGGGGGAAGAAAGTAATAGCTAAAGAGAAGGAAGAGACACGGATTTAACAACCAATGACACATATTCCTGACGTGTGTGTGTGTGTGTGTGTGTGTGGTAATAGACTGTATACACTCACATTTATCATTTGTAAAATATACAAATGAGAAAAATCCATAACCGTGATCGTATGTACAATCAGATACCCAGGTGAGTATGTACACAGGAGAGTATGTACACAGGAGAGTATGTACACAGGAGAGTATGTACACAGGAGAGTATGTACACAAGAGAGTATGTACGCATGAGAATTTGTACACACAAGAGTATGTACGCATGCGAATTTGTACACAGGAGAGTATGCACACAAGAGAGTATGTACACAGGAGAGTATGTACACAGGAGAGTATGTACACAGGAGAGTATGTACACAGGGGAGTATGTACACAAGAGAGTATGTACGCATGAGAATTTGTATACAGGAGATTATGTACACAGGAGAGTATGTACACAGGAGAGTATGTACACAGGGGGGTATGTACACAAAAGAGTAATGTACACAGGAGAGTATGTACACAGGAGAGTATGTACACAGGAGAGTATATGCACAGGGGGGTATGTACACAAAAGAGTAATGTACACAGGAGAGTATGTACACAGGAGAGTATGTACACAAGAGAGTATGTACACAGGAGAGTATGTACACAGGAGAGTATATGCACAGGGGGGTATGTACACAAAAGAGTAATGTACACAGAGGAGTAATGTACACAGGATAGTATGTACACAGGTATACGGATGGTCATGTATACAAATACATAGTGAGGTGTAGACCAGATGGATGCTTAAGGGGCCAACGTAAACAACTCTGGGTGTTTGTTTACCATGCTGTGCCAGATAGAGGAGGAGGAGGAGAAAGGAGGAGGGGAGGAGGAAAAAGAAGGGGAGGAAGAAGAGGAAGATGAGGAGGAAGATGAAGGAGGAGGAGGAAAAAAGGAAGGGGAGGAAGAAGAGAAAGGAAGAAGAAGAGAAGAGATAAGAAGAGGAAGAAAGGAAGAGGAGAAAGAAGGGAGGAAGGGAGGAGGAGAAGGAAAAAGAAGAAGAGGACGAGGTGGAGAAGGAAGAGAAAGGGGGAGGAAAGGGAAGGGAAAGAAGAACAAGAAGGTAGAATATATCAAAATAACTTGTAATAATTTAAAGTTCGTCGTGTCAGAATTCAGAAGAGACTTGATAGAATGGCAAGAAAGAACAACACAGAAGAAACGAAGGGGGGAGAAAAACATAACATAATTATAACGTCAATATTCAGTATACAGTGTCAGAATCGAGAGACAAATTCACATAAAGAGACTCAATAGTATTAAGCTTTAGTCAAATAACGAAAAAGAACAATCCAAGGAAGTTACTATGATTTCAATTTAATTTTACAAGTGTGAGAAAAATCAGAGAAAAATACAAATTAGACATAACATCATGAAGACTCGGTATAGTTGCAACACACTAGAAAGTATAACTTGTGACGTCGGCCCCTGGAACTATGCAACACAACATGGTGTGGTCAAGGCTCACTATACGACGTAACAGGTAAGTGAGCCTCAGAATTATTGTGCGGAAGTGGTAAAGCGAGAAGTGAAGCTAGTAGGATAGTCACTTCATCAAGGATCAGACAAATTTTGAAAAATAAGGAAAATTAATATGAACAATAAAAAAATATTATAAATAAAAAAAATAATTCGAATAGATCCATGAATGTTGAGATTCGTGCCGACAAGAGCCAGAAGAATGTTGAAAAATAACATAATATTAAACCGAGTGAAAGAAAATGTCGTGAAATGGAAGTGGATATGAAAGCTCGTGTCAAGAGTCGGAAAAAAAAATGAGTCACAAGTGAATAATAAAAACTGCATAAAACTCATGTCGTTGTGGATAAAAAAAATGTGAATGAAAACAAATAAATATCAAAATCATGGAAATTAAACTAATAAACAATAGTAAACAAAGAGACACGAATTATAATCCCTCTTGAAACATAACCATAAATTTCCCAGAGTTGATGGAGCTTTAACTCTTGGTCAAAGATGATCAAAAGTTCGGATGAAAACGACAACTCATGCAAGTGCTTCAAGATAAAATGCTTTGTGGTAATGTTGGTTATAATTTGAGTTAATTTGGTAAAGATTCAGCATAAGGAAGAAAGTGTTAAGGACAGAAACACGACAGGAAGTAGTAACATGAGTCAAGGCTTAAAAATATACAAAACAAAAGTGAGTATAAAAAATGACAGCCAAGCAGAGTGTTGAGAGTCGTCACCAATGTAATAAATTTACTGAGTATCCCCCAAAATACCCCAGATTTTACCCCGAGGGGAAAAACGAGTAAATATGAGCAATGGGTGACAAGCGATGGGCATTGAACTACGGCAGGTCTGAAGGACTTAACGTGGCGGCAGTACTCGTTAGAAGCAGTAAAGGTGAATAACAAAATTCAATTCGTGTCATCAAGGCTCAACCAATGCAAAAAGAGAGAAGTGTATATTATTATAAGAGGTGTCAAGCAAAGAATTACATTAGGTCTCAGAGAGGTCGGGTTCAGGTGACGTCACCGTTATTAGTGACGTCAGTACTCGTAAAATGCAATAATAAAGGTGAATATAAGAGTTCGTGTCATCAAGGCTCAGACAAATGCCAAAAGAGAAGTGAATAAAAAAAATTGTGTGAGAGTTTTGAGTGCGTGTTGACCTGGGAGAGGATGGAGAGGTGTCGGGTGCGGGGTTGAGGGGGCGGCGCGTCGGGGTCTGGTGTCCCTACTTCACTGTCCTCCTCCCGCAGCTCCTGCCAGCTGATCTCGTCGTCGGAGGGGCTCTGCTGGCAAGAAGGTCACTGGCTCAGGAGGCTAGCTAGGCAGGACCAGGTGCTGGTGGGGCCTCTTAACAAGGATCACGTTAATGGTTTTTCCTCATACATATGTCAAGGATCAGGTGCAGTTTCATAACACAGGTGTAACAATAATCAGGTTAATAACAAAGTTATGATTAATGTAAACAGTCAGTGAGGTTAATGATCCTGCTTGGTGGTCTTAGATGGTCAACAGTACAACGTTATTCTCAAAGGTTTCGTAGGTGTCGCAAGTTCAGGTATAAGGGTCGTCCCAGTGACTCAAAGTTACTATGATTTCGACTGTTTGAAAACACACACACACACACACACACACACACACACACACACACACACACACACACACACACCTACCGCCAATGTACTGGTTACTCGTATAATAGACACTGTTGAGTCTCTGAGATCCAGATTTCCATGTGATAAACTAGTTATATGCGGTGACTTTAATGAGTTAGACATCAGCAACATCACCTCCACCTTGCACAAATAGCTGACTTTCCTACACATGAGAATGCCACCCTGGACTTCATCATGACTGATCTCGGCAACCACTACCTTCCCCCCAGTCGCTGCTTCCCATGGGGCGGAGCACCTACCTGTCTCTACTGTGGTCACCTACACCTACCATCTCACGACCTCCAGTTGTCACCAGGACTTACCGACCTACCCCTGACTCTGCCATGCGGCGTCTCAGACATTGGGTGACCCGGTATCCCTGGACTGAAGTGATCACGGTAAACGATGTGCAGAACAAGTGGGATAATTACCTGGACACTATCACCAAAGCCTACCACCACTTCTTTCCAGCCAAGACACTGAAGATCCACCGCAACAAGGCATACTACACCAACAACCGTCTGTACAAAAGTCTACGTAACCGGGTCATCAGGGAAATCAAGTCAGCCAAGATGTCTTATTATCCCAGGACAGTGCACGGCCACAAGGAGGTCGGCATCGGTCAGTGGTACTCTGAGGTAAAATGTCTCTGTGGTCTTAACCGTCAATAACCACATTTCCTTTTATCTCTCATTTACCAAGTGAGGAGGCAGCTGAGACAACTAATAACCACTTTGCTACCATATGTCATACCCTACCCAATCTTGACCTCTCTCTCCTCCCGGCCTACTTACCTTTCTCCTCCTCTCCTCCCAGTGTTCAACTATTTGAAATTACCATCAAACTCCTGAAATTTAAATCCAATCGCTCTACAACCCCAATTGACCTCCCAATCAAAATTTACAAGGAGTTTGCAATCGAACTTGCCACCCTCCCCCCCCCCCCCATCTGTTCCATTATTAATGCATCCCTCAGACAAAGCAAATGCCCTAATGAATGGAAAACCGCATTTGTCACCCCTATCCCCATGGTCCCCACCCCACAGTCCCCAAGTGACCTCAGGCCAGTTGCCATTACCCCCATACGTAGTCTACTCTGTGAAGACTTTCTTTTAGAATGGGTATTTGCTAGTATTTATCAGTCATTTGATCCACAGCAATTTGGCAATATGAGGACCTCCTTTACATCACACTGCTTAGTTAGTTTCCTGGATTTTCTGAAAAAAACCTGGAGAAACGTAAGACATCACTGGCAGTTGCCCTTGTTGACTTCAGGAAGGCTTTTGACCTTGTTGATCACTGCGCTGTTATCAACAAGGCCATTGCACTTGGGCTGCCCACCATTCTGGTCTCATGGCTCACATTCCAACACCTCACCTGCGGTGTTCCCCAGGGGACCAAGGTCACCATCAACCACACTAAAACCATAGTCATGCACATCAATACCACCACCACTCCAGTGCAAGCTCCAGCAGTTACAGTGGGTGCCCACCCTCTCCGGTTAGTGCAGTCTGCCAAACTCCTGGGTGTAACTATAGACCGCAAACTGGACTGGAAGGCCTCGTACCGACTCTACATGCTACGACGACTCAGGTCACTTAGGGCACCCACGCCAGAGCTGAGGACTATCTACAACGCATTTATTCTCCCAAAATTAACGTATGCTTCACCAGCCTGATCGTCTTCTCTCAACTCTACTCAACAACGTCAGCTAGAGAAGGTACAGAAGAGGGCCTGTAGAATCATGCTCGGCGCAGACTACTCCGGCTACACCAACGCTCTCTCCTCCCTGGAAATGCCATCCGTCAGTGACCTCCACCACCACGCACTAGGAGGGTTTGGCAGTGGACTACTGCACCATCCTCGTCATAACCACCTTCTGCCACCTGCAGTCCTCCGCCCACCTCGCGCAGTCCGCCACTACAACAAAATTCAGCCCATAAGAGCCCGCACTGATAGATATAAGAATAGCTCCATCCCATCAATTGTTAAAATAATAAACAGCTCCTCATTTATGTACTGTACAGCTCTGTAAATGTATTGAAGGTTTATCATTATGTCTAAATCACACATGTAAGTTTGTATATTTTCAGCCACCAGCTGCAACTCTATTAATAAACCGTATAATTATTATTATTATTTACACAGAAAGGAAGACAGGTGTTCGTCAGCCCATCACCTCGTAGTCCTGGTGTAAATCCTGGACACAGGGAAGGCACATACAGTCTCGTTTCTTTATGACTTTATGGCTGATGAATGTCGTGGTAACTTGTGCGCAGAATGTGGGTGTTATTCAGTGGTCTCATCTATTATCAGTATACGGTCTGGTAATCCATGTTTCCTCCTTTGTACAAGTACTCTTCTCAAGTCAAATTGCTTTACAAAGTACAAATAAGCATTCTACGTCGCCTTATAGAAAACACAACTAATTTTAAATTACAATATACAGCAAAAAATTTATATTCCTAAATCAGTTTAATGAAAAAACAAATTATTCTAAATTGTCTTGTAAAAATGTGATCATTCGTGTCTTCCTTTAATTACATACTCTTAACATGCGTGTACTGGGCTGAGGGAGTGACTTATGCTCTCCCAAGCCTCTTAGTACGAGCACAACCACACACACACTCTCTCTCTCTCTCTCTCTCTCTCTCTCTCTCTCTCTCTCTCTCTCTCTCTCTCTAAGGCCATGACTCGGCCTCCGTCCAAGCCTCCTGGACCCCAACTCTGTCACCGAGAGCGTTGGGTCTGTCGCTATCTGAGAAGTGTGGACTGACCTCTTTCTCTCTTCTCCAACATGGCTGTGACTTGGACATTTGCCTATACTTTATTGGTGATACTTAAAAAGAAACAAATAGTACGGTAGCAGAAATAGGATAATTCTTACTCTCCCTCAAACAACAACAATCAGGATCAGTATATAATATGGTAAAAAAAAAGAAAAGAAAAAGGCGAGGGGTAACAAATCTGAGACGCGTTGGGAAGTATACTGAAAAAATAGAGACGAATATGCGGTGAGAGGAAAATATAGAAGAAGAAGAAGAGAAAGATAAAGAATAATACTGAAATATGAGGATGAGTCAGGTAGAATTAATAGGCTAGGGAAGATAAAGCCCAAATACTGTGATGGAGGAAGACTCGCGTGTCCAATCTCATATCAAACGTGGGATTAATAACTCACAGACGAGGAAAAACGACGAAGAAGACAAATCTACATCTGGGTCGTTTACTACACATTTTCACTGTATATTTATAATGGTAATAACACAATCTGACGAAATACATGTGACTAACTCTGCAGACGTCACGAATCTTCTTCTTTTTCTTTCTAGTTTATGAGATCTATCAAAAACTGAGGATTATGTAAGGAATAGACTCGTGTGTTTGTGAGGCGAGTAAACAGTGTTATATATACATTGTTAGCGTAGTTGAATAAACTTTTACGATGAGGTTGGTGGGGTAAACGCACGTACACAAAGTCCCCCGACCTGCATAACTCACAGCACGTATACACCTAGATACACCTGACTCCCAGCACGTACTGTACAGTCTAAGAAACAAACATCTCAGCCTTGACCGACGTGAAACCTGGCGGACTATACTGAAAATGTAATCGTGACTACACCTTGTCTAACTAGATCCAACGTTCCAGTTGTTCAACCAATGATGGTTCAAATAACGGACTTACAATTCTGTTCCGGAATATCAGCATATACCTGGATCACGCGCACCCACAGTGATTTACTTGCAAATATATATATATATATATATATATATATATATATATATATATATATATATATATATATATATATATATATATATATATATATATATATATATATGATCATTCATGCGTTGGATGGCTCAACTTTTCCGCGATGTATTCCTCATAACTTGGGAAGATAGTTGTTGCTTACACTGTACACTTAGACACACACCTTCTACCAAATACACGTAAGCACATTTCTGTTCCGCCGTGTTACACAAACAAGCACACACCCCTCCCCGTGTCGCACATGCTGTCACGTCCTCCCGTGTCATCTAGTCTGGCACGTCTTTTCACTTGACCTTTGGGATGGCAATAACTTTGACCCAAACGTCACGCCGCGCCCCTCCTCGTTGTTTGTGTTCTCTGAGGTGCGGCAAGCAGGTGAGGCGCCCCGGGGCCCTCCTGCACCTCCCTCGCCTGCCAATATTTTGTTTTTCTCCAGTATTATCAGAGACATCTGCCACTACTTGTCTTTCTTTTCTTTTTTTTTTGATAAATTTGTTGACGACTCAAATTTTAGAACTACGGGTTTGTTTTATTGCTGAGTTTTAAAATCTTTATCTATCACAATTATAACACCATGTATCTACCAGGAGCCTTGATACTGACTAAAAAGTATCTACCAGGAGCCTTGATACTGACTAGAAAGTATCTACCAGGAGCCTTGATACTGACTAGAAAGTATCTACCAGAAGTCTTGATACTGACTAGAAAGTATCTACCAGAAGTCTTGATACTGACTAGAAAGTATCTACCAGGAGCCTTGATAGAGGGAGCAGTTCAAAAGATATCGAAGTCTTTAAACTGCTAGGAGAACATATGAGCACGGGGGTGGAGGAGACTGCAGTGGGAGCGGGTAAACAAAGTGAAAGATTACAGGGAAATAGTGTTAGGAATGATGACAAAACGAAATTAGACAGGGAGTTTAAAACTAAACGCGGTAAGGGGAGGACTCAGAACACGACTAACTTAAATGTATACTATGCGAACAGTAGAAGTATGAGAAACAAAATGGATGATATTAGGGCCTTGGTATGTACCGAAAAAATCGATAAAATAGCATTCACTGAATCATGGATCAACCTAGACACACGTGAGTTACCGGTCGAATACCAAATTGCGGGTTACAAACTGTTCCATACCGATAGGCAGGCCAGGAAAGGAGGCGGAGTAGCAATCTATGTTAGGGATAATCTAAAGTGTGAAATAAATAAGGAAACAAAAACTGAGCGGAATACAGAAACAATTTGGATAGAATTAATCAACGGTAGGGAAAAATTAATCACAGGAGTAATATATAGACCTCCCAATCTTGATAGAGTCAATGAGCGACTTATCTGAGATGAAATGCCCAGGGCTTCCATACACAACAAAGTCTGTATAGTAGGCGACTTTAACCTTGGCCAAATAGATTGGACTGACCTTACCCCACACGGGGTAATAATATACTCGATTTAGTTCTGTCAAACAGAGAAAACCTCATTAGCAATGTCGAGGTAGGGAACGAACTTGCAAACAGAGATCACAAAGAAATTAGATTCCAGTTAGATTTTCAGGGCAGACGTAAGGAAAATTCCACTAAGGTACCAGATTTCAGAAGGGCAAACTTTGACAGTTTAAAGAGGCAGCTGAGAGAGGGGGGTGTCCAGCTTGGCTGTGAACCTGACAGATGACACGGACCTGATAACGAGATCTGAGATTGCCGAGTTCCACGACAATTTAAATAGTGAGTTACTTAATGCACAAAGGCAGAACATACCATACAAAAAACTCAGATCAGACAACAATGACCCTAAATGGATAAATAATTATTTAAAGAACGTCATTGGCTAAAGGAAGGCTATAGGTAGAAGGATAAATAGTGGCGAAATTCACCTCCGGGATTATTATTGGGTATTGGCGAGTAGGGTTAAAACCGAGATAAGGAAAGCCAAGAGGAACAATGAGGTAAGGATAGCAAGGGAGGCGAAGACAAACCCCAAAGGATTCTACCAAATGTATCAAACTAAAACACGAGAAAAGATTGGACCAATACGGTCAGACACCGGCGAGCTCACTGATAACGACAGAGAAATGAGCAAAAATTTGAATAAATATTTTTCAACAGTTTTCACCACCGAAAATTTAAACATGATACCCGGGGCACCGACTTTATTCAGAGATAGTGAAGAAAACATATTAAGCGCGATAGTAGTGACTAGTAACGATGTTAATAAGCAAATAGACAAACTAAAGCCTAATAAGTCACCTGGTCCCGATGAGATATTTGCCAGAGTATTAAAGGAATGTAAGGAAGAGCTTAGTATGCCCTTAGCAAAGTTGTTTAACATGTCCTTAAAAACAGGTGCAGTACCAGAATCCTGGAGGATAGCGAATGTAATACCGATTTTCAAGAAGGGGGATAGATCACTACCCTATAACTACCGCCCAATCAGTCTAACATCAATAGTAGGCAAATTACTGGAAGCAATCATTTCAAACTCTATTCGAAATCACCTGGAGAAGCACCGATTGATCAATGATTCCCAGCATGGCTTCACAAGCGGACGTTCATGTCTAACTAATCTATTAACATTCTTTTCATCAGTTCTCGAATCGGTGGACGAGAGGCACAATTATGATGTGGAATATCTCGACTTTAGCAAAGCCTTCGACAGAGTCCCCCACGAAAGACTAATTAGAAAGGTAGAAGCACAAGGCATCAAAGGTAATATCCTTTAATGGATTAGGGCGTGGTTACAGGACAGGAAACAGAGAGTGAGCATTAATGGCATTAAGTCCCATTGGAGCAACGTCACAAGTGGAGTTCCCCAAGGCTCAGTACTTGGACCATTATTATTTATTATATACATAATCGACATAGATATCGGCATAGACAGCATCATAAGCAAATTTGCTGATGACACTAAAATAGGATGTGTTATTAAATCTGACGAGGACTCCGCAAAACTACAGGAAGATCTAAACAAATTTTTTGAATGGTATGAAAAATGGCAGATGAAATTCAAGGTGGACAAATGTAAAGTACTCAGTATAGGAGATGTAAACAGGGAAACCAGATACCAGATGAACAACGATGCCATAGAGAAATCCGACTGCGAGAGAGATTCAGGAGTAATGATAAGTAGGAACCTTAAGCCAAGTAAACAATGTGTTTTTGCTCGTAACAAGGCTAATAAAGTACTTGGGTTCATACAAAGGAGTGTTAGTTACAAAACTAGCGAGGTCATCCTAAAACTGTATCTTGCTCTTGTGAGACCACACCTTGATTACGCAGTTCAGTTCTGGTCACCGTATTACAGAATGGATATAGAATCCTTGGAAAGAATTCAGAGGAGAATGACAAGACTAATCCCGGGCATTAGGAACCTTGAGTATAGAGACAGGTTAAAGCATCTTAATTTGCACTCCCTCGAGAGACCTAGAGCGAGGGGCGACCTGATAGAGGTGTATAAGTGGAAGGCAGGGCTAAAAAAAGGGGACATTACAAAGGTACTCAAACTATCCAACCAGGAGCGAACTTGTAACAATGGTTTTATATTAGACAAATTTAGATTTAGGCGTGAAATAGGTAAACACTGGTTTGGAAACAGAGTAGTGGATGAACGGAACAAGTTACCAAATATCATCATTTACTCGAATAGGCTGAATTGCTTCAAACATAGGTTGGATGCTTATATGAGCAATAGGGGTTGGGTGTAAACGGGACTGCCCAGTATGGGCCAATAGGCCCGCTGCAGTTTCCTCCATTCTTATGTTCTTATGTTCTTATACTGAAAGTATCTATCAGGAGCCTTGATACTGACTAGAAAGTATCTACCAGGAGTCTTGATACTGACTAGAAAGTATCTACCAGGAGCCTTGATACTGACTAGAAAGTATCTTCCAGGAGCCTTGATACTGACTAGAATGTATCTACCAGGAGCCTTGATACTGACTAGAAAGTATCTACCAGGAGCCTTGATACTGACTAGAAAGTATCTACCAGGGGCCTTGATACTGACTAGAAAGTATCTACCAGGAGCCTTGATACTGACTAGAATGTATCTACCAGGAGTCTTGATACTGACTAGAAAGTATCTACCATGAGTCTTGATACTGACTAGGTAAGTATCTACCAGGAGCCTTGATACTGACTAGAAAGTACCTACCATGAGTCTTGATACTGACTAGGTAAGTATCTACCAGGAGCCTTGATACTGACTAGAAAGTACCTACCATCAGGAGTCCTTGATACTGACTAGGTAAGTATCTACCAGGAGCCTTGATACTGACTAGAAAGTACCTACCATGAGTCTTGATACTGACTAGGTAAGTATCTACCAGGAGTATGATAAGTATCATACCAATCTCAGGAGTCTTTAAGAGGGAACAAATATTCATATTATTAATAAGCCAATGTTTATGACTCACGGGTGATGGTATGTTCGTCTAGTATTATTGCTTCATCATTTCCACTTTGCTATAAGACAGTTTCATTACAAACACCGAGGCGGAAGCAAGGGTCTAATTTCTTAAACCAAAGTCGGGGCCATCGAAGCCATACGAACGTAAGCTATAATATCATCGATGACGTCATATCACAAACACTAACCAATAAGAAGTTTGGAAACCTGATTTTTTTCTATAGTGTGTACTGCTATATTACTTTAGTTCCGGGTATCTGGAAAGCTGTATCATAAATTATATTATTAAGGGAAGAAAAGAGTTTATTAAGCACGTATATAAAATAATTAAGGTCACAGTTTTACTTCTCTCTGCCTTTTCACTTGTCTTTATGTTCGTCTTACTTAATTATCTAATTAACCTTTATTCTTCTATTTATTATTCTCTGTACTATATGGTTTTCTTATTTAATAATTATCCTATTTATTCTAGTCTTCCATTATTCTGTTTGGTCTTATATTTTATCTTATTTCATTCAACAATTATTTTTTCTAATTTATTTTTCTTTCATTTCTATTCTGTCACATCAGTTTATTTTTACCCTAATGCTACCTGGTGAATGCTTTGGATCAGGTAAGGTAAGGTAAGGCAAGGTAAGGTAAGGTAAGATTATGCTAGATTAGGTAAGATTTGACTAGGTTAGGTTAGGTTAGGTTAAGATATTATTAAGGTATTGAATCTTCATGCGAAATAAACTGGGGTGCTTACTCTTCACATGATTCCAAATGTTTTAACTAACTTATTAACCTATATAAATAATTTCGTCTGCCTTATTTCATCTTATTTCAATCAAAAGTAATGTTTATGTCTCTACAACGGTTAAAAAGGCTTAATTTCCGGCTAATTTTCGACCACAACGGTTAAAAAAGCTTAATTCCCTGCTAATTTTCGACCACCGCGGTTAAAAAAGATTAATTTCCGGCTAATTTTCGACCGTAAACACTTTGTATATCACGTTACTGACTCCATTGTGCGAACCACGGCCCTCAGTCTCAGTTGTGCAGACGAGGAATTTTTGTATGGTACATTATAAGAAATAGATTTTTTTTTGTAATATCTCTTATTTTTCCTTTTCTCTTTTTCATTCTTTCTATCTCTCTTTCTCTCTCTCAACTTCTCTTCTATTTTTTTTATATCTTTTATTCTCCCTATCTCTCCCTCTCCTTCCTCCTGGCTGTTATAGAGATTACAGTTTACAGCTTAATCCTCTATGATCCGCCCTCACTTAGCGCCTCATTGTGAATATCCCTGTCTGTTTCCGTGCTCGTCTGCCTGTCTGTCTGTTTATCTGTCTGTCTGTCTGTCTGTTGGATTTCTGTAAAAGTTTCTTGAGTTGGGCACTTGAAATATTATTCTATCTGTGGATATGTACAGAAATTAGACGGTATATGAACCAAATATACTGTTCATCCACACGTCCTTTCCCTTGTCCGTCCGTCTGCCCACAAAAAAAATTCCTTTCTATATCATAACTGAAGAAATGTTGTTGCTGAGAATGAATCAATATTTACCACATAGGCATCTAGGTCAACGCCCTCTATCCTTAGCCTTACGCACTCCTAGTTTAATCGTCGGTAACTTGAGAACGGAAGGAGATTTTGTGTCCTATAGTTTTATATTGTTAACATCCTGACAAATTATCCAATATCATGTATATCCGTTGGTATCTACTGTAGTTATGGTCATGTTGATTTATGAGTTTTTTTTTATTATAATGCCTTAATTTATTGTTTATCTGTAAGTAAAAATAAGAGTATAAAAAAAAAGACTCACTTATCTAGTAAACAAAAAAAATCTTACGGTATAAATTCTACCAGACTGAAGGGAAAAAACCGGACACACGTTACTCCTCATATGTAAATGTCGAAACGCTGGCCAGCACTTTCCTGTACGACATCCACATCCATTTATCTTTGATTCAACTTTCCGGCTGTGAGAAATGTGGTGAGATTATACAGTGTGCTGGGTTTGTACACCGCTTCTCCCCCTCCTAATCTAACCTCCTGGACACTCTCTCTCTCTCTCTCTCTCTCTCTCTCTCTCTCTCTCTCTCTCTCTCTCTCTCTCTCTCTCTTCTTCTATCCTTCTCTCAGATAACTCTCTTATCTTCTCCAAGTTTGGCCACTGCATCCATCATACTACATACACACTTACTATACAACATATACTCAAAATAAAGTCACCACCATGCAAAATACAAACCCCCCCTGACAACATACTCAACATGCACCATACACACTCAACATACAACATGCACACCTTTCATACAAGATACATATCCACCACACAATATAAATAACACAGTTTAACATCACACAACAGTCGTCTCCGCCAAAGCATATGTATGTGTATATATATATATATATATATATATATATATATATATATATATATATATATATATATATATATACTATATATACAGTATATACATATATATATATATATATATATATATATATATACACTACATTTATGTATATATGTATGTTTGTACTATGAATAACTGTATATACATAACTGTGAGACTGTGTAAATAAACAGTAACGGGAAATATATATCATGAGAACATAACCAACTTGAGTTAACTGTGGAAAGTCTCACGGTGGCTGTCAGTGATTTATATGAATATGGTCATCACAATCTGTTTACATATGCGTGTGTTAAGGCAGAACTACTCGATCACCCGATGTTAAAAATATCTATTAATCACCAACTAACATTGCTTTACGTCAGCGTCTCTTCCGCGCCATTACTATAATTGCCTGCCAAACGATACGAAAAAGTCATATATATTTCTATACTGATTACTATTAACAGGGTGTACGAATATAAGAGCCTTACTACAGCAAAAATATTTGGTTTTTGTGAAGTATTATGTGTGTTAGTTTGTTCAATCATAATACCAGAGTTATATTTTGTCCTGGTCTATATCAGTTTTTTATTAAACGATGAAAACATTTTTAAAAGCAGCTGAAGTAAGCCACTCAGTTTTTATTATATACTGGATATATTGTTACGTAAAAAATATATACCCGGCATAGCATAAAAAGTCGAATACCATTAAAGTCTAAAATCATATCTGCTGTAAGAATAAAATAAAATTGAGCATTTTATATCCATTAATGTTTTACTAAGTTTAGCTGTAGTGGCTGCTGGTCCGCCGGTAAATGCAGAAATGTGTGGTCTCATAGTGGTCACCTTGTTCTTCAGTGTTAGTCTATGGTACTGTATGTGTACTTTATTTCTCCTGATTTACACTGTATTTTGGAGTGTGACACAATAGGACGTTTTGTGAAACAGCTGTTTATATTTACATCCATAAAGGTAATATAAAACCCAAAAGTTGATTGGTATTAAGAGACAACCAAAAGGTATATGAGACACACCGCTTGAGACACAGTATAAGAGACTACTGAAAGTGTGAAGGTGAAGACTCTCAGTTTCAAAAATAAAAGCTGAAATATTTTTTGGAGACCTGCAGGTGCTGGTGTTGACTGACACGAATAACACTTTTATTTTTTGAGAAAGAAAGCTGTACCGCGGGGCGAGGGGAGGAGTAGGTTAAATCAACAGAAAATTTAGATTTTTACTATAAAATCATACGGAAAATAATGACGGATTGCATTACTTTAATCTTGAGGTGCCTTTGAGTTGATTACACGAAAAAGAATACAATTTATTTTAGGTGAAAAATGCTGGTGGATCTCACAGGCATGACGACATGTTAGGGACAGTGTGGATACAGCACACTGTATACTAATCCTTCGGTACACAAGGAGGCAGTGTGACCAGTACTGCACTTGACCACCTTCACTTCCCAAACATAAAAAGTTAGGTACCCGTTTGTATATGGGTGGACTGGGAGTATCCCAAGATCGAACCAGAGTCCTTTACGATAAGAGGCGAGCGTTATATCCACTCGGCCGCCTCATCCCAGCATATAGCCACATAACTCACAAAGAAGCATTAAGTGTTTGGAAATGGACAGCGCATTCACAAGTTAGGTTTATTTTCATTTTATAAATATAATATAGATTTTGGAGACCTAGAACGTCATCATGGGCCATTCACTCACAGGATTGATAATTTTTTGGAGTTTAAGACTTGCACAGCCACAAACACTAAAGCGTATATTAAGATTGGTTGAAGTTTACTACTTTAGGGGACTATAACTAAGGTGTACACTTGCTCTAAGATTAATATTGTATGGAGCTTAGAAGGACTAAAGATATCAAAATAAAGTTATATAGCCACAGGACCAACACAGTAGAGCTCTGGAGAATCATAACTCACACTTCATAGAGTTTTAAAGAGCCATAAACAACAAAACTGCCTTATATAACCCTAAGACCTATAACACAGAGCTCCGGTGATATATGAAACAACAGATATGAATTATATAGTCACAAGATTATACCACAGAGTTCTGGAGGTTCCTATAAAACATTCCCTATAACTTTAGATAAAAGAGCCACAGAGAGTTATACCCCCCACCCCCCTCCCTGTAAAATAGTGTCTTGGAGGTGTGTGTGTGTGGGCAGCTTAGATAACGAGAGACACAAACAACCTCACCTAACTGATGATGGGAGACGGTAGTAATGGGTCGACTATTATTGACCCTTTCCCACACAGTCTTTGTTATAACAGCCCAGGTAAGGTGGCCAGGTGAGCTAACCCCCCCTCCCCTGCCCACCCCTCCCCTCTGCCCACCCCACCCTCAAGATTAATGGCCCAGGTAAAAAATATGTATCCGATTAATCATAGAAAAAAGGTAGTTACTGAGGGGGAATAATGCATGAATGAAAAGGAATCGGAAGTTAATTTAGGAAGATTGTTGATATGTTTATGGTAATAATAATAATAATAATAATAATAATAATAATTAATGACTACACAAAAACACACACGCACAGTCACATAAGCATACACACATTCAAATAAAAACATGTAACCATTTATACATACATATATACACACACGAAACATATTTACGTCCACCGTTACAAATACACAAACACGTTAGATATGTAACCATACATGCATACACACAAGTAAATATAATTAACCATTGTTGGGCTTCTATGGCTGTGTGTGTGTGTGTGTGTGTGTGTGTGTGTGTGTGTGTGTGTGTGTGTGTGTGTAACCATAATTACCTCAACGCCTGATACGATGAACGATAATTATCAATAAGCATGGAATGGTCACGAATGATCAGTATAAGAATGCAGGCTAGTCGATGAAGGACCAACATTCCTCCTCAGCCCACCAACGTTCTACCAATAACCCCCCCCCCCCCCCCTTCACAACGCTCTGCTGGTAAATAATGAATGTCCCACAACAAATTATCGGTGATCAGTGAATGCCTCTAAGGTCGTGGCGGTGAAGAATATTATTAGCGGGGAGTGTCAGGTGTTAGTGAAGGAGAGAGAGAGAGAGAGAGAGAGAGAGAGAGAGAGAGAGAGAGAGAGAGAGAGTGCGTGTCCCAGGAGGTTACCCGAAGGCTCCTTTATCCAGCCAGTTTCTGTCCTCAATACAAGCACAGTCTGGGTCGATATGGACTCAATGAAATATTTAGCCACGCTGTAATATATATATATGTGTGTGTGTGTGTGTGTGTGTGTGTGTGTGTGTGTGTGTGTGTGTGTGTGAGTGTGTGTGTGTGTGTGTGTAGGTTATACATTTCTTGTCTGTATGATCGTGTATATTTACGTGTAAGTGAGTTATACTTCACATACACAATTATCTAAGGTTATTTTGTTAAACTTTCGCCCATTCTTCAAATGTGAGAGACCATCCACCTGGGTGACAAAAATGGCTGCTAGGTCCAGGTCATTACACGGAGACAGTAACTAACTACAGGTCGGTCTTCCATCCTCATACAAGGAAAAATATTAAAGTATGATTCTTGGAGTATTCTCACCCTGGCCCCTTCCTGAAGCATAATCTAAGACTCAATCCAGAACAACAATTTCGTCTGACTTAGCAATATTATTGATGATGGTGATTGGTTTGAATTAGTAGTGACGTCATCGAAAATTGCCAAATACAGGTGATTTATTTATCTTGACAGTATTATTGATGACGGTGTTTGAGCAGAACTAGGCAAGAGGTTACCTAAAGTCGCCAGATTCAGATTATCCCTGATGATTATGGGAGGCAGATATTGGCAATGACGTCATCAAGGTCTGCAAAATTAGAAAATTATTGACGATGAGTCGGCAGAATTAGCCAAGATATCATCACCAGCTGCCGGACCCAGAACATTTATCTGTTTGGGAAAATATTGATGAAACTGAGTAGGGTCGTGTCAGGTGTCAAAGGTCATTCAATGATCTTAACAAAATAAACTGCTTATATCTTTACGTAATACTGAACTTTTACCCATTGTTTTGTAATCATAAACTCTACGTATTACATAGATAAAAAAGAAACAAAGATATCAGTATATTCGTCATAACATTTCACCTGTCCATGCCGTAACCACTATATTAGGTAAACGTCATCATGGGGGCAAATCACTTTTACAGGTGTGCTGGTGTTGTGGTGAAACAACATAGTCAAATTAGATAAAGAGCATCGTGTTCTTATAACATACCTAAATAAATAACATAAGATAACTCTGCCTCGTGTATGGGGAAGTAAACGATCCTAAAATTCCTGTTGTGAAAAAGTAAAAAGGAAGAGTTTTTTATCATTGTAAACCCAAAAGATGTATTTCTGGTCTTGTTACAGCACGAGTCACCACCAGGGGACATAACCTGACTGATACCGAGAGCAGCTTCTTACATAAATTGATTAAGGAATAAATATGAAAAGAGATTATAGCGAGAACAGGCAGCTAGACGCAGTATAAGCGACACACAACCATAGGTGAGGGGGGGTCAGTGGGAGGGGGGCTAGAGGGGAAGGAGTAGGGGAAGAGGTGAGGGGAGATAGGGGAAGGGGCGAAGGGAGACAGGGGAAGGGGTAAGAGAAGGAGGAGGGGGCAGAGTTAAAATGGAGAGAGGCATAGAGGGGGAAGGAGGAGGGGAACCAGAAAGGAAAGGGTGAAGGGAGACAGAGGGGAAGGGGTGAGGGGAACCTGAATGTCCCAACTGACTTTAATATCTCGGTGAACTTTCCCACGCTCGTGCATTTAACTTTTTCGACTGTCGTAATTCCATTAATTGATAGATTTTGCTGCCTGCTGGTCGACATGTGTTTCCTCTCTACCTTGTGTCTCTTTTATCCTGGTATTCCTCTTCCTCTTTTATCTTCTATTATTCCTCTTTTATCTTCTATTATCCCTCTTTTTCTTCTATTGTCCCTCTTCCTCAGTTATTCCTCTTACTGGTCTTCCTCTGTTTTGCGATTAGTTTACACCACTTATTTCGCTATTTGCTATTCTTCTTCTTCTTCTTCTTAGGATGAGATGTATTTATTGTTACTCCTCTCCACTCCTCTCTTCCGTATTCTCTCGGTTACAAATGTGGTCGCTTTTGCGGTTATTGCTGTTCTTATTGACCCATTCGTCATCTCTTTTGTTACTCTTTTATTTTCCCGCCGTTATATCAAACACATCAACTACTGGAGGAACCAAACGACCGCTGATAACATAAAACAATAGAGACTTTATATTACTGGAGGAAAATTCTCAAAGATTCTCAAGTTGGATATTTTTTTCTCTAGTGATGTGAGAAAAAATCTAACTACAATACGTATATGGAGGAAAAACGGCACTGTGACTTTATCCATAGTAGATGTGTTCTGTTGTGGGCCTGCCTGGTGATCACTGAATATTCAATGCCTGGGTTAATTAGCTCTTACATTATAGTATCTTCCCGGAGGTGGATTCACAAAGATTTGAAATTAAGTAAAGATGCGAAATATAATCTTATCTGACTGAAACGAAAGCTTAAAAGTACCATCTGAAAATAAACATTAGAATTAAACTATAACTATCTGAACTCAGTGACTGTTGGGATATAAAACCAAGTTGGATAAGGTTTTTCCAAATTCTACCTGGTGTTAAGGTAACGTATTTAATTAAGGTAGAGAGAGACCTGATGTAAATGTGATGCCTTTTTTTCGGTGTTAATTTTTGGGGCTTTAGTTTAAGTAAAAAACCAGGAGTATTTCTTACATTTTCATTTACGACAACTATTTATCGTATGAACCTTTGTGAATCCTCTCCCTGACAGATGCTGTAATATAACCAACACTTAATGTATCCAATAAACAATTAATGGCCTCCTATGTTTAACTCTAAATGGGTTATAACCGACCACCTGTAATTAGGGTAGAGGTAGTGCAGCTGTGTCTAGCAAGATGGAGAGTGAATAGACTATACACGCTGCCGAAGATTATTATAAGAATCTTTGATAATAATCTAAAGGAGATAATATCAGTGATTCTTGAGCCGCGTCACGAGAGTCCAAACTGAATGATGAATTTCGACAGAGTTAAGTGAGATATCCAGCAGAGTTTCTTTTTAATACTGACATTGAGACTGTCATAAAATAGAAAGTTTAGAATTAATGTTGCTTATTTTTCTATTTTTCTTTTCATATAAGTAAGGAAGGCGATGCATAGCTCACAATAAAACCCCATTTTATGTGTCAATAAGGTAAAACATATTGTCCTTTATATACTTTAATATTTCGGTGGGTAATCTTTAGGTGAAATAAGATTAACCTTACCTTAATGCTAACCATATCTAACCTAAACTCACTTAACTTCTAACCTACCTCATCTCACCTGACCTCACTCCGCCTACCTTAACCTCACTTCACCTACCTTAACTTCACTGGGTTAATCTTTAGGTAATTTAAATTAGGATGGAGATTCTTCAGGTGACCCATAACTCCACATTTTAGACAGATCGTACATTGGCTTTTAACTCAATGACAAGTTTGATCAAGAAAGTCAGGGAAAAGTCGATATAACTTAACTTATTAATTGCTATCAGAGTTGAACTTTAAGGACGAGAAATAAGTAAGATTGAATTTTCGTTGGTGGTTAAGGATTAGGTTGGGGTAAGGAAGGGTAGGGAAGATGTTAGGTAGGGTAAGGGAAGGGTAAGGTGGGATAGGGAAGGATAAGGTAAGATGAAATAGGTTAAGTTAGTTTATATTTAGGGTTAGACTAATACAGGTCAGGTTAGGTCAATTTAAAATTTTTAATATCCTAAAATATATTTCAACCAATGTCAATGATTATATTTTTTTATATATAAGAAATAACGAATAAAAAAAAAAGGACGTGACTGAAGAGCTTCATTTACCCAGAAATATAATGTTTTACGTCATTACAAATTCCGGGAGTATAATGTGTGGGTGGCGGGGACCGACTTCCTACAATATAAAATATTCACCAGACCATTTTCACTCTAGTGTCAATTAAACATTTTTTTAAAGCGTCAGTTATCATACTGCAATATTATCACGAAAGACTTTTACTCCAAGATAATAAAGAAGATAAATAAATAGTAACTGAAATAACTCAAAATTAAGAGTTAGAAGTACAGGTATTAGAGAATATGAAAAAAAATTAATGAAAAAATAAACTACAATATATATTGTCAATTATTCAGAGGTATGGCAGAGGATGATGTGATTACCCAATTTTATATTTGCAATAATGTGTATGGCACAGAAAATTCAATGATATCAAGTAAAGCTCCTCTTCCCCACCCAGACACACACACGCGCACGCTTACATGACATAGGAATAAAGAAAGGAATATATAAGAAATTAAAGGGAGGGGAGGAGCAGCTCACAAATAGGTATAATGAACTGTCTAGGAATGTTAAGAAAAATGTAAGGAAAGCAAAGAGAGACTATGAAATCAAAATAGCAAGAGAATCCAAGGCGAATCCCAAGGGATTTTTCCAGGTATATAGGACAAAGGTCAAGGACAAAGTTGAGCCTTTAAAGTCAGGGAGGGGAGAAGTGATAAATGGCAGTGCAGAAATAAGCAAAGCATTGAACAGCTACTTCTTATCAGTTTTCACAGAAGAAATTTGAGATGAAATTCCAGAAGTGGAACTGATATTTAAGGGAAAGGAAGAAGAGAAATTAAAGAATATCACTATCAGAAAAGAGGATGTTCTTAAGAAGATAAATAAACTAAAGAAAACAAAATCCCCAGGGCAGGATGAAATTTTCCCTCGAGTCTTGAAAGAGTGTAGGGAAGAGATTAGCGGACCCCTCGTAAACTTGATTACAAAATCATTAGACAGTGGAGTTGTGCCAGACTTGTGGAAACAGGCAAATGTAGTACCCATAGTCAAAAAGGGAGACAGAGCATCAGCGTCAAATTACCGGCCGATCAGTTTGACGTCAGTAGTGGGGAAATTTCTTGAATCAATTATAGCAGATAGCATCCGATCGCATCTAGAGAAAAGCAAATTAATCTACGACTCTCAACATGGGTTTACAAAGGGAAAATCTTAGTCTAACAAATCTGCTAACGTTTTTTAGGAAAGTCTTCGAGGTAGTAGATAATGACGAAAATTACGATGTTATTTACTTAGACTTTAGCAAAGCATTTGACAGAGTACCGCATCAGAGGCTTCTGAGAAAAATTAAGGCTCATGGTATCGAGGGGAAAGTTTTAAATTGGATAAAATCATGGCTCACCGATAGAACGCAGAGGGTCAGCGTAGATGGTGTAAAATCTGAGTGGGGCCGTGTAACCAGTGGGGTTCCCCAGGGGTCAGTACTAGGCCCACTCTTGTTCATAATCTACATAAACGATTTAGATACTGGGATCAGCAGTGACATAAGCAAGTTTGCGGATGACACCAAAATAGGGCGGCAAATTAATTCAGGGCAGGATGCAAATGCATTACAGGAGGATCTAAATAAACTGCAGGGGTGGTCTGAAAAATGGCAAATGAAATTCAACACCAGCAAGTGCAGCGTACTTAATATTGGAAGAACAAATACTTATATTGTATACAGCCTTAACAACATCAACCTAGAGAAGAAGACTTGTGAAAGAGACCTAGGAGTACTTGTAAGCCCGGACCTACGGCCTAGAAAACAGTGCGTTAATGTTCGAAATAAAGCAAACAGAGTATTGGGTTTTATATCTAGAAGTGTAAGTAACAAGCGTGCAGAGGTCTTATTGCAACTATATCTTGCGCTAGTCAGGCCGCACCTCGATTATGCGGTTCAGTTCTGGTGCCCCTATTGTAGAATGGATATAAATTCACTAGAGTCGGTGCAGCGAAGAATGACAAAAATGATTCCAGGACTTAGAAACCTTCCATATCAGGATAGGTTAAAGAAACTTAACTTGCATTCCCTAGAAAGACGAAGAGTGCGGGGAGATATGATAGAAGTATTTAAGTGGGTGAAAGGAATCAATAAAGGGGATATAGATAAAGTTCTTATAATATCCGAGCAGGCTAGGACTAGGAGCAACGGATTCAAGTTGGATAAGTTTAGGTTTAGGAGGGAGATAGGAAGAAACTGGTTCACAAATAGGGTGGTGGACGAGTGGAACAAGCTTAGCAACTTTGTAGTAAGTGCGGGAACTCTGGAAAGTTTCAAAAGGAGGCTAGATAGATTCATGGATGATAGAGAGTGGTAGTAACTCTCGACAGGAGCTGCCATGCACAGGCCAACCGGCCTATTGCAGACTCCTTATTTTCTTATGTTCTTATATACATATACATACATACACACATGTGTGTGTGTGTGTATGTATATATATATATATATATATATATATATATATATATATATACTATATATATATATATATATATATATATATATATATATATATATATATATATATATATATAATCATGTATATCCACAATGGAAACGTGAATAAGATAACTCTCGATAAAATCACACAGGAAAGGGAAACAATGGAGCACCTTAGCTTTAGTCTTTAGTCAAGACATCTTCAGAGGCAACTGAATTTACAGGGACTGAGAGAGGCTTAGGTACACAGGGTGACCTTACAAAACATGAGGTCAGGTCAATAATATAGGATCCATTAATGATACTATCCACACACCATCTCCACCACACACGAAAGAAGAGCTTATAAAACTGAGCAACGTAACAAGTAAGGTCAAGTCAGGTCAAAAACTTGAGACCCACAAATCATCTATCCTATATCGAACTCAAATGCTTTCAGAGCATTTTTAACCTTGGGCCACTGACAAATATATTTCTGTAACATGTTACCAGTTTTGTTCTGACCATCACTAAAGTTTATAGAATTCATTTCCCTAATCAGACTTGCTTCAACCAGATGTCTTTCTGTGACGCAAGTTGATTTAAACACTTCTATACTGTTTTCCCAATCCATGGGATTATTATTGTTCCTTATATGAACGAACAGTGCACTGCTTTCAGATGCTGTTCTAATATTACATTTGTGTTGTTTCTTTCTAAGTTGTAATGCTTTCCCAGTCTGACATACATAATTACCGTTACAATTGCTACATGGAATACAATAAACACTTCGACTTACAGTTGGATTGTTTTTAATTAACATACTAGTAATAGCTGAGTCATACTTAAAACAGCATTAATGTTTAATAATTTAATGGATTGAACTAACGGGACAAATTCATTGCGATAAGGTTAAGTCCAAATATTCCTAAACGTAGAAACTTGTCTAGTATGAGAACAATAAAGGGATTTTTTAGCCCTTTTAATACAACATAAGAACATAAGAATGGAGGAAACTGCAGCGGGCCCATTGGCCCAAACTGGGCAGTCCCATTTACACCCAACCCCTATTGTTCATATATCCATCCAACCTATATTTGAAGCTATCCATCGTATACGAGTCAATAATGATGTTTGGTAACTTGTTCCATTCATCCACTACTCAATTTCCAAACCAATGTTTACCTATTTCGCGCCTAAATCTAAATTTGTCTTATTTAAAACCATTGTTACGAGTTCTTGAGCAATGAACTGAATGTGTTGCAGTTCTTCTTCAATTAATTCAGGGTCACAGATTCGCAAACATCTCAAACACATAGCAGAAAAAGCTGACCTTTTGGTAAACTCAGTCTGACTCGATAAAAAATGTATAAATCTGTCTACTTATTGTGACCATTCCTTATGATAAGCATATCAAGAAATGGGAAGGATACATTTATTTCTCTTTCAATTTTGAAGGTAATACTAGGGACAAGATCTTTAAGTTTGTCCAAAAATTCCAGTGGGTCACCGTTTCTAGGTCAACGACAAAGAACATCATCTTCATATCTATACCATGGAGGAATAAAATCACCTATGTTGGGTAGTAATGTAGCCTCAAAGAACTCGATGCATTTACAGGCTAAAGGAGCAGAAAGACAATTACCAATGCTCATGCCAAATATTTGTTTGTAAAACTTTTCATTTGCCCTAAAAACATTATTAATGTTATGTAGGTCACCCTTTGTTATACAAGCCTCTCTCAGTCCCTGTAAATTCAGTTGCCTCTGAATATGTCTTGAGTAAAGATGAAAGCTAAGGTGCTCTAGAATTTCCCTTTTCCTGTGTGGTTTTATCGATATACATTCATACATTCATACATACATACATACATACATACATACATACATACACAAAGCAGATATAACTGTAGAGACAATTAATTCAATCCGATTAATAAATACCGGACCATTACATTACACTGTAACAGGAAACACTTCAAGTGACACGGCTCCGATACATAATTTCATCTGGCCTGAATGATCACTTCATGTTAAAATGTTGGGTACGGTGCACGCATGTTCTTGGGCTTCAATAATCATATCACACCAGCATGTTTCGGCTGATCGATAAGTCTGGCCTCGGCGACCAATTCGTGTCAAAATGCTTCGGCTTGTTTATTCATGTGACTTGACTGAAACCAGTAAGTGTCAGAATTCTTCGTCTTTTTACATGTATTCTTGGCTTCAATATTTAATTATGTTAGAGTTTCGTTTTGTGACTTCTCAGATTCTCAAAGATGCGTACGTTATTATTTATTATTTACCTGGAGACAAGAAACCACACCCCAATGGCTACCGTAACTAATATGAGTAAAGAAAACAAAGGTGACAAAAAACTCTCCCGATACCCGACGATGTAAACAAACCCATTCTCTTTCACCCAACAGCGAGGAAAACAAATCCTCGCGGCAATAATCTGAGAATCGGAACCACGACTCGTCCCAACACCCCGAGGTGGAGCAAAATACCCAAAGTTTCAATATAAAAGCCAAAGTTTGTTTTAAGTGTCGAAGTTCTCGCCCAAATCCTTCGAAGACGCAGTTGATTCACAGAAGCCAAAGTACTAATGACTCCCGTGGTTTAAGTTTCTCTCTGTAAATGGTTCTAAGAGTAGTTGACGGTATACAAATATCAAAGGCCAGTGTAGTGTGAAATTTATATATGTTTTTGTAATGTATATTGTATGTTTATATATATATTGTTATGTACTGCTCCCTTTCTGACTTGTGTGGCGTTCTGTTTGTTGACTCGTAAGACACCACAGAGGTTGAGGATAAACATTGTTGTGGATATATGATGTTTGGGGTGATTTAGTTTTCTGTGTATGTACATCGAGATGAATGTGTACTGCTGTGTGTGTGTGTGTGTGTGTGTGTCCCAGAATACAATAAATCTATATATTAAACAAGACATTACCATAAACACAAAGATGATAAAGATAAAGTCAGAGAGTGGCGTTCCGTGTACACTTCATTATTTTGTTACCACTATTTTTGAGGGCTTATTGGTGAGTCTGGCCAGGCGCTGTTCACCCACGTGCATGAAACTCTCACATAACATGCACCCGTTCTCCATGTTTGTCCTACACGAGTCCGAATTTAGTTCACGGTTTGGCCGCTTGGGAATCAAATGTAAAAAAAAAAGTTATATCTCGATTTAATATTCGTCGGATCGCTTACAAACTTCATACACAGATGCGTGACGTCATTCTGTACAGGTGTACCTTCGAGGGAATATATATATTTTTTCTATTTCTCGACGCTGAAACATGACCTGGCACAATACAGAGAGGGTTTTCTTCGTCATTAACACCAAACAAATACCAAAGAACATTAAGATAACAAAAATACGGTATATCTCCGTTGTGTTGTGGCGCTCTCACAATAGCCAATCACAACCCAGCATGGGAGAATGAAGGCGGTGCTTATTTTTCATACCTTAAATAAACAGACTCAAGGAAAACCAAGTTTGGTCCTGGAAGGTTGTACAAACATGGAGTTTTACCGATTCTGAATTTATGTATAATTTTGTAGCCTTGTTTGGATTTTTAAAACTTGCCCAATTCTGGAATCTTGCCAAAAAATATGTACAAACTTGAATTTTTTTTACAATTTTTGGACGGGGGGGGGGGGGGGGGGGGGGGTTGCAATATCTGGTAATTTTGCACACTTCCAAAATTTTGCACAATCTTGGAAGCTTGCTCGATTCAGGAATTTTCCATTTATTAAAGCCTGTAGTACTTTTGCATGGTCCTCGAATATTCCAGATTTCCAGAATCTTGCGCAAACAGGTAATCTTGCAAAAACTTAGAACCTTAAATGTATATACAATTTTGTAGTTTTGCACAATCTTGGACCCTTACACAAGCTTGGAATTTTGTGCTATTCTTGAATCTTACGTAAACCTGAAAACTTGCGTACTTCCACAAACTAAAGAAAGTATGAAATCTTGCACAAACTTGGAATCCCGTGTAATTTTGTAATAATGCGTGATCTTTGAACATCTTGAACATCTACGAAAGCTTGAAAGAACTTCTGTAACCTTGCATAAACCTAGAATCTTGCAAATATTGAGATTCATAAACAAGCTTAGAAACTTACAAAAATTTGGATCTTCTATACACTTTGAATCTTACACAAACTTGCAGTCTTGAACGATCATAAGATCTTGGGTAACTCTAAGATCTTCCACAAACTTGATAAATCGGATTATTTTTTTTTTAGTCTGCCCGTGTTTACCTAGTCATCTCTCTAACCTGGCTCAAACAGTAAGGTAAAATTGAAAGGCGTCTGAATCTTATTTTCTTAAAATAACAAAATATGATAACTATCCTTGATCCTATGGGCCATATTCTCAGTCGTTACACCACCCGATCGATATGGAACAGCATCTGGTGAGGTCATTCAGAGACGCCACAGTCCTGGTGGATCGAGTTTGCTCTCGGGATTGTTGGAACATTTCATCATGAGAGGGTACCCGCCCGATGAAGCCCCGATGATTATAAAAACTTTTTTCACCCTCCAAATTTTGATATATTGAGATAGAATATATTCAAAACTGATAGAAAGTGAGTTTGTTGGTAATAGAAACTTTTGTTTCCCTATTCATTCAAAGATGTCAGTTATTTACAAGTGTAAAATATTCCCGCTGAGCCTGGGCGTGCATCCGTGCGTAAAAAACACCACTCTGTGTTGTTGTGTCAACTGACTCATGTACACACCAACCATCGCCCATCCCAGTGTGGCCAACACCCGGTGAAATATAACTTTCAAAACAAACCTCACAAACACCAGAGAATAATAAAAGTTCTATATCCCATAGAATAGATATTATCTTAACACTTTTGTTTGTTTGGTCATATGATGTTTTTGTTTTTTTAGTTTGGGTTTACATTTTTTTTTGGTACTTGACGGAAATATTATTGGGGTACTCGACGCCTGGGTTGTGGTAACAGTGGGCCATAAAGCCTATTTGGAAATATTGGTAGACCTGCCCGTACCCGCCATCCCGACCCATCGTATTGCCCGAAGCATGTTCTTGAATGACCTCGCCCCACAAAAGCGTATGGTGCCCGATGGTCGGACACATCAATGGAGATGTGTGTGTGTGAGAATTTGGGTCACTGTCAACCTCCAAACATAATATACTAAAGAAAAAAATCACCCCAAGTTTTTCGGTTCTTTGTTCAGCAGTGAGGTGTGACACAGGTGTTTGTTGATCACTTGTTAGTATTAAAGTCCCGCGTCTTGGTTTGGGGAGGAGTGGTTGTCTTGAGTGTTGTGGGTAGTGGAAGGTGTTAAGTGTTGAGGGGGTGGCTTTTATGTGTGTGTGTGTGTGTGTGTGTGTGTGTGTGTGTGTGTGTGTGTGTGCTTGCTATTCTATTAAGTGTAAATTTCCGTAATGTGTGTGAACCTATGAGCGTATATTTTCGTGTGTGTACCTGTGTATGTCTATATTTCCACATGTTTGCGTGTACCTTTATGTGTATATTTGCGTGTATACTTGTGGATGCATATTTTCCTGCATATACCTATGTGTGTCTATTTTTGTGTATGTACAGTTGGGGACATTTCCGACTAGTGCAGTCAGCGTTGTCAATCCACCCGCCCCAGGAATGTTAACGTTTACATGCTGCGAGTTACGGGTCTAAACTCACCTTAACATCTATCTATACAGTATAGTAAGTTAAGTACAAAGACGGAGGTTAATATACTGTACACGCTGGCTGCATCTTTTGTCAGGTCGAGAGATTCCAAGACAGTGGGATAGACACTCCTGGTATTGACAACCAGTGAATCCAGCTCCGGACACAACTGAACTTTCTTTTCTTAAACAGGAGCTATTAATATATAGTTTACTGAGTGATAAGTTCCTTAATAGTTTGTTTGTCCTTAATTATCTAATTTATAACAGAATTAGTGCCATTTATTCCTTCGTAAAAATTTGAATTGTGTTTGTTTTATGATACAGTATGTATGAAGACTACGAGATAGGTTTAACGTTTATGGTTCGTTTATCTATCTATCTATCTATCTATCTATCTATCTATCGATCTATCTATCTAGATGTCAATGTATCCGTTCACTTCTTTGACTTCGTGAACTTTACTGAACAGTTTATTTTTTTATGAGTGAAGATATCGATAATCTGGTAAGTGATTTCATCGACGTGTTTTATCTATCTGTTTGTTTGCTTGTATGTTTGTTTACAAGTTACCTAACATCATCATGAACTCGAATACGCTGGATAGCTTCAAACATAGGTTGGGTGAATATATGAGCGATAGGGGTTGGGTGTAAATGGGACTGCCCAGTATGGGCCAATAGGCCCGCTGCTGTTTCCTCCACTCTTATATTCTTATGTTAAGTCGCCAAGTAGTTCAGAACTGAACATTTTTGGTCTTTTTCCACACTAGGATGCATTCAGACTCATACACGAAAATAGTAACTAAGAAATAAGTCAGTCCTCGTTAGCGAACACCTTTATTGTTTATTGTCTTCCACCAGTAACTACCTGAGCTCAAGGTCAGGTCAGAAGTGGTTAATACAAGCTAACTACTCTAGTTTTCACCCGACCTTCCCCCAAATTTAACAGCTGGTCGATTCTGGACCTCGAAACGATACTGCGCAATTTTGGCCAAGGTCACAGGCTGTCGATGTAGGTCACCCCACGTCCATACTGGGTAGAGGTTGAGCTTCAAGTCTCTCACTGTGACCAGTCTATCGATGGCTGTTGATGATATAATGTATTATTGAGCTTCAACAACTATAAGGTTTTTAAGCGCGTATTTTAGATTTGTAAGTACACTAGTCATGAACAATCAATGGTGAATGTAAACTCAAATATCCTGAATCCATTAGTGAACACACCATTGACTGTTTATGTTACATATTTGTGTAAAGATTCAGTGAAATTCCTCCAATGGTTGAATATTTATGTGACCAGACGCTAGACGGATGGACGGGCGGAAGTACGGACGGAGTGGAAAGTGTTAACTTTTTCCGTTTCGGTACCACATACAGCAACCCATGTCCGCACCATCCCATACCCACACCCACGCCCTTACATCTTATTAACCCACATCAAACCCTTGATATAACAAAGGTACTCAAAATATCCAACCAGGAGCGAACTCGTAGCAATGGTCTTAAATTAGACAAATTTAGATTTAGGCGCGAGATAGGTAAACACTGGTTTGGAAATGGAGTAGTGGATTAGTGGAACACGTTACCAAACATTATCATTAACTCGAACACGCTGGATAGCTTCAAACATATGTTGGGTGAATATATGAGCGATAGGGGTTGGGTGTAAACGGGGCTGCCCAGTATGGGCCAAAAGGCCCGCTGCAGTTTCCCCCATTCTTAGGTTCTTATGTTCACACACCAACACACACTAGCCCACACCAACTCTTTCACACCAACACACACACGACAAGTCCGTGTAAGCTCTTGTGTAACAGACAGGACACAGTATAGTAGACCTTCTCAATACAGTGACCGCCCCACCTCCTCTGACGCCCTCTTCCCACACCGCCCAGCGAGGGAGAGAGAGGGGGGAGGGGAGGGTGGGGGAGTGCACAAGGGTGTGTGTGTGTGTGTGTGTGTTCGTAAGATTATTATGGGTTTAGAGGGAAGGGGGAGGTAATGGGGAGGAGAGGTGTGGGGGAATAGGGAATTAAGAGTTGAAGGAGAGTTAAAACGGAGGCGAGGAGATGTGTAGAGAAGGAGAGGAGAGGAGGTGAAGGGAAAGAGGACGTGATGTGGAATGAAGGGAAAGGGGAGGTGAGAGGGGGATGGAGGGAAAGGAGCGGAGAGGGGGGGGCATTTTCAAGAGAGTTATGGGAAGGGAAAGGGAGGAGATATTTCCAAAAGAGTGAGGTGGTAGAGGATGGGGGAGGAGGAAAGACAGTGAGGGTGTATTTCTAAAAAACTTGGTAGGGAGAAGTGATGACTTACAAACATCAAACACTTCGGCACCAAGTTACTGACACACACACACACACACACACACACACACACACACACACACACACACACACACACACACACACACACACACACACACACAAGGTTCAATCAATTACAATCGTACAAATTCGTGCTATGAAAATTAGATAAAAACCCTTGTTGCACGTGGCTGCCAAACTTCACTCACTGGCAATGTCTACGGCAGGTCAGGCTATGTTGGATCGAGGTGGTTAAGCTAGGCGAGATTAGGTTAAGTTAGGTTAGGATACAAATTTTAAGGTTAAGATAGGATAGGGTAGGGTAGGGTAGGGTAGGGTAGGGTAGATTAACTAAAATTAAGTAAGGCAAAGTAAGGTTAACTAAGGCTATTTCAAGTTAGGTTAGATTAGGTTAAGGTAACTTAGGTTAAGTTAGGCTTGATTTAGTCAAGTCAAGCCAATTTAAGCTAGGTTAAATTAGTTCTGGTTTAGTTACATAAGATCAAGTTATATAAGGTCAGATTAGTTGACCTTTGCTAGTACATTGCTGGTAGGACCTCAATTATTCATCTCCCGGGAGAGGTTGACAGCATTCACGTTACCCAATTTGGCTCTTTGACGTCATCCAACATTTTGTGTAATTGTGTTGCAAACGTGATATGGACGTTATCAAATAAGGTGTACAGTATATGTGTGGGTGTGTGTTGGGAGGTCAGAGATAGGGGGCGTTGGGAGGGCAGGGATGAGGGGGTGTTGGGAGGTCAGGTATGGGGGGGGGTGTTGGGAGGGCAGGTATGGGGGGGGGTTGGAAGGGCAGGTATGGGGGGGGTGTTGGGAGGGCAGGGATGGGGGGGGTGTTGGGAGGGCAAGGATGGGGGGTGTTGGGAGGTCAGGTATGGGGGGGTGTTGGGAGGGCAGGGATGGGGGGTGTTGGGAGGTCAGGTATGGGGGGGTGTTGGGAGGGCAGGTATGGGGGGTGTTGGGAGGGCAGGTATGGGGGGGGTGTTGGGAGGGCAGGGATGGGGGGGGTGTTGAGAGGGCAGGTATGGGGGGGTGTTGGGAGGTCAAAGATGGGGAGTGTTGGGAGGTCAGGTATGGGGGGGGGTGTTGGGAGGGTAGGGATGGGGGGGGGGGGGTGTTGGGAGGGAAAGTATGGGTTAGGTGTATGGGTTAGGTGTAGGTGTGTGTGTATGTGTGTATGTGTGTGTGTGTGTGTGTGTGTGTTCTTGTGAACGTCACCGCACTTTATCGGTACAAATTAAAGAAACCATTATTGCCGTGTACAAAACACCTGTCCTTCAACTTGACAAGGTATGTATTTTTTTGGTCACGTAGCGGAGGGAGAGATCAGACAATTGCCTTTGTTAAATTTAGTCACCAAAGCGTCCCCCTGTCAAAGATGCAAGATGTTTTGAAGTGTTGAAGGCTGTATAGTGGAAGAAAAGCCCATTGGCAAGGAGCTCGATAGTGTGGTGTAAGTCCGAGATTAATGAAGAATTTCTGTGCTCAGGATGAAATAGTGACAGTTTAAGCCTTTCCCCTCCCATATGAGATGGTGGTACTGTCGAGTGTAGGTAATCACGAGACTGATTGTGGAAGTACAGTACGAGTATTTATATAACGGTGAGGACAATGACGTAACCCTCTTAATGAGCATTACTATTATGTTTCTGGTACTATTGTCATTAATGATCATTTTGGTGGGTTTTTTCTCTGTACTGAGTCGAGGCGAAGTACTCCAACATCACACCAGCTCACAGGTGACAAGGAGCGCACATGATTCATACAAAAGGATGGTTATTATTCATTGGTAAAAAAGGGGGGGGGCGGGGGGGGGATGGCTATGAAAATGCGTTCAAGCTTTATTGAAACAAGTCAAGCCAGAGATATGACGAATTTTCTCACTACAACATTTGAGGTGATGGAGGTGTTTGGTATCTCTAAAATTGTGTAATGATAGGATGACGATGTTGCTGAACCTGGAGCTAATTATTATTGCCATTCCCGTTACTAAATACAGTTCAGGTACAATATTATATAGTTTGTGTTTATAGCGTTTACGGCAACCAGGGATGCACCCCACTCAATTTTATACGAAAAACCCTCCTGTAGAGATGAAGACGTCTGCTGTCTGGCATTATATTTATTTTTTCGGTGACTGGGAAAATGAGAAAGAAAGATCTATGATAAGATTAATCATCTGTATAAGAATGAACTGGGATGTTTATCGCTCCTGGAATATCATTGTTGTGTTATAAGAAGAGAGCTGGAGCTAGTAAGGAACCCTGAAGAACTCCGGAACTGGTGGAGAGATACTCGGAGGAAGGACTGTCCAGAACTACGCGTAATTTTCCAAGTAAAGGTCGATGCCAAGCTCTTCCAATTGTTTTGAAAATGTCACGAGCTGGTGCATGAGTTTGATAATTGCAGTCTATTGATTGATAGATAGAATGTGAGAGGAATGATAAAAGGTCAGCAGTAGATCGTTCACTATGTCTGACCACACTGCTACGTTCAAGAATTTTGAGAATGTGACTATTAATTACTGTTTTGAAAGCCTTTGTTATTGTTGAGGTGAAGGAAACTGAACGGTAGAGTAATTTGATGGTTTGAATGCGTCATCTTTCTTTAGCGTCAGATGAACTAAGGAGACAGAAGTAAGAAGGGATAATCTGGATAGTTTAGACAGAACAGGAGAAACCTCAGCAGACGACACATGAGAACAACTGGGAGAATCTCGTCAGTACACGCAGTCCCTTGTCACTTTTTAGAATATTCCTAACTTTTTTGACGTCTTTGTTTTGGGTTAACCTCCAGGCACTTCCAGCTCGCAGTGTTTGAGAAGTACAACGAGAACGATCAGCCAGAAATTAATACCAGCTCACAGTTAAAGTTCATTTTTTCAGGAGATTAAGATAGAATGTTTCTTAAAGTGTATACAATGAAAAGGTGTTTTAGAATTTTGTTTCGGAATAATTAATATACGTAAGATTAACTCCTGTCTTCTTTTCTTCTCCTTCCTTTATCTTATCCACTAATAAAAGTTATTATCCATTATTACTTATTATAACATTATCGATAACCAGTCTTATTATCTATCACCATCCATAACCACTCACCACCATTCTCCCATCACTAACCACTACCATCCATCATCCATCACTCACCACCATCCATCATCCATCACTGACCACTTCCCACCATCCATCACACACCACCATCCATCATCCATCACTCACCACCATCCATCATCCATCACTGACCACTTCCCACCATCCATCACACACCACCATCCATCATCCATCATTCACCACCATCCATCATTCATCACTGACCACTCCCCCATGACCGCCCATTAGAGTAACAAGAGTCAACTTCCATCTAGTGTGGCTGACAGTCGCCCTCACAGATAATCTTCAGGTGGGTGTCCTTCAAACAGACTTAATAAGAGCTGGTCAATATTTTCAGGCCAGGTTAAGTTTGCATTGGTCTTGAAGGTGGCCTCATAAACCGCCCTCTAAAAAAAACCGGCTCAAGTGTCCGCTAAGCTCAAGTATAAAGTTCTGTTGGTTTTTGGCTCAACAAATCCTGCCTTTGTTTATTTTAGCGACAGTGTTAAGCATCATAGAATATTTATTTGGTGGCATTTACATAGGAATTATTTAGATAGCTAGATAGATAGATGGACGGACAGACAGACAGACAGACAGACAGACAGACAGACGAGAGAGAGAGAGAGAGAGAGAGAGAGAGAGAGAGAGAGAGAGAGAGAGAGAGAGAGAGAGAGAGAGAGAGAGAGAGAGAGACTAACGACTATTTAAAGCACTCTGGTAAAACATGATTGACTTAGGTGTATGTTAGTGGCACCTGGTTCTCTCTCTCTCATTCCATGGTGTCAGCTCTCTCTCTCTCTCTCTCTCTCTCTCTCTCTCTCTCTCTCTCTCTCTCTCCTTTTGATTGCCTCACCTCTCTACTTCTATATCTTTGCCATTTTTTGTTTATTTCTCTCCTTTTATATGCCTCTCCCTTCATCTATCCTGTCTCTGTGTTTTTCATATTCGGTCTCCATTCCTAACCCATACCTCCCTCCTTCCCCTCTCACCCCTACCTCCCTCCCCTCTCACCCCTACCTCCCTCCTCCCTCAACCCCACCCTCCCTCCTCCCTCAACCCCACCCTCCCTCCCCTCTCTCCCCTACCTCCCTCCCCTCTCACCCCTACCTCCCTCCTCCCTCAACCCCTACCTCCCTCCCCTCTCACCCCTACCTCCCTCCCCTCTCAACCCACCCCCCTCTCACCCCTCAGCCTCAACCTATCCCTCTCACCCCTCAGCACCTATCTACCGCCCTCACCCCTCAGCCACTAACTATCCCCTCTCACCCCTCAGCCTCTACCTATCCCTCTCACCCCTCAGCACCTATCTACCTCCCTCACCCCTCAGCCACTAACTATCCCCCCTCAACCCTCAACCTATCCCCCCTCACCCCTCAGTCTCTGGCAACACTTCGACACGAGAGAACGATAATTCCATCTCGCTGGTGAACGACCCGGGAGTCGAGGTGTGTCACTGTCTTGCCCTTTAGTTGTGTGTCTCAAGAGTCCTCATTATAAGTATAAGTGATCAGGATTGTGGGTCTCAGGACGTAAGGTTCATAGTTTGCTAGAGGGAGAAGGGAGTGTCGACCTAAAGTCCAACATGTTAACGAAAAACCTGAGCTAAAAAAAAAAAAAAATCACCGACGTTGTTACAAGTGTGTGTGTGTGTGTGTGTGTGTGTGTGTGTGTGTGTGTGTGTGTGTGTGTGTGTGTGTGTGTGTGTGTGTGTGTGTGTGTGTCTGTGTGTCTGTGTTTTACGACTGTCCTACACTGGTCAAGAGACTTTTGATTTAATTGAATTTTTGGGGAGTGTGAGTGAGGCTGTGGGACGATGGAACCCTGACAGCCTAAAACTTGTTACGATTCTACTTAATAAGAATAAAAAAAAAATAATTCTGTTCTCGGTGTTCCTGAAAAATTATGAAAATTATGTTGTTCCTCAGCCATGACCGGGAGGAAAATAACTTAGTAGTGTGTGAACTACTTATAAAATAATTATAATAATTTTTTTTTCTTCCTATTATTGAGGTAATATTGCTTTTTAAATATCATCTCATTGCATATAAAGTCTGTTTTAATTTCATAGCCATTAATAAGGATGATGGAGTGTGGTGGCTGATTGAATAACACACTCGCTTCCTGTAGTTAAGATCACAGTTGGGGAAATGAAGGTGTTTGTGTATAGTACCGGCCACACTGCTTCCTTATGTACCGAAGGCTTAGTATACTGTGTGCCAAGCCTATGGGACCCACACTCACTTTCACTAAGAATGAATGATGGATTGTGAACTTAATAATCTTTTTCGAATATTAGTGATAAAACTCTCATTTCAAACCAGATTTACAAATTAAAAGACCTGTTGCATTCTGAACTTTCATTAACACAAGGTCAAAGGTTAAACTCAAATAAGCAGTGCCTGATAACCTTAAAGAGGGTGTAGGGGAGAGTGAGAGGGTGGGAGAGGGTGTAGGGGAGAGTGAGAGGGTGGGGGAGGGTGTAGGGGAGAGTGAGAGGGTGGGAGAGGGTGTAGGGGAGAGTGAGAGGGTGGAAGAGGGTGTAGGGGAGAGTGAGAGGGTGGGAGAGGGTGTAGGGGAGAGTGAGAGGGTGGAAGAGGGTGTAGGGGAGAGTGAGAGGGTGGGAGAGGGTTGTAGGGGAGAGTGAGAGGGTGGGAGAGGGTGTAGGTGAGAGTGAGAGGGTGGGAGAGGGTGTAGGGGAGAGTGAGAGGGGGGAGAGTGAGAGGGTCGGAGAGGGTGTAGGGGAGAATGAGAGGGTGTAGGTGAGAGTGAGGAAGTAGGAAGAGGGTTTAGATGAGAGTGGGAGGGTGGGAGAGGGTGTAGGGGAGAGTGAGAGGGTGGGGGAGGGTGTAAGGGAGAGTGAGAGGGTGTAGGAGAGAGTGACAGGGTGTAGGAGAGAGTGAGAGGGTGTAGGGGAGAGTGAGGGGTGGTGTAGGTGAGAAGGAGAGGGTAAAAAGAGGGTGTAGGGGAGAGTGAGAGGGTGAGAGAGGGTGTAGGGGAGAGTGAGAGGGTGTAGGGGAGAGTGAGAGTGTGTAGGAGAGAGTGAGAGGGTGTAGGGGAGAGTGAGAGGGTGTAGGGGAGAGTGAGGGGTGGTGTAGGTGAGAAGGAGAGGGTAAGATGAGGGTGTAGGTGAGAGTGAGAGAGTGGGAGAGGGTGTAGGGGAGAGTGAGAGGGTGGGAGAGGCTGTAAGGGAGAGTGAGAGGGTGTAGGGGGGAGTTGGGGGTGTAGGTGAGAGGGAGAGGGTAAGAAGTGGGTTTAGGTAAGAGTGAGAGGGCGAGAGAGGATGTAAGGGGAAGTGAGAGAGTGTAGGTGAGAGTGCGAGGGTGGAAGAGGGTGTAGGGAAGAATGAGAGGGTGGGAGAGAGTGTAGTGGGGAGTGGGAGGATGTAGGTGAGAGGGAGAGTCTTCCTCTCACTCTGCTCCTCTCTCTTCCTCTCACTCTGCTCCTCTCCCTTCCTCTCACCATGCTTGTCTCTCTTCCTCTCACCCTGCTCCTCTCCCTCCCTCTCACTCTGCTTCTCTCCCTTCCTCTCACCATGCTTCTCTCTCTTCCTCTCACCCTGCTCCTCTCCCTTCCTCTCACCCTGCTCCTCTCCCTTCCTCTCACCCTGCTCCTCTCCCTTCTTCTCACCATGCTTCTCTCTCTTCCTCTCACCCTGCTCCTCTCCCTTCCTCTCACCCTGCTCCTCTCCCTTCCTCTCACTCTGCTCCTCTCTCTTCCTCTCACTCTGCTCCTCTCCCTTCCTCTCATTCTGCTCCTCTCCCTTCCTCTCACCCTGCTCCTCTCCCTTCTTCTCACCCTGCTCCTCTCCCTTCCTCTCACCCTGCTCCTCTCCCTTCCTCTCACCATGCTTCTCTCTCTTCCTCTCACCCTGCTCCTATCCCTTCCTCTCACCCTGCTCCTCTCCCTTCCTCTCACCATGCTTCTCTCTCTTCCTCTCACTCTGCTCCTCTCCCTTCCTCTCATTCTGCTCCTCTCCCTTCCTCTCACCCTGCTGCTCTCCCTTCCTCTCACCATGCTTCTCTCTCTTCCTCTCACCCTGCTCCTCTCCCTTCCTCTCACCATGCTTCTCTCTCTTCCTCTCACTCTGCTCCTCTCCCTTCCTCTCATTCTGCTCCTCTCCCTTCCTCTCACCCTGCTGCTCTCCCTTCCTCTCACCATGCTTCTCTCTCTTCCTCTCACCCTGCTCCTCTCCCTTCCTCTCACCATGCTTCTCTCTCTTCCTCTCACTCTGCTCCTCTCCCTTCCTCTCACCATGCTTCTCTCCCTTCCTCTCACTCTGCTCCTCTCCCTTCCTCTCACTCTGCTCCTCTCCCAGTATTAATACAACATACCTCCTGTCCCAATAAACACTCAGACAGGCTGCCTCTGCCATCACCACCACCACTACCACTAACACCACCACTACCACTACCATCACCACACCACCACTACTACCACCACCACTACCACTACTAACACCACCGCTACCACTACCACCTGCACCACCGCTACCACTACTACCACCATCACATCTCCACCATCACTACACCACCAGCACTACTGCCACCAGCACCTTACCATCTCCACCACAGCACCACCACCACCACCACCACCACTACACCACCACCACCACCACTGGAGCTGGACACAAGACTAACGATGCCCAGTACATACTGCTGAGTGAAGGGACACTACAGCCAGACGAGTATCATCTTGAGAGGTCCTTGTGGTGGTGAGGGAGATGGTGGTGAGGGAGGAGGTGGTGAGGGAGGTGGTGGTGGTGGAGGTGGTGGTGAGGGGGGTGGTGGTGGTGGTGGTGGTGGTGGTGGTGGTGGTGGTGAGGGAGGGAGGAGTGGAGGAGGTGGTGGTGAGGGAGGTGGTGGTGGTGGTGGTGAGGGAGGTGGTGGTGAGGGAGGTGGGGGTGAGGGAGGAGGTGGTGGTGAGGGAGGTGGTGGTGAGGGAGGTGGTGGTGAGGGAGGTGGTGGTGAGGGGGGTGGTGGTGGTGAGGGAGGTGGTGGTGAGGGGGGTGGTGGTGGTGAGGGAGGTGGTAGTGGAGGAGGTGGTGGTGAGGGAGGTGGTGGTGAGGGGGGTGGTGGTGAGGGAGGTGGTGGTGAGTGAGGAGGTGGTGAGGGAGGTGGTGGCGAGGCAGGTGGTGGTGAGGGAGGTGGTGGTGAGGGAGGAGGTGGTGAGGGAGGTGGTGGTGAGGGGGTTGGTGGTGAGGGGGGTGGTGGTGGTGAGGGAGGTGGTAGTGGAGGAGGTGGTGGTGAGGGAGGTGGTGGTGAGGGGGGTGGTGGTGGTGAGGGAGGTGGTAGTGGAGGAGGTGGTGGTGAGGGAGGTGGTGGTGAGGGAGGTGGTGGTGAGGCAGGTGGTGGTGAGGGAGGTGGTGGTGAGGGGGGTGGTGGTGGTGAGGGAGGTGGTAGTGGAGGAGGTGGTGGTGAGGGAGGTGGTGGTGAGGGAGGTGGTGGTGAGGGAGGTGGTGGTGAGGGAGGTGGTGGTGAGGGAAGTGGTGGTGAGGGAGGTGGTGGTGAGGGAGGTGGTAGTGGAGGAGGTGGTGGTGAGGGAGGTGGTGGTGTGGGTGGTGGTGGTGGTGAGGGAGGTGGTAGTGGAGGAGGTGGTGGTGAGGGAGGTGGTGGTGAGGGAGGTGGTGGTGAGGGAGGCGGTGGCAATGGAGGTGGTGGTGAGGCAGGTGGTGGTGAGGCAGGTGGTGGTGAGGGAGGTGGTGGTGAGGCAGGTGGTGGTAAGGGAGGTGGTGGTGAGGGAGGTGGTGGTGAGGCAGGTGGTGGTGAGGGAGGTGGTGGTGAGGGAGTTGGTGGTGAGGGAGGCGGTGGCGATGGAGGTGGTGGTGAGGCAGGTGGTGGTGAGGGAGGTGGTGGTGAGGCAGGTGGTGGTAAGGGAGTCTCTTATAGAACGACACAGAAGCTTTTAAATATATGTCACCAGGAAACATTTTTGACCTAGACGTCAAGTGCTACACCAACACACTTATGTTTTTTAGTACATGGAAGTACCTGTGATGGGTGCAGCTGCTGAGTGGTTACAGTTCTCGCCTTCTGCTCTAAGGATCGCTGGTTCGTGCCCAGGGCATCTGCAGTTCACCCACTATTAATTAATACCTAGCCTTATAGGTGGGGTAAGTGAAGGCGGTCGAGTGCAGTGCCACATAGAGAAAAGGCTAACTTTACAGTGTACGGTATCCGCACGGCCCCTAACCAGCCATCAGACTTAAGGAATCCGCGCTCACTTTTTTTTTTTAATTAAAAAAATATATTGAAAAATTCGTTATAATTAACTATTTTTCACCTCGTAAAAGAGTTTATGAGAATATAATGTGTCTTTATACTGGAGAGTTTTTTTATATATTTTTTGTTATGTCCACGAAAGTCCAATCAACTAAAGGCTGTGAATTTCCCCTCCATACCTACATGCTAACTCCCCTCTACCCCCCCCCCCCCCCCGCTTTCCCTTCCCGGAAAACCTCTTACCTCTAAATCATATTTTAATCTCATCTAAATGGGGTGCAACAGGTGCTCTCAGCCTCACAACAAAGAAAAATACAGTTTACCATGAACCACCAGAGGCGGCTCTCCACTCTCTCGGGGCTAAATTACTAAAAAAAAAGGCGTGTCCTTCACAGTAAGTAGCAGGACACACTCGGGAAATGTTGAAAGATATTTTGCATTTTGTTCACATATTTTTTGCAAGCATTAAAATTATGGCCGTAGTCGTACCAGCTGCACTGTATTATGTTTCTTCTTCCTTGCAGATTCTTACAACTCTGGAAAAATCTCCATAAACTGAGTTCCTCCCGTCAACAACAACTTAGAACCAAAACAACTCTTGTGTTTTTTGTCTCTTATAATTCAATTTACAAAGTCCCTGGCGACGTAACCCTCAGGAACCACCACCAACAACAATACTAATACATAAGAATCCCTATAACAAAACAGACCTACCACCGTTCAAACAACAAACTCCACAAATACGACACACTGAGATGTAACATTGATATACCTTTAGTTACCTGACAATGTTACCTCAGCATACCCATATAAAAACATTCGCCATTTTCACACCAGGAGCAGTAGACAGTATATGATTGATGTATTATTGTATTACTGCACTTCAATAACTAAGGTCTTTAAGCGCTTGTTCTAGTTTAGTAAATACACGAATCATTAACAGCTTTCTGGTATATGACTGGATAATGTTGATATAGCAAGATAAGACTAATACTGAGGTGGTGACGCATGATAATACTCCCTTCGGCTCTATAGAAAAGAGTAACACCCATCAGAGTCTATGCAAGCCGAGTGGTGAAAGAATAATAATCGCGTGTTTACGATGACTTAGCCGTATGAAAACACTAACTTAACCCTTTGAATACGATGGCTTAACCCTTTGAATACAATACAATTTACCCTTTGAATATAATGATTTAACCCCTTGAATATTATGAATTCACCCTCTGAGTGTAACAAATTAGCCCTTGGATTACGATGACTTAATCTTATGAGTACGATAACGATGTACTCTGGAGGCTTAAGTCTTCGTACTCGAGGGGTTTAAAGCTATAGCCAGCACCATAAACTTAAATCCTCTCACACACACACACACACACACACACACACACACACACACACACACACACACACACCTTCATTAATTACAATTTTATTTCATTAACAGGTACTTTCACAGCTTTGAGCGGTTGACTAAAAATAATGCTGTGTGACGTAACTCGGTCTTTCGAAAATTTACCTGAGTGTTTAAAGTTGGGTGTGTGTAGGAGGGGGGGGTGTGTATTGGCGTGGGTTGTCGGTGGTAGGGTGTGTATGAAGGAGGGTTGTGGGTGGGAGGTTGTGGGTGGGGGGTGTGTATGTGTGGGGTTGTAGGCGAGTGGTAGGGTGTGTATGTGTAGGGTTATGGGCAGGAGGGGGTGTATGGTAACCCACAACCAACCAAGCAACAGGTGATGAGATCCCGTCATGGCAAATAGGACTTGAACCTATTAAAATTAAATAGCGATAGAGATTCATGGTAATTTTGACACCCTGTTCTGACCTCTGTCTTGTGCGTTATTTTTCAAGAGGCCAGACAGACCTGTTCTTGTATAACCAATTGAGGGAATTTTTTTTAACAGACACGAAACAAACACGACTCAGGGTAGTGGCTGTGACATGTCTACCGATATCCAGTAACGAGGGAAAGGTGACACGTAGGTCAAACACGGTTGCCTTCCCCCCGTATCCCAATAAAAGAAAATGCTAATACTCTTTTTAGGTGCGTGTCGCTGGGGCTGGAGTAATGGGCAGGTACAATAACTCTTGTATCCAGGTGAGGTAGAGGTGAGTGTTGTGTGCCTTCGCCTCACACTCTAATAACACGGGGACAGAGAGAGGCTGGATTAACTGCATAGGGATTTCCTGCGCATTTAGTGATATTAGAATTTACTTATATGTCTCTTTCAACCCTGATAGAACTTCCTGACTCTTTTTTTTTTAATGTTAATTCAGATTTCTTTACTAAATTTCCTAAGTCTCTTTGATTTCCTGTCAAAAACATGTTTTATTATGACTGTATAATATTAAATCCTTTTATTCTCGGTTCTATGCACCTTTCATAGATGTATTTATAAACCACTATACATCGTGTCACTCCTTTACATATCAACTAATCCAAAATGAGATATTGCCTCAACACTCGTCATGACAGCTTTCACTACACATGACACAATTTCAATTTGATAAAGTTTAAAGGTCAAACAGTGAGTGAGTGAGTGAGTGAGTGAGTGAGTGAGTGAGGAGACGCGGTGTACTTCCTCACTAATTACTGGAGTTACTTACATCTCTTATTTATGGTTCAGTGTCCAGGTGTATGTATGTTACCTTTACCTGGGTGCTGGGAGGATTAGGTGCTGGTTGTAGGTGTTGTCTGTCTGTCCCTCTGTGTGTCTGTCTGTGTGTCTGTCTGTGTGTCTGTCTGTTTCTCTCGTGACTGGATTCCTTTTCTCACCTCTTACTGTCTCGCCCTTTCGCTTTCTTACGCTTTCTTTTCCTCCCTCTTTCTCTCTTGATCGTGTTTTCCTTCATTTATACTTCTTCCTGCTTCACCCTTCCTCACTAGTCAGCCCACACCTCTATAATAGCCCACACTAGTCAGCCCACACCTCCATAATAGCCCACACTAGTAAGCCCATACCTAACCTAACAACTAACACCTGCCCATCAGCCTCCATCCATTAGCCAGTCCACACCCCTCAGCTCACACCCTACATCCCACACCCCTCAGCTCACACCCCTCAGCCCACACCCCTCAGCCCACACCCCTCAGCTCACACCCCTCAGCTCACACCCCTCAGCTCACACCCCTCAGCTCACACCCCTCAGCTCACACCCCTCAGCCCACATCTCTCAGCCTACACCCCTCAGCTCACACCCCTCAGCCCACATCTCTCAGCCTACACCCCTCAGCTCACACCCCTCAGCTCACACCCCTCAGCTCACACCCATCAGCTCACACCCCTCAGCTCACACCCCTCAGCTCACATCCTTCAGCTCACACCCCTCAGCCCACACCCCTCAGCCTACACCCCTCAGCTCACACCCCTCAGCTCACACCCCTCAGCCCACACCCCTCAGCCCACACCCCTCAGGTCACACCCCTCAGCTCACACCCCTCAGCTCACACCCCTCAGCTCACACCCCTCAGCTCACACCCCTCAGCCCACATCTCTCAGCTCACACCCCTCAGCTCACACCCCTCAGCTCACACCCCTCAGCTCACACAGGGTAATAAATCGTTTCATCCTCTCTTGATGGTGTTTGTCCACTCACCGTTTTTCCTGCCCTTATCAACGTGGATTACTCCCAGGTGTAAATAATGATAGTTACTTCTAGCGAGTGTCTGCCATATGTCGTTTACCTTTGTATATATCATTATGTAGGTGGGCTCAATATGTTAATTTATCAGATGACATGAAGTTTAGTCTACCCCGGCTTATTGTACCTGATGATTTAACCTAACCTAAACTTTTATCCTAGTCTCTGCTAAACTAATCCAACTTAAATTAACCTAACCTAAACTTTTATCTTAACCTAACCTAACCTAACCTAACCTAACCTAACCTAACCTAACCATACAAGTAATAGATTATATAAAAACAATCCCTTGTGAACGTCTCGTGGGTCTTGTGTACGAAACCTTCAACACCGACTTATTTATTTTATTCAATTGTCAACTGTTTTATTGCTTAATGGACACATCTCAACGAGGGGGGGAAATGCAATATCCGATTCGACTATATCTTTATATGATATTATTCATTATACTGTACATTATATTTGTTTTGGATGATTCATTGTATTTTCATTTGCGATTATTCATTATATTTTCATTTTATTTTATTGATTTTTTTTTTTGGGGGGGGGGGAGTGAGAATCTGACGTGATTTCTCTCTACCTACACACAAGAGTCCAGCTGAGCCGTCGAGAGTACACACACACACACACACACACACACACACACACACACACACACACAAACTACCTACTTCAGCAAATGACTCTTGACCTATAACTTCATTGGGTCACTAATATACGAGTAGTTATGTACCTTAACTATGGATCCATTACAGATACTATCAGATAATATCCCCTGATGTTCATGATACAACTCCATCCATGCAAGAAGGATATGTAAACAAAACAAGTAAAAACAAAATAAAATAAAAATAAATAAAAAAGTGGCCATTATCATGTTATTTGGTGTGTAGTTATGATAGAAGCACCTGTGTGTGTGTGTGTGTGTGTGTGTGTGTGTGTGTGTGACTTGAAGATGTTTGTGTATCTGGAATAAGTTAGATACGTTTTCACATCACCAGTTCCGAGAAGACATCTCTGTATTGTTAAGAATCTGAACCCTGCTGTAGTTCTCTCTCTCTCTCTCTCTCTCTCTCTCTCTCTCTCTCTATATATATATATATATATATATATATATATATATATATATATATATATATATATTTCTCTCTTTTTCCTGCTCTCTCTCTTTCTGTGTCTCTCTCTATTTCTCGCTTTCCGTTTTGATCTCTCTCTCTCTCTCTCTCTCTCTCTCTCTCTCTCTCTCTCTCTCTCTCTCGACCCCTTTAACGCACAAGCACACGTACGCCCATCGTTGCCACCACCTACCTCACGGTGTCACCCTCGTAATGCCCTACTACATCATCGTCAACAAGGGGTCAACATGTGCACGCGCTTGGCAATACATGATACAAGGCCGACAAGGAAGATTTATAGGGAACATGAATCAATTTTTTTTTAAATTACATGGCTTTTACTTAAATACAAAATATGTAGAATTAGACCTATTTTGGGGGCTATTTTTGTAGTTTCAGTTTCATCAATAATTTGTTTCATGAAGATCTCCCTTTCAATATATTCGTATAGAGAGATTTTTATACGATATACTGTAACATATTTTATTAACCAGACGGGAAATATGTTACGTTATATAATATTATCTAATGTATTTGTATTTTATAAATGAACTTTCATCTATATATTTGTTTTATTTGTTTTGCCAGACCGAATTATGTGAGAGAGACCAGACAACAAAGTGTTCCAAAAGTCAATTTCCTGTTTTTTCCTTCCCCCCTCCACCCCCCCACCTCTCCCTCCCCCTCTTCTTTCCCCTCTCTCTTTCCTCCCCTGCTCCTCTTTCGCCTCTTCTTTTCCTCCTTCACCTCGTCCTATTTTCCTTCTCCTCTTCTTTACCCCCCCACCTCTCCCTCCCCCTCTTCTTTCCCCTCTCTCTTTCCTCCCCTGCTCCTCTTTCGCTTCTTCTTTTCCTCCTTCACCTCGTCCTATTTTCCTTCTCCTCTCCTTTACCCCCCCCTCCTCCTCCTCCTCCTCCTCCTCCTCCTTCTCCTCTCCTTTACCCCCTCCTCCTCCTCCTCCTCCTCCTCCACCAGTAGCAGGGGTCGATCTCCCTTGAGGACAAGTTATAACATATTGGCTGTCTGAGCAATGGAAAGATGAGGAGGACAAAAGGAGGAACACGAATTGAAAGAAAAGGAGGAGAAAAAAAGGGGAGGAGGAGGACAATGGAGGAGGAAGAAAGTAGAGGAGGAGGAAGAAAGGGGAGGAGGAGGCGGAGGAGGAGGCGGAGGATGAAGAGGTGAAAGAGTGGGAGAAGGAGAATGACAAGGAAAATGAGAAGGAGGAGAAGAAGGAGGGAGGAAGAGGAGGATAACGAGAAGGAGAAGGAATATGAGGAGGAGGAGGAGGAGGAGCAGAAGGAAGAGAAGAGGCTGGAGGAGGAGGTGGTTGAGGGGTAACAGTGTACACAGACTTTTGGAACACCCTGTATATAAAGGTTTACTAACTCGTCACTCTGTAGGACAATTTTTCCCCCGTCAACTTTGTACACGTTCTCGAAATACTCGGAAAATCCTCAAGATCATTATCGAATACTCAGAATATTCTCTTTGTGTCTGTATTCATTAGATGTTGTCTCATTATTCATCAGCTATTACAAAGATATTAAAAAAATATATTTAAAGGATATTTAATAAGATATTCAAGGGATATTCAACAAGATATTCCAAAGAAATTCAACAAAATATACCAAGGATATTTAACAAGATATTCCAAGGAAATTTGACAAATATTCCCTATACATAAACAAAATATTTTAGGATATTCAATTACTAAGTATTCCTTGGATAATCACGGAAGCTCTCTGAATATTCCCTATATATTGCCATGATATTCACCAGATAATTTATAATTTTCATCAGAATATTCGCCAAATATTATCTAGATACCCCAGATATTACGCAGATAATATACCTGGATATTCACTAAATAACATCTGGATATTCACCTGATAATACTTGGTTATTCACTAGATAACACTTGGATATTCACAAGATAATACCTGGATATTCACTAGATAACACCTGGATATTCACTAGATAATACCTGGATATTCACCAGATAACACCTGAATATTCCTAAGACATTCTGTAAATATTCTCTCAATATAGTATCTCAAGTTGAACTCCGAGACCCACTTGAGGTTTACTCGGTGGTCTGAAGGGCGGAGAGAGGGAGGGAGGGAGGGAGGGAGGGCAAGATGGAGAAAAGCCAGGAGGGAGGGAGGCCAGGAGTGATGGAGGCCAGGAGGGGGGAGGCTAAGAAGCTAAGAGGGAGGGAGGGAGGGGTTTGTGGGATAGATAATTAATATAAGAGAGATATAAGGAAGGAAGGAAGGAAGGAAGGGCGTAGGAACGTAGAGAAGGGAGAGACCGAGAGAAGGAAGGAGAGGGCCGCTGCTGCATCACTGGATGTCAATGACGTTGTTGAGACAGGTTTCTGAGGAATACCTGGAACGTGTGTCACAGGTGGGGTAGCCTCACTGTACTCACCCCCAGTACTCGTGTGTCTCAGGTGGGGGAGCCTCACTGTACTCACCCCCAGTACTCGTGTGTCTCAGGTGGGGGAGCCTCACTGTACTCACCCCCAGTACTCGTGTGTCTCAGGTGGGGGAGCCTTACTGTACTCACCCCCAGTACTAGTGTGTCTCAGGTGGGGGAGCTTCACTGTACTCACACCCCAGTACTCGTGTGTCTCAGGTGGGGGAGCCTCACTGTACTCACCCTAGTACTCGTGTGTCACAGGTGGGGGAGCTTCACTGTACTCACACCCCAGTACTCGTGTGTCTCAGGTGGGGGAGCCTCACTGTACTCACACCCCAGTACTCGTGTGTCTCAGGTGGGGGAGCCTCACTGTACTCACCCCCAGTACTCGTGTGTCTCAGGTGGGGGAGCCTCACTGTACTCACCCCCAGTACTCGTGTGTCTCAGGTGGGGGAGCTTCACTGTACTCACCCCAGTACTCGTGTGTCTCAGGTGGGGGAGCCTCACTGTACTCACCCCAATCCTCGAGTGTCTCAGGTGGGGGAGCCTCACTGCACTCACCCCCAGTACTCGTGTGTCACAGGTGGGGGAGCTTCACTGTACTCACACCCAGTACTCGTGTATCTCAGGTGGGGGAGCCTCAATGTACTCACCCCAGTACTCGTGTGTCTCAGGTGGGGGAGCCTCACTGTACTCACCCCCAGTACTCGTGTGTCTCAGGTGGGGGAGCCTCACTGTACTCACCCTAGTACTCGTGTGTCTCAGGTGGGGGAGCCTCACTGTACTCACCCCAATCCTCGCGTGTCTCAGGTGGGGGAGCCTCACTGTACTCACCCCCAGTACTCGTGTGTCACAGGTGGGGGAGCTTCACTGTACTCACACCCCAGTACTCGTGTGTCTCAGGTGGGGGAGCCTCACTGTACTCACCCCCAGTGCTCGTGTGTCTCAGGTGGGGTAGCCTCACTGTACTCACCCCCAGTACTCGTGTGTCTCAGGTGGGGGAGCCACTGTACTCACCCCCAGTACTCGTGTGTCTCAGGTGGGGGAGCCTCACTGTACTCACCCCCAGTACTCGTGTGTCTCAGGTGGGGGAGCCTTACTGTACTCACCCCCAGTACTCGTGTGTCTCAGGTGGGGGAGCTTCACTGTACTCACACCCCAGTACTCGTAAGTCTCAGGTGGGGGAGCCTCACTGTACTCACCCCCAATACTCGTGTGTCTCAGGTGGGGTAGCCTCACTGTACTCACCCCCAGTACTCGTGTGTCACAGGTGGGGGAGCCTTACTGTACTCACCCCCAGTACTCGTGTGTCTCAGGTGGGGGAGCCTCACTGTACTCACCCCCAGTACTCGTGTGTCTCAGGTGGGGGAGCCTCACTGTACTCACCGCCAGTACTCGTGTGTCTCAGGTGGGGGAGCCTCACTGTACTCACCCCCAGCACTCGTGTGTCTCAGGTGGGGGAGCCTCACTGTACTCACCTCCAGTACTCGTGTGTCTCAGGTGGGGGAGCTTCACTGTACTCACCCCAGTACTCGTTGTGTCTCAGGTGGGGGAGCCTCACTGGACTCACCCGCAGTACTATTGTGTCTCAGGTGGGGGAGCCTCACTGTACTCACCCCCAGTACTCGTGTGTCTCAGGTGGGGGAGCTTCACTGTACTCACACCCCAGTACGCGTGTGCCTCAGGTGGGGGGAGCCTCACTGTACTCATCCTCCGTACTCGTGTATCTCAGGTGGGGGAGCTTCACTGTACTCACCCCCAGTACTCGTGTATCTCAGGTGGGGGAGCCTCATTGGACTCACCCCCAGTACTATTGTGTCTCAGGTGGGGGAGCCTCACTGTACTCATCCTCCGTACTCGTGTATCTCAGGTGGGGGAGCTTCACTGTACTCACCCCCAGTACTCGTGTGTCTCAGGTGGGGGAGCCTCATTGGACTCACCCCCAGTACTATTGTGTCTCAGGTGGGGGAGCCTCACTGTCCTCACCCACAGTACTCGTGTGTCACAGGTGGGGGAGACCTCACTGTACTCACCCCCAGTACTCGTGTGTCTCAGGTGGGGGAGCCTCACTGTACTCACCCCCAGTACTCGTCTGTCTCAGGTGGGGGAACCTCACTGTACTCACCCCCAGTACTCGTGTGTCTCAGGTGGGGGAGCCTCACTGTACTCACCCCCAGTACTCGTGTGTCTCAGGTGGGGGAGCTTCACTGTACTCACCCCAGTACTCGTGTGTCTCAGGTGGGGGAGCCTCACTGTACTCACCCCCAGTACTCATGTGTCTCAGGTGGGGGAGCCTCACTGTACTCACCCCCAGTACTCGTGTGTCTCAGGTTGGGGAGCCTTACTGTACACACCCCCAGTACTCGTGAGTCTCAGGTGGGGGAGCCTCACTGTACTCACCCTCAGTACTCGTGTGTCTCAGATGGGGGAGCTTCACTGTACTCACACCCCAGTACGCCTGTGCCTCAGGTGGGGGAGCCTCACTGTACTCATCCTCAGTACTCGTGTATCTCAGGTGGGGGAGCTTCACTGTACTCTCCCCCAGTACTCGTGTGTCTCAGGTGGGGGAGCCTCACTGTCCTCACCCACAGTACTCGTCTGTCTCAGGTGGGGGAGCCTCACCGGACTCACCCCCAGTACTTGTGTGTCTCAGGTGGGGGAAGCTTCACTGTACTCACCCCCAGTACTCGTGTGTCTCAGGTGGGGGAGCTTCACTGTACTCACCCCCAGTACTCGTGTGTCTCAGTTGGGGGAGCTTCACTGTACTCACCCAGTACTCGTGGGTCTGAGGTGGGGGAGCCTCACTGTATTCACCCCCAGTACTCGTGTGTCTTAGGTGGGGGAGCCTCACTGTACTCACCCCCAGTACTCGTGTGTCTCAGGTGGGGGAGCCTCACTGTACTCACCCCCAGTACTCGTGTGTCTCAGGTGGGGGAGCCTCACTGTACTCACCCCCAGTACTCGTGTGTCTTAGGTGGGGGAGCCTCACTGTACTCACCCCCAGTACTCGTGTGTTTTACCTTATCATACCTACATGGTTCTGTACTTTCTTTACTATATAGTTTTAATTATTTTTATTGTAATATGTATGTTATATTTATTTATTTACTTTATTCATTCTATTTATCTATTTATTTTCATTTTATTTTTTGTTCGAAGTTCGTATTCAAATTTTACCCCTGATTCGTTTTATTATAATATATATAATATAATATAATTCACAAATAGAGTAATATTAAGTATATCGGGATGTTTAATTAATTATTTGCCCTACGAATGATAAACACAACGAGTTAATTTTGTTTTAGGTTCATCTGTACAATAAAGTCTTGAACAATATTAACATAAGTTTGTAATGAGGTTTATAAGATAACTTGATTCAGTGATCATTTTGCTGTGATTTTTGGCTCTGTTAAGTCCAATGGCAGCTTGTTCTGACCCCACTGATGAATGTTTTACCTTAGTGGGGGGGTTGTAATTTTTTTTTACTAAGGGGGACTTAACTATAGTCTGTTCATTATGTCAAATAGCTCTGCCATCCTTTCTCTCGCCCAGACATGGGATTGACCAGTTAGAACACAAATAATTAATAAAGTGCTATTGACTGACTGAAATTTACCCCCACAGAGGATACTGCCACATTAGCCAATCACAAAACCCTATGTCATATTGGTGGGCGGGGCCGAGTATGCCATTTCCATAATGAACAGACTATCAGTGACCTAAATCCGAGAGCTACTGACGGTAGTATTAATGGTTTAAATTATTATGGTATAAAAATAAATTAAGGAAGGAGGAGTTGATTATATATATTATGGTACTGTACCTAACGTGTAATGACGGACGGAACAATGCAATATAATAAAGTCAACAGGACATTAGTTTACGAGGCATAATACTTATAGCTAAATAATCTCTGTTCATCGTGGTTTTATCCTTGATTCTCAAAAATTAGTGACCTCAAATTTTCTGTCAATGTGGAGATAAAGGAAAAAATTATCATTAAATATCTGAATAAAGGCGAGGATTGTAGAGCTGTCGTGATAAGAAGTGTATTATTATGCACAGGTACGACTTATACATAGTTACGACATTCATGCAACAGCTACGACCCCTCATACGACAGTTACGACCCTTATACAACAGTTACGACACACATACAACAGTTACGACTACTCATACAACAGCTACGACTCACATACAACAGTTACGACACTCATACAACAGTTACGACATTCATACAACAGTTACGACTATCATGCAACAGTTACGACATTCATACAACAGTTACGACTATCATGCAACAGTTACGACATTCATACAACAGTTACGACTTCTCATACAACAGCTACGACTCACATACAACAGTTACGACATTCATACAACAGTTACGACTCTCATACAACAGTTACGCCATTCATACAACAGTTACGCCATTCATACAACAGTTACGCCATTCATACAACAGTTACGACATTCATACAACAGTTACGACATTCATACAACAGTTACGACATTCATACAACAATTAATACCCCTCATACAACAGTTACGACATTCATACAACAGTTACGACTATCATGCAACAGTTACGACATTCATACAACAGTTACGACTGTCATACAACAGTTACGACATTCATACAACAGTTACGACTATCATGCAACAGTTACGACCCTCATACAATAGTTACGATTCACATACAACGGATACGAAGAAATACTATAATAAATGTACGAGGATTTGAGTATTTTAACACTGATTAAGATGCAATTTCATATTCTTGATAAACTTGTCTGCTGTTGCTGGTTTTATTTACTCTGCTGGTACAATACAGTTTTGAGTTTAAGAGACTGAATTTTGAGTGATGGAACAATATGACCAATTTGATTATTTTTTGAGTGATAGAAAAATAAAGTTTGAGTTAATAGAAGGAATAAAAAAATAGAATAGGTCGTAAAGTTTGAATTCTATTTGTGGGGTTGTTACTCATTTTTTTCCACTGGTTAATGAAGGTAATGGAAATATTTGTTGTCGTTTTGATGTCCCTCGCCCCGTGTGTGTGTGTGTGTGTGTGTGTGTGTGTGTGTGTGTGTGTGTGAACAAGATAACCGAATCAACAAACAATAAATATTAACCACATACAGTAAACAGATACACCACAACAAGAATTAATTCGACTTGGATGAGAAATATTTCCCATCATTATTATCTAGAATATTATACAACTCCCAGGACTTTGCTGCGACATAGTGAGGAACAAGTAACCCTTAGTGTTTGTTTACTTCGTAGTCTGAACATCCTATCAAGTAAATACAATACAAACATTCATGGGTACTTGAGGCTCACAGACGAAGCACCACCACCATCACTATACACTCGAGGGTGACTGACCACTACAGTTAGGACGTGAATCATCCTGGTCGTGTATATATCTTTCTATATTGGATAAAATCTCCATATATTGGTGGTGGCGGACGTGGTCTGTGGCGCACTCCAGTTATACATACAGTCTCTTGGTCTGGGTGTATTACATGTTACTGCTTCTATATCAGGGTTGTAGTCGTGACATACCCAGGTAGCAGCCAATTCACCCACCCCAGGCTGGCATTTTGTGTTAAGAAAGCCTGTTTTTTGTTTTGTTTTTAAATTGAAGGATTTTTATTAGTTTGTTTTCATTTTTCATTGTAAATTTATTGTGTTACTCTTTTGGTACCTGTAAAATTACAAGGCAGTTGTACTAATGCATATTTAATGATATTGACGGTAAGGTAGGAGGATTAGGAATAAAATTTAAGATCAGTAAATTAAAATATATTGTATCAGCCACTTGGGCCAAAAACAATTGCATGGAAAATAAATTGATAATAAATGATACAGTAAAGACGTTTCCTCACAGATGTATTTTCATCACCATATCAGTATAGAGGTACAGTAACTCAAATAAAATGTGGCTATTTATATAGTCCAAAGAAAAACAATTATGCTTCTCCCTAAGAAATTCACAGTTCATGTTGACTTTTTAAACACCAACTAGCCTCACCTCCCGTTCCACCTATAGTAGGCCAGAGATTATGATTTTTGACTGTATTAGCAGGAAAAAAATAAGGCACAACTTATCCCTAATTACTATATAATTTAATTTGTTTTCGTATTCTTTAAGCCACTTACTCGTTGATTAGGTTAGAATAAGTAAATATTATCAAAAATAACATTGAAAAAACTCACAAGTGACTTTGTAACATATAATGAAGTCGATATATAATACAAATACGAACGTGTTGGTCAAGCTCCGAAAGAGTTGTCCGGGGGCCTAGCTAGCCCTTGGTCGGGGCTTGACCAGCAAAAAAAAACAAAACATTTTGTTTACTGGACATTATTAAATATGTTATAAGTATATACTGGAGTAACAATATAATATAAACGACAAAGATCATCGAAATATATGTATCTAGTTTCATGGTTTATTTAGTAATATATTATTACTATCACTTATCACTATGTTTGTTTTCCTCTCATAGTTTAAGTCTTTACTGTTGTTTTGAGTAACACTTTAGATTTAATTGTTTTTCTCCCAAATCCTATGGTGACATTTATAATTTTAATAACATATAATAATATTATGTCACCCACGATGATCACCCTGCATTAAAACGAGAAAAAAAGTTAGGTAATATTCGTAAAGGTTAGGTTAAGTTAGGGTATGTTTTCTGTGAAACTATTCATATACTTACAATACTATGATGAACTACATGATGATCTATGACCAGAGAGAAATTTTAAACAGTACATAGAAGTTATCGACATTGGCATTATTAGGAAGCCCAACCAAAGTGTGTTGGACTTAAAAAAAATATATATGTGGTTATTCTACAACCTTGCCCTATATACTGTACGGCTTCCTTATTCCCAGCAACAGTAAGACGGGGATATAGTGTTTCCTTCCCTACTGATAGCGTGTGTGTCTGTTGGTTCCTGGAAACTTTGCTCTTAAAAAAAAACTAACGAAAAACTTTTGTATGGGGAGAGAAAATGTCATATGAAAATTCCCTTTGGAGAGATAAGATCTTCCCTTTGAAACTCTTCTTGTTCTTTACCGTCGCTTCAAAACTTCTCAACTTAGGAAAGCCTTTTAGTGGTATGAAGTAGTCTAGTCTGGGGTGAGTTTGTCCCAACAGTCTCAACATTTATGTCAAGTTTGTGTCTGTAATTTACACTTACACAAAAATATCACGTTTATGTACGTCTAGACTTTAGATAAACAATATGAAACTCCATACACTGATAGTAATTGTTTTAATTGGTAACTTACATTGAAAATTATTTGACAAGGCTGTAATCAATTTGTATGGCTCATAACACACATATAGAATACACAGTAATACAAAGTTATTATATATGTCTGGCCTAAATATTTCAAAATTCAATAAATTGACATAAAAATTTCGGCGAAATGGTAATCCAACGGTTTTAGCTGTAACAGATATTTCGTTAATCGTGTAAATACCTTAAGTTTCACTGGAGAGAGAGAGAGAGAGAGAGAGAGAGAGAGAGAGAGAGAGAGAGAGAGAGAGAGAGAGAGATAACAACACGTATTCATTTATATGTTTCCCAAAATACGAGGAACCACTTGAGGTGTTTCCGACAATCTACTTCTCATTATGTTGATTACCTGTCACTCCCCATCTTCCTTTAATTGGCATCTAATTATGAGGCACCACGCAGTTGTTCCTTCTTGTTTTGAGTGTCGATCGTTTCAGTAGTTATATTGGTACCACAGGTGTATTGGTAATATTGGTGCGACTGGGATTTCTGGTTAATTTTTACCTAGTTTGTCCTCCATTATCCAGTGTAAGTACAGGAAGAAATCAGGAAGGACCCAGATAAAACCTCTCATATTCTCACATCCAACCCGAGGACTGAACCCGCGACGCAACGGTGAGAGTCAAGGGCGTTATGGCTTAATGACTGATCTGTTTATTGTCCCGATATATTGGTACGATAGGTCCATTGGTTATATAAATCTCACTTATTCCACTAGTGACAATAACGCATCTCAGTCACTCAGAACGTAATATATACATCACCTTGAGAAGATTACATAATATATCTTTAACGACGATCTAATTACTCGTAAGATACATTAATGCTAAGGAACTTCAATAAAAAAAAATAATCATTATCCTCATTTCCTGTACTATTCACTATTTGGTTTATCTACTTCTTTTTACGCAGGATAAAAAAAATTGGGTTTATTAATTAAATGAAAAAAAAATGCCGATAACCTATTTTCTTTTGCCTCTGTTAACATGATATAATTTTTGGGGAGGTGTTGATTTTTATTTTTTCTTACAATTTATTCCTGTGTGTAATAGAGGTAAGAAATATTGTTCAATATTTACAAATACTTTTAGCCGCTTAGAAAGAAGAAAAGAATCACCGACAACAAATTCATTCATGATTTTTAGTCCAGAAGAAAAATAAAACAATTCGGTCATTTTCTTATGTTTTTGTGTTTTTTTTAAATAGTAAATAAGAATTGTTAAATACTGCAAAGAGATCATCGGCATTTTATTTTTATTTTTTTAACCCATGCAAGAAAACACTTAGGGCAATCTGTGTGTTTTATATATACAAGCAATAAAACAAATACTACACACACACACACACACACACACACACACACACACACACACACACACAGGATGTAAAAAAATTAAGCTGTGTGTAAGACCCAAGAGAATGTTCGTTATATTATTCACAACAGAAACTCCAGGATTGTTTAATAGAGAACACACACACACACACACACACACACACACACACACACACACACACACACGAGTTAGAAAAAATATTACCAATTATAGCAATAAAACATCTCCTACAACCTATTTCTTTATTAACACAGGAATTTAAAACAAACTCCCTAACAAAGGGATATTACAGGGAACCTAAAATCAACACCGTTGGATATTGGCCCCAAAAAATCAAAACTGGGGGGAAAATTACCAATTATAGAGATTTTTTTCCCCCGCCTATGAGAGAAAAACACACAACAGTTAAAATAAATTACATACAAAAAAGAAAAAAATCGAGGTGGGGGAAATTTTTGCCAGCGACAACGAATTTTTTCCCTGCCTAAAAGGTGAAAAAATCTCCCTAGATAAATTAGATGAAAAGATGTATTGTGTAGAGGCAGGAGGAGCTCTAAATTAAGCAGAGGCAGAGAGAGACCAAGTGTCTAGTGGTGACAGCTGGTTCTAGAGCGGGATGGTAACTCTAGTTCACTGACTACACAGCTACGGCAACGGGAAGTCTATAGAGTCGACAGCTAGGTATACAATGTAGCTATAGCTTACCGGTCAGGCTAAAGCTAAAATCTATATAATGGAGATGGCTAATATAGTGGGCATGTAGCTTTACTGGACAGGCTACAGCTTCATGATGTCTACAGTGGGGACAGCTAAATCTAAAGTGACGTTATAGCTTTAGTGGACTGGCTACAGCTACATAATGTCTACAGTGGGGACAGCTAAATATAAAGCGACGTTATAGCTTTAGTGAACAGGCTACAGCAATAACTCTACATTGAAAGGCGGTCTCCTGGGCTTAACATCCCATGAGAAACAGGATGGATAAAGCAGACTCTATTGTAAGCCTTCGGTACACAATGGAACAGTGAGGCCGGCACTGCACTCGACCACCCGCACTTCCCCAACCGTAAAGTTAGCAAAACAGTTACACCTACTGTAGGTGGGATTATATTATCGCGGGATCGAACGAATGACCCTTGCGACAAGAGATGACCGCTTTATTTACTCAGCCGCCGCATCAAAAGTGTACAGGGACCACTGACATTAATGTATGTATGTATGTATGTATGTATGTATGTATGTATGTATGTATGAGGTGGTTGACCAGTGTGAATAGCGGAGTACCTTTTTGTAAGTAAAATTAATTGTAATTATTAAAATATTCATTAATATAATCAAACCTTAATTATCTATAGAGAAAAAAATCAAGGTTTATTATGGTTGAATATTTACATAATTACAATTAATATTACATAGAAAAATATTAATCCCTATTCATACTGAAGAGGTAATAAACTTTTGGCTCACCCTGTATATTGTTATGGTGTGTATATAGTCTGTCTGTCTGTCTGTCTGTCTGTCTGTCTGTCTGTTTGTCTTGTCTTGTTTGAACAGCTCACTTGTTTGTTTATTGTTTTTTTTTATCTTTCTTGCTTGTTTCTTTTTTCTTATTTTGTCTCTCTTATTCTCTTTATCTCTTGGTCTATTTCTTGTTCTCCGTTTTTTATTGTCTCACTATCTGTCTATCTTTCTCTATCCATACGTCTATCCACCCAGCGATACATTCATAAATATTCATCCATATGCATCTATCCACCTATCAATCCACCTGTGCATCCTATTCCACCTATGTTATCCATCTCTATAGCCATTCACCTATCCACTTACATGCCTTCTATCCATCTACCTATCCATCCATCCATCTCCCCATCTACATATTTATCCATTTATACACTGTCATATAAATTTATCACTCGAGTTGTCTACCTCTGAGTCACTTTAAAATGATCACCTGATACCTACGTCAACAACTAGCCCTGGGTACTGCTGCAACACACACACACACACACACACACACACACACACATTTGTAAATGCCACTTAAAGGTCATGCTGGTCTCTCAGGTAACTTGTTGAGGTTCACTTGTAGTTTTAACATGAGGGAAGCCACTGGGTACACGCGACCCATCACTCACTCACAAGTCTCACCTTCAAATAATTCACGAGTTAGCTCACTGCGTCGGTGAGGTGGTTCTGTCTGGCGTCATGAATCATAGGGAGAGATTATGTCACTTCACTGTTGACGTCATGAATCATAGGGAGAGATTATGTCACTTCACTGTCTGACGTCATGAATCATAGGGAGAGATTATGTCACTTCACTGTCTGACGTCATGAATCATAGGGAGAGATTATGTCACTTCACTGTCTGACGTCATGAATCATAGGGAGAGATTATGTCACTTCACTGTCTGACGCCATGAATCATATGGAGAGATTATGTCGTTTCACTGTCTGACGTCATGCATCATAGGGAGAGGTTATGTCACTTCACTGTCTGACGTCATGAATCATAGGGAGAGATTATGTCACTTCACTGTCTGACGTCATGAATCATAGGGAGAGATTATGTCACTTCACTGTTGACGTCATGAATCATAGGAAGAGATTATGTCACTTCACTGTCTGACGTCATGAATCATAGGGAGAGATTATGTTACTTCACTGTCTGACGTCATGAATCATAGGGAGAGATTATGTCACTTCACTGTCTGACGTCATGAATCATAGGAAGAGATTATGTCACTTCACTGTCTGACGTCATGAATCATAGGAAGAGATTATGTCACTTCACTGTCTGACGTCATGAATCATAGGGAGAGATTATGTTACTTCACTGTCTGACGTCATGAATCATAGGGAGAGATTATGTTACTTCACTGTCTGACGTCATGAATCATATGGAGAGATTATGTCACTTCACTGTCTGACGCCATGAATCATATGGAGAGGTTATGTCACTTCACTGTCTGACGTCATGAATCATAGGGAGAGATTATGTCACTTCACTGTCTGACGTCATGAATCATAAGGAGAGATTATGTCACTTCACTGTCTGACGCCATGAATCATAGGGGGAGATTATGCCACTTCACTGTCTGACATCATGAATCATAGGGGGAGATTATGGCACTTCACTGTCTGACGTCATGAATCATAGGGAGAGATTGTGTCGTTTCACTATCTGTCGTCATGAATCATAGGGAGAGATTATGTCGTTTCACTGTCTGACGTCATGAATCATAAGGAGAGATTATGTCGCTTCACTGTCTGACGTCATGAATCATAGGGAGAAATTACGTCACTTCCCTGTCTGACGTCATGAATCATAAGGAGAGATTATGTCACTTCACTTCACTGTCTGACATCATGAATCATAGGGGGAGATTATGCCACTTCACTGTCTGACGTCATGAATCATAGGGAGAGATTGTGTCGTTTCACTATCTGTCGTCATGAATCATAGGGAGAGATTATGTCGTTTCACTGTCTGACGTCATGAATTATAAGGAGAGATTATGTCGCTTCACTGTCTGACGTCATGAATCATAGGGAGAAATTACGTCACTTCCCTGTCTGACGTCATGAATCATAAGGAGAGATTATGTCACTTCACTTCACTGTCTGACATCATGAATCATAGGGGGAGATTATGCCACTTCACTGTCTGACGTCATGAATCATAGGGAGAGATTGTGTCGTTTCACTATCTGACGTCATGAATCATAGGGAGAAATTACGTCACTTCACTGTCTGACGTCATGAATCATAGGGAGAGATTATGTCACGTCACTCTCTGACGTCACGGATCATAGGGAGAGTTTATGTCACTTCACTGTCTGACGTCATGAATCATAGGGAGACATCATGTCACTTCACTGTCTGACGTTATGAATCATAGGGAGAGATTATGTCACTTCACTGTCTGACGTCATGAATCATAGGGAGAGATTGTCACGTCACTCTTTGACGTCACGAATCATAGGGAGAATTTATGTCACTTCACTGTCTGACGTCATGAATCATAGGGAGACATCATGTCACTTCACTGTCTGACGTCATGAATCATAGGGAGAGATTATGTCACTTCACTGTGTGACGTCACGAATCATAGGGAGAGATTATGTACTTCACTGTCTGATGTCACGAATCATAGGGAGAGATTATGTCACTTCACTGTTGACGTCATGAATCATAGGGAGAGATTATGTCACTTCACTGTCTGACGTCATGAATCATAGGGAGAGATTATGTCACTTCACTGTTGACGTCATGAATCATAGGGAGAGATTATGTCACTTCACTGTCTGACATCATGCATCATAGGGAGAGGTTATGTCACTTCACTGTCTGACGTCATGAATCATAGGGAGAGATTATGTCACTTCACTGTCTGACGTCATGAATCATAGGGAGAGATTATGTCACTTCACTGTTGACGTCATGAATCATAGGAAGAGATTATGTCACTTCACTGTCTGACGTCATGAATCATAGGGAGAGATTATGTTACTTCACTGTCTGACGTCATGAATCATATGGAGAGATTATGTCACTTCACTGTTGACGTCATGAATCATAGGAAGAGATTATGTCACTTCACTGTTGACGTCATGAATCATAGGAAGAGATTATGTCACTTCACTGTCTGACGTCATGAATCATAGGGAGAGATTATGTTACTTCACTGTCTGACGTCATGAATCATAGGGAGAGATTATGTTACTTCACTGTCTGACGTCATGAATCATATGGAGAGATTATGTCACTTCACTGTCTGACGCCATGAATCATATGGAGAGGTTATGTCACTTCACTGTCTGACGTCATGAATCATAGGGAGAGATTATGTCACTTCACTGTCTGACGTCATGAATCATAAGGAGAGATTATGTCACTTCACTTCACTGTCTGACATCATGAATCATAGGGGGAGATTATGCCACTTCACTGTCTGACGTCATGAATCATAGGGAGAGATTGTGTCGTTTCACTATCTGTCGTCATGAATCATAGGGAGAGATTATGTCGTTTCACTGTCTGACGTCATGAATTATAAGGAGAGATTATGTCGCTTCACTGTCTGACGTCATGAATCATAGGGAGAAATTACGTCACTTCCCTGTCTGACGTCATGAATCATAAGGAGAGATTATGTCACTTCACTTCACTGTCTGACATCATGAATCATAGGGGGAGATTATGCCACTTCACTGTCTGACGTCATGAATCATAGGGAGAGATTGTGTCGTTTCACTATCTGACGTCATGAATCATAGGGAGAAATTACGTCACTTCACTGTCTGACGTCATGAATCATAGGGAGAGATTATGTCACGTCACTCTCTGACGTCACGGATCATAGGGAGAGTTTATGTCACTTCACTGTCTGACGTCATGAATCATAGGGAGACATCATGTCACTTCACTGTCTGACGTTATGAATCACAGGGAGAGATTATGTCACTTCACTGTCTGACGTCATGAATCATAGGGAGAGATTGTCACGTCACTCTTTGACGTCACGAATCATAGGGAGAATTTATGTCACTTCACTGTCTGACGTCATGAATCATAGGGAGACATCATGTCACTTCACTGTCTGACGTCATGAATCATAGGGAGAGATTATGTCACTTCACTGTGTGACGTCACGAATCATAGGGAGAGATTATGTACTTCACTGTCTGATGTCACGAATCATAGGGAGAGATTATGTCACTTCACTGTCTGACATCATGAATCACAGGGAGAGATTACGTCACTCTCTACGTTAATCATCCGTAGGTATGATTATAACTAGTGGTTCACATAGTTTATCAATCACATACATTCGAACCCTCATTGGAGATTCGAACCCGGGAATAAGAAGATTAATCCCCCCTCTCCCTTAACACATTTATCATCCCTACTACAATATCCTGAGTCTTATGTATAGGTCATTCTCTATCTGAAGTTCACCTGGGCATTGTAACTCATTCCCAGACACTGAAACACGCCGAAATATTTTTTTTCTTGGGATACTGTCTTCAATCCGTGTTGTGTGTGTGTGTGTGTGTGTGTGTGTGTGTGTGTGTGTGTGTGTGTGAAAGGGTTTGGTAAATCGAAAATAATATAAAAAAATCCCCCCACAGACAATACTAATTCAATCTATTAGCTTAAGAATCCTTTACTTCAATATGCTTCTTAATTATCTAATGAGTGATTTTTTTTTCAATATAAAATCCATGAAGCTTTGTGTAATTAGCTTCCTCTCAGTTAATTATGTCTTTTAGGCGCCTTTAAGAAACACGAGCGTTTTTGTAACTCAATTTAATCAATGGTCCTAAAAATAAAGGCGGCGGCCAGCTTTATAGTTGATTGGCTCTAAGATATTTTCTGTATTTACAATTTTCTCTTCAACCCATTTATTGTAGTTGTTGACGTACGTTTAAAAATAATAATAATAATAATAATAATAATAATAATAATAATAATAATAACACCAAAAACAACAACAACAACAAAACAATGAAAAAACAACTACAACAACAACATCAATAATAATAATAATAATATTAACAATAATAATAATAATAATAATAATAATAATAATAATAATAATAATAATAATAATAATAATAATAATAATAATAATAATTATAATAATAATGACCAACCTCGTGTATAATTTCTTACAAGTAAACTAATCAAATCAACCAAACCTTTTGGATGTATACAATATGTCAATTATTCCACTAGCTGATTGTCTTACCCCACTCACTTATTGTCTAATCCCACTCACTTACATCCTAATCCCACGCACTGACTCCACCCCCCCCCCCCCCGCTCACTGACTAACTGATCCAATTCACCGACTGTCTAATCACACTCACTAACTGTCTGACCCCTTTTACTGACTGCCTAATCCCATTCACTGACTGCCTAATCCCACTTAATGACTGCCTAATTCCATTCACTGACTGCCTAATCCCACTCACTGACTGCCTAATCCCACTTAATGACTGCCTAATCCCATTCACTGACTGCCTAATCCCACTCACTGACTGCCTAATCCCACTCACTGACTGCCTAATCCCTCTCACTGACTGCCTAATCCCACTTAATGACTGCCTACTCTCCTCTTCAATGGAAACCAGGTCGGGAGACGGTTGACGGACGTAATCTATTCGGTGGAGGAGTATTTCTGGAACCTGACGGGAAGACTAAGTTTAGCTGTGTGTGGAGAGAGAGAGAGAGAGAGAGAGAGAGAGAGAGAGAGAGAGAGAGAGAGAGAGAGAGAGAGAGAGAGAGAGAGAGAGAGAGAGAGAGAGAGAGAGAGAGAGAGAGAGAATCTATTTAACACTTCTCCCACTCCTCCTTTACCGTTAATCTCTACTTCACCTCCTACATATATATATCCCACCAGGTGTAAAGACAGACACAATGTCAAGGAATAAACAGACAGAACGTCAAGGAGGCGAGCAGACGGACAAACGGGAGGACTGAACTGGGAGGAGGGGTGAGGGGGTAGAAGGAGGGGGAGGTGGAGGGGAGGGGAAGAAGGATGGGGAGGGGAGAGAGGGTAATCCTTCAAACATCCTACACACCACAACTGGCAGCCCACAACCCCAGCCTTGACACACCACAGGATGGAGTGGAGGTGAGTGAGTCAGGCATATATTACTGTATCTGTGACGAGGTTAATAATGGCTTGAGTTTGTATTCAGGAGACGACATCACCTTCACTATACCGTCACTACCTGGGAATTACTGTACCTTGTACCCGAATGTATTACTTGTGATGAGATTGAAGGGTAAACACGTGTTGATTCATTGATATTTAATAAGAGATTAATCATAAGTTAATGTATCTGAGGTATCTGTTTGTTTACGTTTCTAATTGTCTGTTTGTCCGTCCATCTACGAGTATGTTTGTTTGTTGGCTTGTGTTTGTCTGATCGTAAGTTTAACCTAACGTCCCAAGTTCAATTGTCGTGTTTAGTGAGAAGAATTATTAGTGTCGTGTTAATGAGATTACATAACCGATGATAGACACGTTTTAAAGGTCCCCAGTGGATAGAGAGAACATTTATCAACCTGGACGCCAAACCTTCAAATGTCAAGTTCATTCTCAGTCACTCACCAGAGGAAGGTAACCACGTTATGCCTGGTCTTATGCAGAGACTAACATTAACCCTTTGAGTCCTGAAGGGTTAAATCATCGTCATCAAAGGGTTAAATTACCGTCGTTAAAGGGTTATATCACCGTCTTCAAATGGTTAAATAATCGTCGTCAAAGGGTTAAATATTCATCAAAAGGTTAATTCACCACAAAATACTTCCAGTAAACGTGAGGTCAATTATTTAAAGGAAAGGTCACTGGAACAACCCTCTCCCCCCCCCCCCCCCCCAAAAAAAAATAGCCTTCGTGAGAAATCTGGAATTCTAGTTTCCATAGTTGATTAAACTGACCCTATAACATCCCCCGCTGGCCTCGTACACCGACTGACACTGACGCTATAATCTATGATATGAAAGTTTCTCTGACTCGAACCGGAAAATGATGATTGATAACTTAATCCCTACGTCGAAAATCTTGACCAAATTCCTCCTGTGATTGATAGCTGGACTGAAGTTTTAAAAATCTTGATTAAAACTTATATCTTGAGTATAGGTGTGTGATAGTGTGCTTGCAGTGCATCTGTGGTGTGACAATGAGTGTGTTAGTGTACATATGATGTGATAGGGTGCACTTGTGGTGTGACAGTGAGTGTGTTATGTACGAGTATTTGTAATGTGTGTGACAGTATCCTTGAGGCGTGTGTGTGTGTGATAGTATACGTGTGTTGTGTGTGAGAGTGTGTAAATAACTAACTGTATTTATCCAACAGCGAATCCATAAAAGAGTAAGTGAGAGACAAAGATATGTATATGGATATGAATTAACTCCTCTCATTATTATTTTTTCTTCTGTGGATCATTGAGTCCCTTACATAGTCCCTTCTGAGTGTAAAACCAATATATACTCACTGGTGCCCCATTCTAAGCTACCTGCAGATTAGTTAGTGAGCGATGGATCATAAAAAAGACGTCTACCCAGCTCTCTCACACACACACACACACACACACACACACACACACACACACACACACACACACACACGCACACACACCCAAGAGGGAAACTCAACCCCAAGATTTACTGTGTCATTCCTCCCGCTGAGTGACGTTTATAACGCAGAGGTTTTCTGTTTTTATTCCCCTCGACTCTGATAGAAAGGTTGTGTGAGTTTTACCGTCGGCGAACAGCAACAAAATAACTGTGTGTTGTTTCAGGCAAAGATGTGTTGGTGAACTTATCACGTCCGTATTGTTCGCGGTAAGAGATGTTTGACCACGTCCGTATTGTTTGCGGTAAGAGATGTTTGACCACGTCCGTAATGTTCGCGGTAAGAGATGTTTGACCACGTCCGTATTGTTCGCGGTAAGAGATATTTGACCACGTCCGTATTGTTCATGGCAAGAGGTGTCCTTGGCCCCGTGTGTGTAACAACTACATTAGCCGACACACTAATGGATTAATTCAAGTTCTCTTTGCTTCACGGCCACACACATATACAAAACTTCCAGACTAGACCTGACGATTTGACTAACGTTTGTGTGCGTGTGTGTGCGTGTGTGTGTGTGTGCGTGTGTGTGTGTGTGTGTGTGTGTGTGTGTGTGTGTGTGTGTGTCAGGAGGTGTAGTGTAGAAGTGTAAATATTTAATTTCACAGTGTTTGTATTTTATGATCTGAAAAAAAAATAAATAAAGGTATTTAAATAACAATATCAATAACACATCGTAAAAAAACACAAGAGTCTATTCATTAACTTACATTCAAGACCAAAACTACCATAGGGAGGTTAAGATGCAATTCTCACTTAATGTATAAGCAAAAACAACATATTACAGCCTATATCAGCACTTGCAATGATACTACAGTACAGTGCAGTACCAGCTACCTGACCTCACCTCTCTTGATAACTCGCGTGTTTTGTTTACAGATCTCTATTGAGTAAACTACGTGAGTGCCGTGTTTACATTATTATTATTGAAGCTTTATATTGTAACAGAAGACACCTATTATGTGTACATGTTGAATATTATTGTGGTGTGGTCATTCTAAGGTGTTTTGTGGTGAATGGTGCTCATTAGAAAGACATACTCGTTATTACTTGAAGGATGTTATTGTTAAGACAAGACTTGCCACAGTATATATGTTAGTCTCGGTATTAAGGAACGCCGCTGTCCTTCCGCCTCCAGGTGCACTAAACATACCACTACTTGTTACGTCACTTTATACAGTAAATACCTGTGTTAATGATTCTTGTCCTTATACAGTACTACTGGGTCACGCGGGAGGATGGGGGCCTTGGCTTAACTGCCTGGGCCACCGGAGCCTTGGCTTAATTGTCTGGGTTCTGGGGAAAAAAACACTTTTGATGTCGTGAATAAAGCTTTTAGTCATCATCTCCCATCACTGTTTCCTGGCTATCCATTCTCCTAACTTACACCGAGACCTCATCCTTCCACCTCCCTTTACCGTTCATTTACCATTTTCCCAACATGTCCACAATACCTCAATAAATATACAGGAGGTAAAAATAGGAGTAATAAGCTCGCGCCTCTCCATGACCCTCTTTTATACAGCAACTTTCTGAGTATCCTTCCATCCCTTGACATGGGAGTGATAGCTAGCGATAAATATCCATTATTATTTTTTTTTCAACTATAATTATAAGAGAGAAGACAGTGTACCGGATACATTGATTCCCTTACGAAGCAACAAGGAACTCGGTAGATGGTTCCTGGATGTGTTGTTCCGTAGATAATATACAGACTATATTGAAGGTAAGAAAAATAATAATATTAGTAAAACAATTTGATATTATGCTGACACACACACACACACACACACACACACACACACACACACACACACACACACACACACACACACTAGTGCTATATTCTTATCCAGTATTAACTATGTTGGAAAAATGACGGTAATATAGCAGTATAATAGGTGTTATACATCATCTTTTAAAGCTCGGAACAGAGGCAGCGATGACACACGAGCCTCCTCTATCTTCAACATTGTATTGATATATATCTTCGTCATGCCTCGTTATGATGTTACCTGACTGTATGTTATGCTTAAAAAACCCTGCACCGGCGTCAAGAGTTATCGCATTCACACGATTGACACACAAACGGAGGTGGGCGCTACTGACAATAATGCAGCACTAAAAGCAGAACCTTCGTATCATGAACTCATTTTATGTCTGTGTTCTTCTCTCCTGTTCTTTTAAAGGGCGAGACTTTGATGTAAGGTTGTCAGTATATCTTAGTGAACAGGAGGAACACAATTCACTGTACGAGGCAGCGACGGTGATTTCTCCTCACAAGTAAATCTGTTTGTTTTCAACTAAGCTCCGTACTGCCACAGAGAAATATCGAACGCTTTCAACATGTAAGACTCGTTCTTTTCATTATCAAAATATTCACCAATTCTGAAACCAAATGAGTCAGAATCCTTGTGTTATTGGTTAAGTGATGTGATTAAATACGTTTTCACTCTCCTTTTAGGAAGCAACATCTCACGAATAAACATTTGAGAACCCGAGACCTTGGCGGGGCACACGGCACAAGTCCATTTACTGACAACTGTTTACAACAACAAATGCATTCACAATTCTCATAACAAAAAAAGTGATCAACAAATAAAAGAGAAAACAAACACATACAGATTTTTTACATTTACACGAAATATTTGTTTGTTTTTGTTTTGTCAATTCATATTCCCTGCACATGAAGGGACACAAGCTGGGAAAGACAGACTGTCCACTAAAACGCTCGAACTTAAACATTTACGAGTTCAACCCAGTGTGTGAGTCAGGAAGGTGTGGCGTCATGTACCACCACACACAGCTGGGGAACAACAAGCACTGTGTATCACTTATTTCAGAGAATATATATTGTGTATGAATTATGTTTTAAACAATATTATATCTACAGTAGTGTTGACAAGGTAGTGTTGTACAGTGGAGAGAGAGAGAGAGAGAGAGAGAGAGAGAGAGAGAGAGAGAGAGAGAGAGAGAGAGAGAGAGAGAGAGAGAGAGAGAGAGAGAGAGAGAGAGATCTTAGCTTCCCACAAGCACATATCACTTTTTCTCTCTCCATTTCCTCTATCTTTCTCGCAATTTCAACTTACATCTCTCTCCCCCCCCCCTTCTCTCACCTCTTATTTTTTCTTTTACCCTTCCCTTATCTCTCTTTATACCTGTCACACTCCTCTCTCTCTCTCTCTCTCTCTCTCTCTCTCTCTCTCTCTCTCTCTCTCTCTCTCTCCCTCTTCCCCTAACCCTGGTATCAGCTGGTTATATTGATCGACTACACGGGAGAGAGATAGACCCTGCAGAACCTTAATTAATTCCAGTCTGACATATATTACTTTTATTAATATTCTCGTAAATCTATTTGAAGTTCTCCAGCTACGACAAATAACTATGACCACTAATGTAAACGCACACACACACACACACACACACACACACACACATACACACACACACACACACACACACACACACACACACACAGCTACAGGTCACTTCGCAACCGAGTCATCCGCGAAATACGCACTGCAAAGAAGTCCCACTACCCAACCAAATTACAACACCTGAAGCAGACCAACATCAGTCAATGGTATGGTAAGCTTAAAGAACTCTGTGGACTAAACAATAAGACACACCCCCTCCCCTTCCTTAGCCATCTCACTAGTGTTGACGCAGCTGAGCAAACAAATAACCATTTCGCTACTATATGCCAGACGCTCCCACGGCTTGACACAACAACTCTCCCTGCTTACCTACCAGCCCCCCTTCCCACTGACTTAGTAGAAGAATTTGACGTAGCAAAACGCCTGGACAAACTAAAATTAAAACGCTCTACCATCCCCATTGACTTACCAATGAAACTCTTCAAGGAGTTCTCCCCGGAGCTTGCTAAACCCCTCTGCTCCATCATCAATGCTTCTCTCAGTCAAGCCAGATGCCCAGCTGACTGGAAGACCTCTTATATATCACCAGTGCCCAAGTCAACCAGCCCACAATCCGTAAATCAGCTACGACCTATTGCAATCACCCCAATACCCAGCCTAATCTGTGAAAGTTTTGTGTTCGACTGGGCTTATGCTGATATTGCAGGAGTCGTAGACCCTCAGCAATTTGGCAACATGAAAACTTCCTCCACCACTCACTGTCTTGTCAGCTTTCTCGATTACATATACCGCCATCTCGAGAAACGAAAAACGTCTGTAGCTGTCGCCTTCATTGATTTCACTAAAGCGTTCGACCTAGTCGACCACAATATAATCATCAACAAAGCTATTGACCTCGGGCTTCGAAGAAGCCTCATACCATGGCTTACAGACTTCCTCAGTGACCGACGCCAAGCTGTACGCTTCCGAGGGGCTGTCTCCACCTTTCAGTCACTCACCTGTGGCGTCCCCCAAGGCACCAAGATGGGACCACTCTGCTTCCTTATGCTCATCAATGATGCCCTAAGAGAAACCCCTGCTCGCTGGAAATATGTCGACGACTCCACCATTGGGATCAGCATCAACAATTCTGCTCCCAACTATACCGCCCTTCAGGATTTATTGAACAGTCTCCAAAACTGGGCCACCAACAACCATGTCACCATCAACCATACCAAGACCATGGTTATGCACATCAACCTCTCCTCCGACATTGTCCCACCTCCTTCCATTACTCTAGGTCCGAACACACTCCAGGTTGTAGATTCCACGAAGCTCCTCGGCGTCACCATAGACAACAAACTAAATTGGAAACCACACGTCAATGAAGTTGTCAAATCCTCCAGTTTCCGTCTCCACCTCCTCCGCCGACTCAAGTCCCTCGGAGTTCCTGCACACGAGCTCCTCAGTGTTTACACAACATTCATACTTCCCAAGCTCACCTATGCCTCCCCCACCTGGTCTTCCTCCCTAAATGCCACACAACGTAAACACCTAGAAAAAGTACAAAAGAGGGCATGCAAGATTATTCTCTCCCCCTCCTACTCCACATATCAAGAAGCGCTCAACACACTGACCCTTTCGACTCTCACTGACCATCACCACGACCTCATCTGCAAATTTGGTAAGAAGCTTCTACACCATCCCCGACACCGGCTCCTACTACCACCTGAGATCCCTTGTCCGAGAATTGCTGTTCGACACCACAACCGCATCCAGCCCATACGTGCACGAACTGATCGCTATAAGAACAGCCCAGTCCCAACCATTGTAAAAATTATCAACAACTTGTAATACTGTAACACTGTCACTATGTTGAAATGAACTGTAGTTTGAGCTTTTCCCCATCTAAGTTATTATATGTCTTATTTGTGTCACTTATGTTACTTGTATATTATTTGTAATTCGTAACCCATTCCCCAAATATGTAACTGTATATTTTCAGCCTTCTGGCTGCCAAGCTCCTTCAATAAACCGTTAATTATTATTATTATTATTATTATTACACACACACGGTGTGTGTGTGTGTTACGGCGGACAACACATCACCGGACTACTCATCGCTACAAGGCACCCTGTACAGGCTACAGGCATGGACTACGGAGAACAAGGTCACCATCAATCACACCAAAACCGTAGTCATGCACTTCAATACCGCCACCACTCCAGTGAAAGCTCCAGCAGTCACAGTGGGTGCCCATCCTCTCCAGCTGGTGCAGTCTGCCAAACTCCTGGGTGTAACTATAGACCATAAAGTGGACTGTTCCGAAGGCCCATGTAAACAACACTATCAAGGCAGCCTCGTACCGATTCTACATGCTACGACGACTCAGGTCACTTGGGGCACCCACGCCAGAGCTGAGGACTATTCTACAACGCATTTATACTCCCAAAATTAATGTATGCGAAACCAGCCTCGTCGTCTTCTCTCAACTCTACCCAACAACGTCGGCTAGAGAAGGTACAGAAAAGGGTCTGCAGAATCATGCTCGGCGCAGACTACTCCGGCTACAACAAGGCTGTCTCCACCCTGGAAATGCTATCCCTCAGTAACCTCCACCACTACGCACTAGCAGGGTTTGGTAGTGGACTACTGCATCATCCTCGTCATCGCCACCTTCTGCCACCGGCAGTCCCCCGCCCACCTCGTGCAGTCTGCCACTACAACAAAATTCAGCCCATAAGAGCCCGCACTGATAGATATAAGAATAGCTCCATCCAATCTATTGTTAAAATAATAAACAGCTCCTGATTTATGTACTGTACAGCCCTGTAAATGTATTGACCGTATATTATTAAGTCTAAATCACATGTAAGTTTGCATATTTTCAGCCACCAGCTGAAACTCTATTAATAAACCGTTTATTATTATTATTATTATTATTATTATTATTATTATTATTATTATTACACACACACACACACACACACGACAAACTGCTAAATTATGTGAAGTGACGGGGGGGGGGGTTGGAGGGGGGTGGGAGGGAGGTGGGAGGGGGGATCAGGATGATATCATGAAGCCTTTATATAGTAGGATATCAACCCAGCAGAATGATTACCTGTGAATGACGGGATAATTAGCGGTGGTCGTGATGCCAGACACCTGTGTTTGTTTAAGTAAAGCTTTTCGTTCCTCCTTCGTACGCTGAACTACGAGTCATCATCCACTCCTTCACTACGTTGTGTAACTTAAGACAAACATTGAATACATACTACTACTCGTACCTCATCAAACTGCCTCCTGGACACACCTGTTAGGTTATGCTTCCGGTACTAAGGCCCTATACTCTTCTTTTTGTGAATGAAAACCTGGCCTGACTTGACTTGACCTGACCTGACCTGACCTAATATAACCTCACTTAAAACTCGTCACAGATAAGGCAGCCAAAATTTATGAGAAAATTGTATTCAGATTGTAAGGGTGTTGAAGAATGTTGCTCCGAGACACAATATATAATGTTTACTTCGAGGTGAACGATGCTGAGTTCTCGTATACACCAGACACCATTTTTTTTTTTTACATTCTTGTTCCTAAATTCTCAAGGGAGTCTTATGTATGTTTTCCTCCTGACTGACTGGTGTTGATGGAAACTTCTCTCATTGCAAAATCGAAGTCATTACGGCCGCTATTACGTTGTCACAGCCGAAGTGACCCAGTTAGATGCGATCGCACACTTCCAGTTAGGCAAACATTTCCAGGTACGAGAGTATCATGGTACCGGCCCTGACACCTGTCCTCAGTCCCCGTAACCGGTTTATATTTTGGGTAGGTATGCGACCCCCCTCAGAGGCAGCAGGACATACCGAAATCCACAGGCGGATGTTTACACTAACATACCATAGCCAGGGCGTGTTATCTTTTGTTTACAGTGTGATGACTAACCCCTTTAACCCCCCTCCCCCCCCCCCCACACACAAACCTTTATAATCTGTGCCTAAGATTGCCTAAATATTGTTGTTATACATTTAACTTTCCCCTCTCAACCTTCCTCCCCCCCCCTCCCCCCCCCCCCCCCGCGGTGCCTTGCCAAATGAGCTCCAAATCCAATAGGTTAGGTTAGGTAAGGTCTGGTCAGGGCATATTAGTTAGTACTGTGGCCAAGTTATCCTGCCCACTCCCCCTTTATCATACTAACAAGAGTCATCTATATCACTAACTTAACACCGAGTACTGTTCAGGATGAGGGTTTAAAAATATTAATTAAAACGAATCAAATATATGTATATAAAACATCAAAAGTATATCTAGTTTGGCCTTGTGTTGCTGCGAGAAGTTTAATAGAGTTTAATGATATTTTCGTTCATAGTTCGTCACAGTAGAGAAATTCGTACAGTGGCACAGCGACTCAGGTGGAGCTGCCAGCCCCTGCGGTCGTTTGTGTGGAGAACCCAGTTGCTGTTTGTTTACCTTTGTGGCCTCTGTTTACCTCCATCATCCCTGATCTAAACATGTGCTATTGTTTGCTCTAAAAAAAGTATAACCTTTAATACTGCTTTGTTTAAAATTTACCTTTCCTTTACAGCAACTTTTACGTGTAGATTATAATTTACAAACAACCCAATTTTGCAATATATTTTTTTTTTTTACAATAGCTTTAATTTACAAGTTTGCCTTTTGTAAATCTTGTGCGTGAAACAGACTTTATTACCACTGACTTTTGTTCGTATTTTATGGATCATTTTTATTTTATATCCGTCCCTCACCTGGCTGACTCACCTGGGTGACTCACCTGGATGATTCATCTGGATGATTCACCTGGCTGACTCACCTGGCTGACTCACCTTATAGCACTAATGCCAACAAAGAAGGTACCCTGATGTGGAGACACTTAAACAACACACTCTATAAGGGCGTAGTTCACTGTAAGATACACTCACTTCCACACACACACACACACACACACACTCCTACCTACCCATTCATTACCACACCATCTACCACACCCAAACACACCCACTTATGCCACACCCACACACCCATTCCTCACCACACCTACTCACCCACGCTACCAATCCATATCCCCACTTCACTCATACACAAAGACAACTGAACACAACATCTACCCAACACTCATCTACCTGCTGTACACACCCAGCCGCCTCCCACCTACTGTTCCTTTTCTCTAGCACGTGACGGTAGAGTGTAGTGTGTTTTAAGGTACACACACTGCCTTAAGGTTCAACACCCGTGATGGAGAGGTGTAATATTCACCTTATTGCCGGAGGTCACGCCAGGCCTCGAGGGTCAGTCAGATACATGCCTTGAATTTTAGACTGTTGTGAATTAAAACTGGTGTTGTGGGAGGTTAAGGAAAGATGAGTTAATGAAATGAGTCAGAAAAATGCACAAATAATATAATATTTTAAATAAATCACACTAGACGTTATTCTACTCTAAGGTAATTAAATAAAAATATATAAGGGTTACGAAATACTATAAGCAATAAAACCTAAAACACACACACACACATATATATATATATATATATATATATATTATATATATATATATATATATATATATATATATATATATATATATATATATATATATATATATATATATATATTATAGTCTGCTACCTGGATAATTAAAAGTCAAATGTAAGTAAATATAAAATATAAAATAGTGAGGTAAAACAAACTGGGTTGGCGGAACAAGAACCTCATTATAACAGAGTCAACAAGAGCATAGTTTTTTACCTTGAGGTCACACACGGAGAGGCGCTTGAAGAACTTGGCTCGCCCACACTTGACCATGGACCGGTCCACACTCAGCTGGCTGGTCCTCTTGCTCGAGGTGACGGACCGAATGTCTTCATTATCCACCAGAGAGACACCCTCGGCCTCCCCATCCTCCCCGAGGTCGGTATCCACCTCGAACTCGCTCTTTTCGTCCGCCCTTGAGTCGTCCTTGTACGCCAGGTCCTCCCTGAAGGCGCCATTGTGTTCGCCCTCCTCCCAGTCCTCGATGGTGAAGGTGGGATACCTATCCCTAGAGGGGCGTCTCTCCCTATCCCTTTCATCCTTGTCTTTATCCACGACCAGGGAAGACCTGGACGTCAGCCTCGTGAGCGAGATCTTTTTCTTCAAGGCCCGAGCAATTGCATTAGCCTTCGAGTTATTGCTCGAGAAACTGTCCTTGAGTTTGATCTCCTCCACGTCGGCCTCCACGCCCCTGATGGCCGGCATGTTGCCTGCGAGGCTCACACACACGGTTTATATTTGTTCTCTTAGTTATTGTTCATGTTATTATCATCTTTCACTTGTCTTACATACCATTAGATATTATCTGGATTATTTCCTGTTCTCTCTCCTTTTCTGTTAATGTTTTGCTGTTATTTTCATGTTTTCTTTTTCCATATGTTCACAAAATATAATCTAGAAAACCTCGTTCCTATACTAGTGTTTATCTGGTACTTTCATCTTCTTCTTGTTCCACATACTCTCCTGTTTCCTCTATCTTTGTTTCTCTTTACCTGTAACTTTTCCTCTTTTATTGTTCCACATACGCAATACTAAATAACTTTCCAGACAGTCTCCACATACCGTCTCCATACTTCCAGTGTCTCCTCGTCTTAGTGTTAATTATCTTAATAAGCCAAGAGGTTCCATCCTGGGGTGTAGGGGGGGGGGGGCAAGATGGAGAGGGAGTGGAGGAAGTGGTAGTAGTGCTGGTCCTTGAGGTGAGTTAGGTCACGACAGGTGAAGGAGAGCACTCACAGGTGAACCACCCTCAAGGCTCATCCCCTGACCCACCTCTGCCACCTGCACCTTTACAAATCAGGAACGTGTGCCGGGCATAGTGCAGCACCACCCCGGTGTCTCTGTCCTCAACTTCACCTCAC
>CAUDMG010001679.1:705000-732500 GCA_958450375.1 Homarus gammarus
AGGGAGTCGATACACTTGATTATGTGAGCAAAAAAGAAAAAGAAAAAAGTGATTGTGGTAAAACAGTGTTCGTTACTGAGCTGCCATTGTTGTTATTGTGTGCTACTGCTGTTGTCATGACGCAACAGTACTTTTGTTGAAGCTGCTTTTGTTATTGTGCTACTGTTGTTTTGCTGAGCTACTGTTGTTGCAATTGTATTACTGATGTTGTTACTGTGATACTGTTGTTGTTACTGTGCTACTGTTGTTGCTACTGTGCTACTGTTGTTGTTACTGTGTTACTGTTGTTGTTATTACTGCATCACTGCCGTTGTTATTGTGTTATTGATGTTGTTACTGTGTTACTGCTGTTGTTACTGATGTTGTTATTGAGCTACTGTTGTTGTTACCGTGATAATTTACCTCTCCCACTTTCATATGTTCTCATTCTCCCTAAATCAATAACGACTCCAAGAACAACGGATGACAAGAAAACAAAAACATCGTGAATTATTGTTATAACCAACACTTACGTACAGTGCCATGAAGATTTATGATCCGATACTGGCATAACTTCAATATGGATTTGAAAGGAAATCTTTGACTTTCCTTCACCTATGATGCATTTTTGTAACTTCTGTATTATACCTGATGAGAAAATTGCCGCTGGATTTTTTTTCTTATCTGCAGACTTTCATTAACATTTATACCGTAAATTCCGACTTAATTCTTTATTCAGTTTCATTGTATATTTAGTTATAATATTAGACAGAATTTAACGGTATAAAGCTCTCGTTATACTTTGTAGAAAATAAAAGTATATTTTGTGGCCATATTTGACAGAGACTTTCATTGTATATTATTATAATATTTGTGGGACTTAAATAATATATTTCATGATGACAGTTGACAAAGCTTTAACTGAATATTTTAACATAATATTCAACAGACTTAAATTTTGTATTTTTTCATAATATCAGGCTGAAATATTCCTGACGCAACGGTGTATTTAAAGTTAGTCTACAACGCACCACTTCCATCACGGTAGAACACTGTACTTCTTTAACACCTTCAAATACCTTCCTTTCCTTCATATTTCCCAAAGTTACTAACACTGCTGGCAATAATTTACAACATAATCCCAGAGGAAAAAAACTCAAAGGAGGTTTAGGCTTAAAATCACGAATAACCTTAGTAATCACCCGGTACATACACACACACTGACACGGTAAAAATAATCATAGTTCGACGCGTCTCAGAAAGGAAATGTGTTTTAGGCAGGTCACCCCCACCTAGTGTTTACAACTGGGCAAACAGCCAGCCAGTCTGTGTATTGACTCTAGTACCTGGACCAGCTGAGGATGTAAACAACACATTATTTACAGCAGGTTCAGTGTCATAAATTAGGAATATTTATACTAGAAACTGTAAACATCTGTGTGAATGAGGGAGGTAGGTGGTGTGGAGGAACCTGCTGTTGTTGTTGAGGGCACTGTTATTATTGTTGAGGATATTATAGTTGTTGTTGTTGTTGAGGGCATTGTTGTTATTGTTGTTAAGGGCATTGTTGTTATTGTTGTTGTTGTTGAGGGCATTGTTGTTGTTGAGGGCATTGTTGTTATTGTTGAGGATATTATAGTTGTTGTTGAGGGCATTGTTGTTATTGTTGTTGTTGTTGAGGGCATTGTTGTTATAGTTGTTATTGTTGAGGATATTATAGCTGTTGAGGGCATTGTTGTCATAGTTGTTATTGCTGAGGATATTATAGTTGTTGAGGGCATTGTTGTTATTATTGTTGTTGTTGAGGGCATTGTTGTTGTTGTTGTTGAGGGCATTGTTGTTATTGTTGTTGTTGTTGAGGGCATTGTTGTTATTAGTTGTTGTTGTTGAGGGCATTGTTGTTATAGTTGTTATTGTTGAGGATATTATAGTTGTTGAGGGCATTGTTGTTATTATTGCTGTTGAGGTCATTGTTGTTATTGTTGTTGTTGTTGAGGTCATTGTTGTTATTGTTGTTGTTGTTGAGGGCATTGTTGTTATTGTTGTTGTTGTTGAGGGCATTGTTGTTATTGTTGTTGTTGTTGAGGGCATTGTTGTTATTGTTGTTGTTGTTGAGGGCATTGTTGTTATAGTTGTTATTGCTGAGGATATTATAGTTGTTGAGGTCATTGTTGTTATTATTGTTGTTGTTGGTCATTGTTGTTATTGTTGTTGTTGTTGAGGGCATTGTTGTTATTGTTGTTGTTGTTGAGGGCATTGTTGTTGTTGTTGTTGTTGAGGGCGTTGTTGTTATTGTTGTTGTTGTTGAGGGCATTGTTGTTATAGTTGTTATTGTTGAGGATATTATAGTTGTTGAGGGCATTGTTGTTATAGTTGTTATTGCTGAGGATATTATAGTTGTTGAGGGCATTGTTGTTATTTGTTGTTATTGTTGAGGATATTATAGTTGTTGAGGGCATTGTTGTTATTGTTGAGGATATTATAGTTGTTGTTGAGGGCATTGTTGTTATTGTTGTTGTTGTTGAGGGCATTGTTGTTATAGTTGTTATTGTTGAGGATATTATAGTTGTTGAGGGCATTGTTGTTATAGTTGTTATTGTTGAGGATATTATAGTTGTTGAGGGCATTGTTGTTATTGTTGTTGTTGTTGAGGGCATTGTTGTTATTGTTGTTGTTGTTGAGGGCATTGTTGTTATTGTTGTTGTTGTTGAGGGCATTGTTGTTATTGTTGTTGTTGTTGAGGGCATTGTTGTTGTTGTTGAGGGCATTGTTGTTATTGTTGAGGATATTATAGTTGTTGTTGAGGGCACTGTTGTTATTGTTGTTGTTGTTGAGGGCATTGTTGTTATAGTTGTTATTGTTGAGGATATTATAGTTGTTGAGGGCATTGTTGTTATAGTTGTTATTGTTGAGGATATTATAGTTGTTGAGGGCATTGTTGTTATAGTTGTTGTTGTTGAGGGCATTGTTGTTGTTGTTGTTGTTGAGGGCATTGTTGTTATAGTTGTTGTTGTTGAGGGCATTGTTGTTAGTTGTTGTTGTTGAGGGCATTGTTGTTATAGTTGTTATTGTTGAGGATATTATAGTTGTTGAGGGCATTGTTGTTATTATTGTTGTTGAGGTCATTGTTGTTATTGTTGTTGTTGTTGAGGTCATTGTTGTTATTGTTGTTGTTGTTGAGGGCATTGTTATTATTGTTGTTGTTGTTGAGGTTATTGTTGCTATTGTTGTTGTTGTTGAGGGCATTGTTGTTATTGTTGTTGTTGTTGAGGGTATTGTTGTTGTTGTTGAGGGCATTGTTGTTATTGTTGTTGGTGTTGAGGGCATTGTTGTTATTGTTGTTGTTGTTGAGGGCATTGTTGTTATTGTTGTTGTTGTTGAGGGCATTGTTGTTATAGTTGTTATTGCTGAGGATATTATAGTTGTTGAGGGCATTGTTGTTATAGTTGTTATTGCTGAGGATATTATAGTTGTTGAGGGCATTGTTGTTATTGTTGAGGATATTGTTGTTGCTGTTGTTGTTGTTGAAGGCATTGTTGTTATTGTTGAGGATATTATAGTTGTTGTTGAGGGCATTGTTGTTATTGTTGTTGTTGTTGAGGGCATTGTTGTTATAGTTGTTATTGTTGAGGATATTATAGCTGTTGAGGGCATTGTTGTTATAGTTGTTATTGCTGAGGATATTATAGTTGTTGAGGGCATTGTTGTTATTATTGTTGTTGTTGAGGGCATTGTTGTTGTTGTTGCTGTTGAGGGCATTGTTGGTATTGTTGTTGTTGTTGAGGGCATTGTTGTTATTGTTGTTGTTGTTGAGGGCATTGTTGTTATAGTTGTTATTGTTGAGGATATTATAGTTGTTGAGGGCATTGTTGTTATTATTGTTGTTGAGGTCATTGTTGTTATTGTTGTTGTTGTTGAGGTCATTGTTGTTATTGTTGTTGTTGTTGAGGGCATTGTTGTTATTGTTGTTGTTGTTGAGGTTATTGTTGCTATTGTTGTTGTTGTTGAGGGCATTGTTGTTATTGTTGTTGTTGTTGAGGGTATTGTTGTTGTTGTTGAGGGCATTGTTGTTATTGTTGTTGTTGTTGAGGGCATTGTTGTTATTGTTGTTGTTGTTGAGGGCATTGTTGTTATTGTTGTTGTTGTTGAGGGCATTGTTGTTGTAGTTGTTATTGCTGAGGATATTATAGTTGTTGAGGGCATTGTTGTTATAGTTGTTATTGCTGAGGATATTATAGTTGTTGAGGGCATTGTTGTTATAGTTGTTATTGTTGAGGATATTATAGTTGTTGAGGGCATTGTTGTTATATTGTTGTTGTTGAGGGCATTGTTGTTATTGTTATTGTTGTTGAGGGCATTGTTGTTGTAGTTGTTATTGCTGAGGATATTATAGTTGTTGAGGGCATTGTTGTTATAGTTGTTATTGTTGAGGATATTATAGTTGTTGAGGGCATTGTTGTTATAGTTGTTATTGTTGAGGATATTATAGTTGTTGAGGGCATTGTTGTTATTGTTGAGGGTTGTTGTTGTTGTTGTTGTTGAGGGCATTGTTGTTATTGTTGAGGATATTATAGTTGTTGAGGGCATTGTTGTTATTGTTGAGGATATTATAGTTGTTGAGGGCATTGTTGTTATTGTTGTTGTTGTTGAGGGCATTGTTGTTATAGTTGTTATTGTTGAGGATATTATAGTTGTTGAGGGCATTGTTGTTATAGTTGTTATTGTTGAGGATATTATAGTTGTTGAGGGCATTGTTGTTATAGTTGTTATTGTTGAGGATATTATAGTTGTTGAGGGCATTGTTGTTATTATTGTTGTTGTTGAGGGCATTGTTGTTATTGTTATTGTTGTTGAGGGCATTGTTGTTATAGTTGTTATTGTTGAGGATATTATAGTTGTTGAGGGCATTGTTGTTATAGTTGTTATTGTTGAGGATATTATAGTTGTTGAGGGCATTGTTGTTATTGTTGAGGATATTGTTGTTGTTGTTGTTGTTGTTGAGGGCATTGTTGTTATTGTTGAGGATATTATAGTTGTTGAGGGCATTGTTGTTATTATTGAGGATATTATAGTTGTTGAGGGCATTGTTGTTATTGTTGAGGATATTATAGTTGTTGAGGGCATTGTTGTTATTGTTGAGGATATTGTTGTTGGTGTTGTTGTTGAGGGCATTGTTGTTATAGTTGTTATTGTTGAGGATATTATAGTTGTGGAGGGCATTGTTGTTATTGTTGAGGATATTATAGTTGTTGAGGGCATTGTTGTTATTGTTGAGGATATTGTTGTTGGTGTTGTTGTTGAGGGCATTGTTGTTATTGTTGTTGTTGTTGAGGGCATTGTTGTTATAGTTGTTATTGTTGAGGGCATTGTTGTTATAGTTGTTATTGTTGAGGATATTATAGTTGTTGAGGGCATTGTTGTTATTGATGAGGATATTGTTGTTGGTGTTGTTGTTGAGGGCATTGTTGTTATTGTTGAGGATATTGTTATTGTTGTTGTTGTTGTTGTTGACGATGGTGGTTGGACACTGATAACAAAAAAAAATGTGAAGAGGTTACCTATTGTTTGTATGGGTTAAGGGTGTGCTGTATAGTGAACGTACAGGGAGATGAGGGACACACACACACACACACACACACACACACACTAAAACGTCAGCCGTGTGAGGGACAAAGCTCCAAGTGACATAATCCCCCATTGTGTACGTCACATTTACTAATTAATTTACATACATATCCTCTGCTTTGTGACCCGGGTGGTGGTGGCGATAATGGGTGAGTGGGTGACAGGGTGGGTGGGTGGGTGGATGGGTGTACTGTATGTGGTGGTGGTGGTGGTGGGTGGTTGGTAGTAGTGGGTGGTGGTGGTGGTGGTGGCTGTAGACGCTATAATGGCATAATAACTCCACTAAATTTCCTAAGAGACAGACAGGCACATGAGAGAGAGAGAGAGAGAGAGAGAGAGTCGGAGTGACTTGGATAAAATAATTAAAGCAAGAGACGTTACTTAAATAGTTACCATTGTTTATATGAGCCATTAAGAAATGTAAACCAACTCACTTTAGGTAATATTCAGTACGATGACTTAGCCCCCTTGAGTACAATAAATAGATACCTGAGTACTATAATTTAGCCACCTGAGTATGATGATTTAGACCCTGAGTACAATAAACAGATACCCTGAGTATGATGATTTAGCCCCCTGAGTACAATAAATATATACATTGAGTACGATGACTTAGTCCGCTGAATACAATAAGATACCTTGAGTACGATGATTTAGCCTCCTGAGTACAATAAATTGATAAATAAATACCTTGAGTACGACGACAACCAGAACGATGACTTAAATCCTTGAGTAAAATATCTTTGAACTCTAGGGCGCTGGTCGTCATACTGAACGGGTTAAAACATCATACTCAAGTTCAATATTTTTGTGGCTAGAAGGAGGCGCCTTCCTGTGTTTCATGTTTACAGAATATTGTATAAATGTGTGAATCTAAAGACAAATGACGATCGACACTAGGCGGTGAAGTATAGAGGGGAGCCTTCCTTTGTTTCATGTTTACATAATATTGTATAAATGTGTGAATCTAAAGACAAATAACGATCGACACTAGGCGGTGCAGTAAAACAAATGACGGTCGACACTTGTGTTATTGCTATTTCAACAACAGAATAATTTTGGCGGAAAAGCTTTATTAACAAATCAGTCGGTTTTTCACAATGGCAGTAAAATTCTGTGATGGTTTTAATTACCTTTATACTCGATCTTTTTTATTGTGGGTTTATGACAAAAAAGAGAGAGGTTTGTGGGTATCTACGGTCAACAGAAAAAGGAATTCGTTCGAAAATAGTATTTCTTTTTACTCATTTCAAAAAGGAAACGAGGGTTTATTAGTGATTTCAGGAAACACATAAAAATCGGTAATGTCTAATTTGTTCGTTTGTTTATTCGTCATGCATAATTACAGTTTTCAATATAGAGTAAATTTAAAATGAAAGTGCGGATGCACCCCTAAGGTGTCGCGAAATTGAAATTTTGGGGTTTGGCCTCAGTGATCGTCCTCCCCCACAAAAAAAGATGGAACCCTCCCATTAAAAACAAATATATTTTTTTCTGTTACTTTTATGCACGACCAGAGTTTTTAAGGGAGAGAACGAGCTGATATTTGGTAAGCTTATGCTAATATACTCGAGAAGGTTCATGACGACTAAATGGGGAGAGGGGAGAGGATGATCTGGGCAGTAGGCGACACCACAGTCTAGACGACACTAAAACCCTAACAAAAGGTTTCACAATTATTGCTTTTATTATGAAGCTCATGTTGAAATGCATATATATTAAAATTACACTGTACTTTGAAAAACACAACAGGAAATACAATAAAATGATTTATCTGAAAAATATATAAAAATTTACTTTAAAAATTTATCTGAATATGAGGTGAACTGTTGTCTGACCCGGCGTTAACGAGGCTGGCAGAAACGGGGTGAGACTAAGTATGGATCAAGTTTGAGACACTGGGTTTTTATCTTCTAATAATTATTGTACTGTCACTCTTCTCTAACACACCCCTACAATTTTTAACAGTGCTCAAATTTAGCATTTTTTTTTGTATGTGCACTCACTTTTGGCCAAGAACGGACATAGACTATATTGCCCTCTAATTCTAGGGGTTGGTGGTTACATCCGTCCCCGTTAACTTTACTTCGGGTACCCCAGCTTATTATATAATTATACTACGTACACTTTTATTTATTTACCAGAGGAATAGACAATTAACTTATTTAACCAGAATACAACATAAACGAAACGGAGGCGGGCGTCTACATTACTACGCTAAGAGTACACAAGTGTGAGATATACGGCAATATGTTTCAACCAGAGCAGACCCGACCAGGAGGTGGAGGGCCAATTAGCCATCAAGGTGTCCATAACTGTAATGAGTTCATCAAGGCAGGTATTAGGGCAGTAATAGGGAGGAGCGCTGCTGCTGTCCTCATCACTGGTGGAGCAACGCAATTGGCAGCACTGTGATGCTCACCTGATGACAACAACAAGTGTAACTAACTAACAAACAAACAAATAAACAAACAAACAAACAAACAAACAAAAGAACTGATGTCTCTTAAAATCAATGTACACATACTGTACATGTACACGCGTGTATACTGTACAAGCATGGAGGTGTGTACCGTATAATAGGAATATGCACAAATGTGTAAATATACATATGCATGTCCTGTATATTGAATATGGTAATATACATATATATTGTACAAATAAAACTACACACACACACACACACACACACACACACACACACACACACACATACACACACACACACACACACACACACACACACACACACACACACACACACACACACATATACGTCATATTCACACATGATCCTACAAAAATTCATACATATATACATATACGACACAGTCATATACACATACATACACATGTTTCCGGGTAATAACCATAAATTTTGAAGGTTTAAGTGTATTTACATAATTAATGATGAAGAAGGACAACATTTGTATTAATCTATTGTTATTATTATTATTATTTACTATGAGTCTTCTTATTGTTTCTATTATTATTAACATCATCATGAATTAATACTGTTATTATTATTATTATCTCTTATGTATATTTTTTCTTTTCATTTTCACACACATCAGAGGATGACGTTATTACCCTGACTGAAAGAGACTGAAATATAAAATACTGGACAATAAAAGAAGAAAGGAAACAGAGACCTGAAGCAAAAACCAACGTACACACAGAGAAACATACTAAGTACACATAAACAAAAGCAACAGTACACACACACACACACACACACACACACACACACACACACACACACACACACGTCAAGTCAGATATTAGTCACAAACATCAGTAAACTGTACTATAGAGACGGCCTTAACAGCGTTCTATCTTACAAGACACTCACAAGACAAGTTCCTTAGTACCGTCTCCCTTTGGTCACTCCTCAGCACAGGTCATCGAACCCTTGTACCCAGGTGCACTAAGAGAGACGATTCAAACGCTTATACCTAGTCGGGATATCGTATCGGATTCAAGAGTACGGTTGTGGGCTGATGAAGACTGACTTAAGATGGTTAGGCTGGCAGGGACTATCCGAGAGAGAGAGAGAGAGAGAGAGAGAGAGAGAGAGAGAGAGAGAGAGTGTGTGTGTGTGTGTGTGTCAGCTGTAAGAATATTTATACAGTCACACATTCCACACTGGGTTGTTTACATCTGGGTGTCGGACGCTGTGCCCCCACTTCCTCCTCATCCTCCTTCAACATTTTCTTTTTATCCTTACCAGTGTTTCATCCTTAATAAATTACCAATATCCTTTTCTTTATCCTTGTCAATATCCCTGTGTGTCTCTTAGTCCCTGTACCTCTCTCTTCACCCCGTAAGTAAGAGATACCTCCACTATTGTGTCCTAATTAACCTCTACAATTATATTACATTATTAACTACGATATCTAATCTGTCCTAATTTCTTGAACCTATTTCTAATCCCTCATTTACCTACCATGATCATCCCCCTCCACCCCATCTACCTCTCATCACCATAACTACCATAATTATCCCTTCCATTACAGTGATCTAATCTGTCCTCCCCCCTTATCTCCCCCCTAGCACCCCTTACCCTCCCTTCCCTTTACTACGTCCATTATACTTACCCGAGATAGATTAATCGCCACGTATGGGGTTTAGTTCATATCAGAGGTTCAAAATGAAGTTTGTATAATACTGTTTAGAACCTGTGTGTGTGTGTGTGTGTGTGTGTGTGTGTGTGTTTAAGTTATGGTTAGGGGGGAAATCGGTTTGTTTGTAAAAAGACCAGACAATTTGCAAACAAGCCACATCCCAGTAGTTTTGTATTATAATCTTAAATGTTCGATCATTTTAAAAATAAGCACATTTGCAAGTTATGGAAGTTCATATGTCACGGAGGAATGGTCGGAGACGTGTGAGAACAATAAAGAAATATGTAAACAGTGCCCCAGTCACATAGGTAAATATACATATAGGAAACATAAATACATCTATCCGCTTTCCTTCAGAGGTGCCTAGTTCAAGTGAGTGCTCGGCGGTGGTGTGTGTGTGTGTGTGTTTCTGTGTATAATAAATAAACAATAATAAGAATGTGTAAGAAGAAGAGGACGACAAGAAGAAGAGGAGAGGACGACCTATTTTTATATACGAGTACTGTACAAGTCTATATGGGATAAGTCTGTTGTTGAAGGTCAGAGAGCATCGATAAGGGAACTTGAATACCCTCCCGTCATTACTAACAGTGCCCGTGGGCTGGGCTGAAGCAGAGGATGGAAGAGCCTACAATGATCAAGTGTGGTGCTTAAGGGAGGAACATGAACATATTATAAATCCCTTGAGTCAACATGTAATTTTGAAACAGCTTTACACTCGAAATCAGTTCACCCTATGACTGTGTGGTGAAATTCTTCACCATTGTAGGAGAACCAGAAGGGAAGGAGGTAAGTGCGTGAAGTTGCCATTACAGACGGCTCTAAGTGTTACCAAAATAAGACCGTGTCAACAGTAGATGTAAGTGCAGCTCCTCAAACAAGTTCGAGTAATAACAACTGATAATTGTTTGGTTTATGTATTGAAGACTTCCCTTCAAGCTCTTCATCCTTCAATACTGTATTCCTTTATTTGTTTTTATTACCGGAAATAAATATACATATAGCGTGAATATTGTCTGGTGTTTTTGCAAATTGACCGATTTCACAAAAACACCTTTATCAAGAAATGAGTATTAGTACCCATCCTTGACTAGTGTGTGCTCTCTCTCTCTCTCTCTCTCTCTCTCTCTCTCTCTCTCTCTGCTGTGGTTTTCAACAGTACAAAATTCCTCTGTAATGTTACTGATTGGACTGACGTTCAACCTCTTCACTCTATTAACAAAATGCCCTGTAGAAGAATTACATGATCCCTAAACACTCATTGTTCCAGAGTATTATGGTCCTACCAGACTCACAAGAGACTCCAGTACAAGTTCATGGTCATCCTCTCCACATAATCCCATGACACATTGCTTGATTCTTTACGTCTGTCGAGTTTTTTTTTTATAGTTAGTCTCTGAAACTCTCTATCTAGTACAGTTTATTTATTTATTTATTTATTTTTTACGTCCATTCTTCTCTATTCATGTAGTTGTTTTTTTTTAATGCTGTAATCATAATAATGACTTTGACCCCCTGAACTTAAATGTGTACAGAGGTATATCGCCTAAACAAACTGGTATTTTTATTAAGCTCAGGTGTTCAAAAATGTCATGACACAGATTTTTATGTCCCAAGGCACACTGTAATCGTTTTCTTTACACACACACACACACACACACACACACACGTAATACAAATGGGGAAAATAAAAATTAAAATAAAATAAAACTTTCTACTGGGTAATACAGAGATGAGGGGGTACCTTCCTCCCCTTCCCCTTTATCTTCCCCTCTTCCCTCCCCTTCCTTTCCCTCCCCTTCATTTCACCCCTTCCTTTTATTTCTCCCCTTGCTCGCCTCCCCCCCCCCCCACTCTCATCCCCCATCTTCTCTTGTATCTCTCCCCTCTTCCTTGAATCCTCCCCTTTACTCCCCTCTCTCCTACCACCTCCCCTCATCCACATATTTATCTCCCTTACTCACCTCCCCTCTCCACCCCTTCCCTCACCGTCTCATTTTTATCTCTCCCACTCACGATCCCTCCCCTTCTCTCCCCCCCACCCCTCGCTTTTATCCCCTTCCCTCCTCTCCCTGTCTTCTTTCTTTCATCCTCTCTTTTATCATCCCTACTTCCCTCCCCGTCACCTCCTCCTCCTCCTGCCTTTCTTCCACACCTCTTTCATCTTCCCTCATTCCTTTCTTTCAATTTTCTTTCTTTTGGCCTCACCCCTTTTCTTTCATATAGACTTTCCCTCACCCATTCCTTCCCTCGCCCCTTTCCCTCATACGCCCTTCACCCTCCCTTACCCTCCCCTCCCCTCACATCTGCCAGGTGAAGGAGGGAGGAGTTGGCGTGTCTGCAGGAGCCTCGGGTTCCCAGAAGGCTAAGTGGTCTTAAAAAGGTCCTTAACGTCAGACGCCAATATAACTGTAGTGAAAAAAATCTCTCTCTGGTTATCTGAGAGAGAGAGAGAGAGAGAGAGAGAGAGAGAGAGAGAGAGAGAGAGAGGGAGAGAGAGAGAGAGAGAGAGAGAGAGAGAGAGAGAGAGAGAGAGAGAGAGAGAGAGAGAGAGAGACGTGTGTGTGTGTGTGTGTTTTAGTTCAATGGCGAGTCAGTGTATTTTGTGTGTGTGTGTAAACAAATACGTACATATATCCAGCCACTCAGTTGCTCTCCTTTACATGAAATCGAATCAGTCCGAGTGTCAGCATTTACAAAAGTGTACACGTGGTGGACTCCATGTATGTACACGCAATTCGTATACATGAACATATGTTGCGGCCATAACACGCACATGGCCACCAATTTAATCTCACCGAGGCCTTTATGAAACACAACAACACCTTCTGTAATGATTTCCACCCTTAAAGCATACTTGCATAGAGTTGGAATCCCTATCAGTCCATTACAAACAATGGAGGTATAATATTCACCCTTATGTACCAAGGCCATAATGCTCATATTCCCACATACTATAACAGTCATCATTAACACCAGCAAAGTGGAATTTTCACCTCTGATATCTCTTACCGCAATACCCAAACTCCTCTACCACCATCACCATTAACAAGGCTGCAGTGCACGAAAGGCATTCTTCACCCTTAACTCTCTTTGGCATTAGACTGGAAATCCCTTGACACCATCACCATTAACAGTGCAGGAGACCCAGGCATCACCCTTAACTCTCCTTGACATTAGGAAAAGAGTCCCCTGACATTATCACACCAACGACGGAGAGCAATTACTAATGGAATATAATTATTTACCTTCTTTATTCCCTGGTAATTACTTTTGACATGTAATTATTATATTACTAGTGGTGTGATGGTGGGTGGTCACTGGGCTCCTCCACCAGATAGGTAAATGTATACTGCAGATTATACCGCTTAAACCTAACCTAACTTCACTTGACCTAATCTAACCTGACCTAGCCAAACCTAGCTTAACGTTATCTATGTTATCTTGACCTGACCTAATCTAACCTAACCTAACTTACCTTGACCTGACCTGACCTGACCTAATCTACCCTAAGTTAACCTGACCTCACCTGACCTAATCTACCCTAACTTAACCTGACCTCACCTGACCTAATCGAACCTAACTTAACCTGACCTCACCTGACCTAATCTAACCTAACTTAACATGACCTTATCTAAGCTGAACTAACCTGCTACTACTGCACCGCAACACAAAAGGTCATTAAGGACGTAACAAGATCAGCAATTAAACTATTCTAACAACATTTAAAAAATCATGAGAGATAAAACTATCGGTGTTAACCTAAACCAACCTGACCTGGCCTAACCCAACTTAATCTAACCTAACCTCAGTTAATGTAACCTAACCTTACCTAACCTAACCTACCCTCAACTAACCTAATCTAACCTCACCTTACCTCACCTCAACTAACCTAATCTAACCTCACCTAACCTCACCTCAACTAACCTAATCTAACCTCACCTTACCTCACCTCAACTAACCTAATCTAACCTCACCTAACCTCACCTCAACTAACCTAATCTAACCTACCCTCATCTCACCTCAACTAACCTAATCTAACCTCACCTAACCTCACCTCAACTAACCTAATCTAACCTACCCTCATCCCACCTCAACTAACCTAATCTAACCTCACCTTACCTCACCTCAACTAACCTAATCTAACCTCACCTCATCCCACCTCAACTAACCTAATCTAACCTACCCTCATCCCACCTCAACTAACCTAATCTAACCTCACCTCAACTAACCTAATCTAACCTACCCTCATCCCACCTCAACTAACCTAATCTAACCTACCCTCATCCCACCTCAACTAACCTAATCTAACCTACCCTCATCCCACCTCAACTAACCTAATCTAACCTCACCTTACCTCACCTCAACTAACCTAATCTAACCTCACCTCAACTAACCTAATCTAACCTCACCTTACCTCACCTCAACTAACCTAATCTAACCTCACCTCACCTCACCTCAACTAACCTAATCTAACCTACCCTCATCCCACCTCAACTAACCTCACCTCAACTAACCTAATCTAACCTCACCTTACCTCACCTCAACTAACCTAATCTAACCTCACCTCAACTAACCTAATCTAACCTACCCTCATCTCACCTCAACTAACCTCACCTTACCTCACCTCAACTAACCTAATCTAACCTACCCTCATCCCACCTCAACTAACCTAATCTAACCTCACCTCACCTCACCTCAACTAACCTAATCTAACCTCACCTTACCTCACCTCAACTAACCTAATCTAACCTCACCTCATCCCACCTCAACTAACCTAATCTAACCTCACCTCAACTAACCTAATCTAACCTACCCTCATCCCACCTCAACTAACCTAATCTAACCTACCCTCATCCCACCTCAACTAACCTAATCTAACCTCACCTTACCTCACCTCAACTAACCTCACCTAACCTCACCTCAACTAACCTAATCTAACCTCACCTAACCTCACCTCAACTAACCTCACCTAACCTCACCTCAACTAACCTAATCTAACCTACCCTCATCCCACCTCAACTAACCTAATCTAACCTACCCTCATCCCACCTCAACTAACCTAATCTAACCTACCCTCATCCCACCTCAACTAACCTAATCTAACCTCACCTAACCTCACCTCACCTAACCTCACCTCAACTAACCTAATCTAACCTCACCTTACCTCACCTCAACTAACTTAATCTAACCTCACCTCACCTAACCTCACCTCAACTAACCTCACCTAACCTCACCAAAACTAACCTAATCTAACCTCACCTTACCTCACCTCAACTAACCTAATCTAACCTCACCTCAACTAACCTAATCTAACCTCACCTTACCTCACCTCAACTAACCTAATCTAACCTACCCTCATCCCACCTCAACTAACCTAATCTAACCTACCCTCATCCCACCTCAACTAACCTAATCTAACCTCACCTTACCTCACCTCAACTAACCTAATCTAACCTCACCTAACCTCACCTCAACTAACCTCACCTAACCTCACCTCAACTAACCTCACCTAACCTCACCTCAACTAACCTCACCTAACCTCACCTCAACTAACCTAACCTAACCTAACCTAACCTAACCTAACCTACCCTCATCTCACCTCACCTAACCTCACCTCAACTAACCTAATCTAACCTCACCTCAACTAACCTAATCTAACCTACCCTCATCCCACCTCAACTAACCTAATCTAACCTCACCTAACCTCACCTCAACTAACCTCACCTTACCTCACCTCAACTAACCTAATCTAACCTACCCTCATCCCACCTCAACTAACCTAATCTAACCTCACCTCAACTAACCTAATCTAACCTACCCTCATCCCACCTCAACTAACCTAATCTAACCTACCCTCATCTCACCTCAACTAACCTCACCTTACCTCACCTCAACTAACCTAATCTAACCTACCCTCATCTCACCTCAACTAACCTAATCTAACCTCACCTTACCTCACCTCAACTAACCTAATCTAACCTACCCTCATCCCACCTCAACTAACCTCACCTTACCTCACCTAACCTAACCTAACCTAACCTAACCTAACCTAACCTCACCTAACCTCACCTAACCTAACCTAATCTAACCTCACCGAGAACATAAAACAATAAAAAATAAAATAACAAATTCTACAATGAAAAAATAAATAAAAACCGATTAATAATAAATTAATTAAAAAAAGTGCATTACAAAATGAAAAAATAATATCACATCCAAAAGCCTAAAAAGTCAGAAAATAAATATCTTCCAACGTTAAGGAAAAAAAATACCTTAATTTGAGTTCTAAAACAAATTCAATTACCTGAAAGTTCACATTTAGTGTAGTTTTAAAATTCTGAAACGGATGTAAAAGCCTCATAGTGTCCTCAGTTCCTTAAACCAAGTCTCCGGGACCTGAAAACCGGGTTCCTAGTACCTTAAACCAAGTCCACAATTCCCTAAACCAATTCCAAACAGCCAGTACCCTAAATCAAGACAATAGTACCTTAAACCAATTCCCCAATACCTAAAGTAAGTCCCCAGTACCTTAAACTAAGTCCCCAATTCCCTAAACCAAGTCCAACACCCAGTACTTTAAAACAAGTCACCAGTACCTTAAATCGAGATCCCAGTATACCGTAAACCAAGTCCCTAATTCTCTTAACCAAGTCCAAACACTCAATACTCTAAAACAAGTTCACCAGTACCCTAAACCAAGACCCCAGTACCTTAAATCAAGTCCCCAGTACCCTAAGTCAAGTCCTCAGTGCCCTAAACCAAGTCCCCAGTGCCCTAATCTTAAAGACTTATAAAATTTTTCTTGAAAGAATATATAAGAACGTATCTAACTGTCTCTGTGTAGCTACGGCATCATAAAGAAAGAATAAATTGGCGTCGAAATTGCTCTGAGACTCAACTAGACAACGTTCTCTTATTCTCAGGAAGCGAGGAAAGAAAACATTGATGAGGGCATTTTTGAGAGCCGAGAGCACCCGAGTGTCTAACATGATGAAGAATAATGTAAATACTTCTTCTTCAGGACTCGAGGCGTCAACCCCTTGTGCTAACTGTGGCGGTGGATGGGAGGGAGTAAAGGGTTAATACTTGATGTGTGACCGCTGCCTAGGATGCCACCACCACTACCACCCACTGCCACCGCTACCAACACCACCAGCTACTAAAACCACCACCTCCTGCCAACACCACCACCTTCTGCCGTTTGCCATACATCACCAGCCGCCTACCACCTTATCCCACCTGCTATCCATATACACCCGCCCATCACATGCCGCCCATCATCTACCACCCATCATCTGCCACCCACCACCGCCTGGAGCATCGTACTAGAGTAGGAAATCTTCAGGTACGATCATAAGGGCCGTTGAGGAATAATTTATAACTTAGGTAAAGGAAGGTTTGATTATGGCTACCAGAGATGGAAGGAGGGTTCTTCTTCTTCTTCTTCTTCTTCTTCTTCTTCTTCTTCTTCTTCTTCTTCTCTACGCCTGAGAATTAACGCATTTCCTTTAATTCTGGATCAATTAAATTAAAACCTGACCTGTTTGTATCAAGGCCCAGTACCCCCTAAAAACTTATTTGATGCTTTGATTTTGACCTTCATAAGGATTGTACGGGGGTCAGAGGTCAAAATCCCCCCCCCCCCAAACTTTATATTTTAAACTTCTATTTGGTCAACTTTACACCAAATAAGACGAAACTTAACACAAATGTACCTTGTAATATATAGTAAATACCAATGTTAAAATAAAAGTGAGAATTTGGTTTTAGGAATTTTACATGACTCAAAAGTTATATAAAATGCCTAATTTAAAGGAGGTTTTGGTTTCTTATTATACAGTATGTTTACCACTATATATGGGAGTAGACCTTAAACGACGGTACAGTAGTTTTAGAATCTATATATTGTTTTATCGTTGTTCAAGGGTCAAAGTTCTCTATGTGGAATTGAATACCCTTTGTGTACATACTGAACCTCTAATGATCTGTTTTCGTATATTTTTTTTCCTTCTTTCTTTATTACTTTATTCAAGCTGCAGTCATGTAAGTAGAGTCGTAATGAGTCATCTAGTTTAAGTTTTTTTCTTCCTCTTTGTATCGTCCTTTCATACGTTCACTGAGTTGTGTTCACGCTGTAGTATTCAATGTTCGTTTAACCTCCGTTTTATGTGACGTCGTTGATTCAGATTATAACGTTTATGTTTGCTTTATTAACACATTAAGTCACGTCTCATGTTCATCACTGATATGAAAAAAAAGTTTAATATATTCATTGCATTCACATCAACTTTCGTGTCATGTTAATCAGAAATTCTAATCAATCACAGTGCGTTCATTAAGTTCACACGACCACACTCCTCTTTGTTCAATTATTATTCTAGTTTAAATATCCGAGGATGACGGTGGTGAACCCCGTGTCCACCTTCACCTCGGCATCACACAGCCACTCGAGGCCACTTGACCATCTATTATATAAAACTTACTTGATGAGCAGTATCGATCACCGTCACAACGGAGGAGCGACGCGTTCCACCACCCGCTGAGGAAGCCTTCAACTAAACTGAACTACAAGAAACAGGGATTCAACTACATCTAATTTTAACCAAATAAACTAAAGAAAATAATAACGTATGGCAAGTGAAAATGAGTTCCGTAAGTATTTCTTTTTTTTCGGTATACAAGAGGGCAGTGTAGTTGGCACTGCACTCGACTGCCTTCACTTTCCCATCTGGGTGAACTGGGGGTGTGCTCTGGGGGTTAAACCAGTGACCCTCAGGACGGAAGGCAAGCCCTGTATCCCTTCGGCCGCCTCACCCCAAATCAAAACCAAGATACCCCTAAAATATGATTAACATCAAAATTAAAGATACCATATCATGTATACTTGGCCATACAGCTCCCATACAAAACGTTATAAATAATTTGTTTACAAAGTTCCATTAGGAAGTTACGCATCCATAACCTCGTTTAAGTTCCATAATTTTCTGTACATGACTATATCAGTCTTCACTTGGTCCGCTGTGAGTAAGACTTGTGGAAGGAAGTGTGACAAAGCACAGCACAGATGAGCCAGTTTATAACACAGGTGCCATGGCAACGCTTTGACCACCTGCAGCGTCCACCGTATTTACGTGGCCACAACAAAGCACCGACAGGAAATACGTAAAATAAATATTGCCTTAAATTCTTTCTGTCAACACAAGACCATAACACAACATTCTATGAAAAAGACGAGAGTTATTGTCGTCTCAATATATTCCCTACGCTCCACATTCTTAAATGTTCGTATGTTTAAAATTCTCCGTAACTGAAGATTTGAGAATGACCCCGACTTTCAATTTAGTTAAAAGTACATAATTATATAACATCTAATAACAGTGTCGAAATCATAATAAGACTATACCTTAATTAGATACATTCACTTAACACCAATTAGTGGACCAAACTAAAGTAGAGATTCTATTCACTGCCTCTCCTCTCTGCCTTAATTCTGTCCCCTAAGTGGCAGTTAAATGATTGGATCTCATTAAGGTGGAGCCAAAGTATAATTTGGATAATATATTTGGGTGTAATTTTGGCCTTCAGCTAAAACTTACCAATCAATAGTGTTAATCGTAAGTCTTCAGCTACGAGAAATGTCCATCTTAAGAGACTATAAGAATATAGACTCACCTGAACATTCTCCCCCCCCCCCCCACTTCACTCCCAAGCTTTTCTCACCTAAAGATTAACGTAACCTAACACTATTTGGGGGATGAAGTTAGGTTAGGTTAGGCTAGGTTGGGTTAGGTTAGGTTAGGTTGGGTTAGGTTAGGTTAGGTTAGGTTAGGTTAGGTTAGGTTAGGTTAAGTTAAGTTAAGTTAGGTTAGGTTAGGTTAGGTTGGGTTGGGTTGGGTTGGGTTAGGTTAGGTTAGGTTAAGTTAGGTTAAGTTAGGTTAGGTTAGGTTAGGTTAGGTTAGGTTGTTTAATCTTCAGGTGATCTAGAATATGGAACTTGAAGACTTTATATGATTTCTAGTAATCTCATAGGTATATTATTATTATTATTATTATTGTTTTTATTATTATTATTATTATTATTACTATCATTATTATTATTATTAGTAGTAGTAGTAGTGTTATTATTATTATTATTATTATTATTATTATTATTATTATTATTATTATTATTATTATCATCACCTTGGTTGTGTCGCAGCTAAAGTGAACCTCTTAGTCGTCCTTTTATGTCATTACTAAAGGAGGAAATATAATTCACTAGTTCCGAGAGTGTGTGAGGTGCGGGTATTGTGACGCCCCCCCCCCCCCCCTGTTTACTCTCCCTCTCTTCCTCTCAATAACAATCCCTCTTCCTCCCTTCTTCTCTCCTTCTCCTTCTTCCAGCTAACAATCTTTCTCCCTCTCCTTCTTCCAGCTAACAATCCCTCTCCCTCTCCTTCTTCCAGCTAACAATCCCTCTCTCTCTCCTTCCTACAGCTAACAATCCTTCTCCCTCTCCTTCCTCCAGCTAACAATCCCTCTCCCTCCCTCCCATTTACAATTCTCCTCCCTCCATCTCTATTACTCTCCACCAGCCCTCTCCACGCACCTCTCCTCCCTCTCCACTACATTACTCCCGACTTCCCCACTGACCTCCCTTCTTCACCCCACTCTGCCTTTACCCCCGTTCTCCTCCCCCTTTGCCGCCTCTCCCTCTCCTCACTCCGCCTCTACTCCCACTTAACCACTCTTCATACGTCATAGCCCCCCATCCCTCTCCTCACTCTCCTCACTCCACCTTCCGTCCCTCTCTTTACTCCCCTTGTCTCCTTCTCCTCACTCAAACCTTTCCTTGCCTCCTCCCCATTTATTCCTCTCTCACCTCCTCCCCATTTATTCCTCTCTCACCTCCTCCCCACAGCTCTTCTCACTTATTTGTCTCCTCTTCATCTTCCCGCTCTCACCTCCTCTCAACCTTGCCTCTTCCTCCTCTTCCTCACCTACTTGCCTCCTCTTCATCTTCCCTCTCACACTTCCTCTCATCCTCTTCATCTACCCTCTTCCTCCTCCTCCTCTCACCTCCGAGGCACTTCAGTAGTGGTACCAAGTGTAAGGGAACAAGAGACTCAAGCTCTGATCTACTTAAAAAAACATGAGCTTGAGACAAAAGCAAATATAAGATACAAGTAAAAAATTATGTAAAAAGACAGTATGTGGAATATTATTACAGTGCATAAAAAATATAATGTGCGTAAAAATACAATGTACATAAATATATAATGTAAGCAAAAATACAATGTACAGTACGTAAAAATACAATGGACGTAAAAATACTGTACTGTGCACATCATTGTCAGCCTTAATATCTCTTTTATCCATATTACACTACATAACATTCAAATCCACCGCGCTTGTAGTCACAGAAAACGGGAAACGTTGGTAAAGGATAACTCACCTACTGTATGTTGTTTTATACGAATAGTACCAAGGTACGGTCATATAATATTAAGTGTATGTACTTATAGCATTAAGGAGAACTCAAGGTATCTATAGGATGATTGGGAAGGTCCAATTGATACGGACTAGTGTACTATAAGGGATAAGTGTAGATGGTGTTTGAACATATTATTTACGTCTGTGAACGATAAGTGAACATAGCTACTGCAGGTATCAGATGAAAATATAAGAGAAGTGTTGGAAGTGATCCAGAAACTATACTTCAAAGAAAATATCTTGTATGCCTCGGTGTGAGCTTAATACACCTCGCTATCTCATGTGACGAATGACCACGAACAATGCAATGGTCAGAGAATCTTATGAATGTGTTCAACGATTGCAACGTGTGGGGGGAGGATCCCTAAGTACAGATTGAAGTGAAGTGGATATACCCACGCCATGAAAATACGACGCTAGGCTTTGTCTGTGTTGGCGCCCATTTTGCCCCGGGCTACAGTTTTGAGTTAATGATATAGCCCAATTTATTTCCCCAGTAACTGGCAAAGCAGATCCTTATTTAAGTATGTAATTTAGGATTAAGATATATAATTATAAGGCCTAAGGTCACAATAGATAGGAAAGTGTGTATGCGAGAACCAGAATAATAACAAAGTGAAAATTAAAGATTCGAAACTGTCGGCCTAGTCCAGTGAGAGACGCGAGGCATCGCCCTTAGTTATGCCCGACTTAACTTTCACCAAAACAGGTCAGTGAACTCCATCGTGCTCCATTCAGCCCTAAAAGGACTTATCTAGCAGATTTTTTACATCTTAAAACCTTGCCTAATGTTATAAAGTGAAGTAATAGTTGCATTAATGCGTGGTGATAAAAGCCTATCAGGCATTACGCTTAGTTAAGCCATACTTCTCACCACAACAGGTACGCACGCGTCCAGAGCGTCGGCCAAGCCACCACCAAACACCACTGTAAGGGACTCACCGGGTGTGGTGTATCTGCTTATGGCCATTATGCACCTCCATTGTGAATCTGTGGATACCCTACATATCACCACCCAGGATAGGAGAAAATAATTGTGTGTTTGAGAAGTTTCGTGGTCGCTACGTGGAAGCGACCTAATAATGCCAGGCGTGGAACCAGTACTGGTATGATTACCTGGGCAGTATCCCATCTACTCAGCAAGAGTAGAGTGTGAACGAGGTACCTGGTATGTGAACCTAAGAATACCGAGGAGTTCCATACTTGTAGGTGTGGAGTGTATCCGGGATGTGGGGCTATAATGTAACATGTAATGCTATACTCTAACAGGTGGTGCAGTCTGATGTGTTGGCTGTTATGGTAAGAAGGAATGACCGAGGTATGGAGGTCAGTGGTTGTTATGAAGAATGAAGATGATAATACAGAAGTAGTTATTTGATGAAAGACGTGTACTGATGTGAAGTGTAATGAACATAATAGTGGTTCTTCTGATGAAGGCCAACTCCTTTTGTATTGTGACTGGATGCAATATGTTTTTATAAGGTGATGTTTCACCCTTCTTCCCACTCTCGATTTGGTCAATGAAAAACCCAACCCAATGCCTCGCTAACTCTGCCCGCTACCTAACGAGCTACATACTGTCCAGGGGGGTCTGGTGGCAGCGACCTTAAACTTGAGAGTAGAGTTAAGTTATCCCCTTAGAATTAGTGACCCAAGAATCGGGCAGTATAATACAATGTACATAAAATACAACGTATGCCAAATTTAAACACATATAACAAAATATAAGTTATGAAAAAAAGACGCATCACGTAAAAAGGATGCAAAACGATAATGTAAATAAAAAACAAAATAATAAAAAATAAAATAAAAGATAAAAAAAAAATCGTAAAAATTATCAGGCAGGTAGAAGAGAGAGTGTAGCCTAAGTGGAAAAGCATGCAGGTTATCCTCAGGCGATCAACCCTACCATTTTACGCTTCTACCTGAACTGAAGTGACTCTCTCTCTCTCTCTCTCTCTCTCTCTCTCTCTCTCTCTCTCTCTCTCTCTCTCTCTCTCTCATAAAAATACAAAACAGTACAAGTAAAAATCACACATAAAAACAAAACAATGTAACTTAATTAAAGACAAAATGCATCAAAAACACCCAAAATATGAGACAAACAAACATACAAACAGAAGACAAACAAAGAAACAAACAGAAGACAAACAAACAACAAACATACAGACATGAGACAAACAAACAAACAGAGTATCAGTTTTGGACGTCAAACAGCACAGAAAATTATGAGGCAGAAATCTTGAAGCCTCGTCAGGGAAGTTATTATTATTCAATGAAAAGTAAACCTGAATAAGTAATTACTCTAGTGACAAGCTTAATTCCTGGAAAATAATGAAATTCACTTTTGTTATCATACGAAATTAACAACAACAATAACAACAACAACATATCGTAAACATGAACAACACCCAAAACATCAGCAATAACATAAGCAACATTAACAAAACAATAACAACATGAACAACATTAACAAAAACAATAACAACACCAAATACTGTATAACAATGAAAACACAATAACAAAGCGAAGACGAATGTTAATTAAAAAAAATAATAATTGAAATAGATGCAAATATAATAATAAAAAAATATATAAATAATAAGCAAAAATAAACATTACTAACAAATGCAAAAATAACGTTTCTAACAAAAGCAAAAATAACACTACTAACAAAGGCAAAAATAAACATTACTAACAAAACCAAAGATAACATTACTGACAAGAGCAAATATAACATTGTTAACAAAAGCAAAAATAACATTACTAACAAAAGCAAAAATAAACATTACTAGCAAAAGCAAAAATAGACATTAACAAAAACATAAATAAACATTACTAACAAAAGCAAAAATAAACACTACTAACAAAAGCAAAAATAAACATTACTAACAAAAGCAAAAAATAAACATTACTAACAAAAGCAAAAATAAATATTATTAACAAAGACAAAAACAAACATTACTAACGAAAGCAAAAGTAAACATTAACAAAGGTAAATAACAATAAAAATAGCAATACAAAAACAAAATCATAAAACAATCATTGCAAAAAAACAACAGCAAATAGCAGTAAGAAAAAGAATTCCTAAAACAATAAAAACAAACAGAAATTATAATTAACTTTGATGGAAAACAAATAAAATATCACAAATAAAGCCTTTTATGTGTTAATTAACCCAGTGAATCCCTTGAGTACGATGACAACCCCGGAGTACAATTTTATAGTACTCTGAGGCATAGTTAATCGTATTCAAGGGATAAAATCATCTTATTGAAAGGGCTTAAATCATTGTAGTCAAATATCTAAGTTCTTGCACTCAAATCGTTAAATCATTGTTCTCAAGTGGTTAAATTATTGTACTCAGGGGGTTAAATCGTCGTACTCAAGTGATTATATCATAGTACTCAAGGGCTTAAATCATTGTACTCACGGGGATTAAGTCATTATACTCAAAAGGTTAAATCATTCAAGAGGTCATGTCATTGTTATTATAGGTGTAGTAACCACAATGTATAGTTACCATATTAAGCAGAAACCACAAAACACAATCATCGGGTAAGGAAGCCGCTCTACAACCCACACTGCAGACACCACAAACTACACAAATCCACTATAGAAACCAAGTTCAGTAAAATAATCAGGGAAGAAACCACTAGAAACCACAATGGCAAAGGGTGGAAATTGAAAACCCTCCGCCTACCATATTCTATACAACACCTCGCAACAACCTGCATTTACCTCCACATCAGCGGGAAAACTGTTTACTCTCAGGCCTGGAGATGTACTCAGGCTCTTTGAGGAAGGGAGAGAGGAGAGAGGGGAGAAGAGGGAGGTAAAAACAGGAGGTAGATGGATTAGCGACAGAGCACGGACGGTAAGAGGCCCCCTCCCTCTTTCTCCCTCCTTCCCTCCTTCAGCCAGCGTCCATCCCTCCTTGGTACTAGAGCCACACAAAGGCATCACAGGACAATGAGAAGGGTGACTAAAGACAAATATGGATGATGCATAAGAGGCTGGTCTGATGATCTGAGGACAAGAGAGAGAGAGAGAGAGAGAGAGAGAGAGAGAGAGAGAGAGAGAGAGAGATAGAGAGAGAGAGAGAGAGAGAGAGATCAGTTAAGACAAAAGTATCAAATGGTCGAGTGAATCACCTAAGGACAACTAACACAATATAAACCTCAAGTCCAAGAAAAAACAACGTAATAACAACAAAACACAAGAATAATTCACAGTGCAGAGAAGAAAACTACGATAAACAAGAAGAAAAACCATTACGTGACATAGATTAAAGACCAAAGAAGAAAAAAAAAACTACAGGGAAGAAAATAAAGACCTAAACCTCTAAATATGAAATAAGAAACGATAAAACAAAGATTAAAAGTAGATTACACAAAACTAAAAGTGTAAAAACGAGAGACTTTTGCAGAATGACAGAACACAACATAAAAGAGGATGAAAACTGAGAAGAGAAAAAAAAGACGGGTGAAAAATCAAGAAATGTAAAAAAAAAAAAAAAAATAGATATATAAACAATAATAAGAGAGGTTGACAAAAGGAGTGAGTGAGGTACGTGGCCATGGCCCTTTACACACACTCTTTTATAACCGGAAACTATTGACCAGGTCACCTAGAAGATGATTCCTCCCTACCCCCTCTCCCTCTTCTACTCTCTCTTCTTCTCTATCTCCACTTCCATCTCTCTCTCCTCCTCCTTGCTCGTGTCTCACCACCCTTCCTCCCTCTTCCTCTTTCCTTCTCTTCTTCCCTCTTCCCCTTCCTCCTCTTCCTCTCTCTACTTTCTCAATGATCACAGAAGAGTCAAGAGAGGTCACGGACTCTCTTAGTTGCTCTCAGGTGAAGTCTATTTGGATGTCACAGACTCTCCTAGTTCCTCCCAGGTAAAGTCTATTTGGATGTCACAGACTCTCCTAGTTCCTCTCAGGTAAAGTCTATTTGGATGTCACAGACTCTCCTAGTTCCTCCCAGCTGAAGTCTATTTGGATGTCACAGACTCTCCTAGTTCCTCCCAGGTAAAGTCTATTTGGATGTCACAGACTCTCCTAGTTCCTCTCAGGTAAAGTCTATTGGGATGTCACAGACTCTCCTAGTTCCTCTCAGCTGAGGTTCTATTAGGGGTGATAGAGATTTACTTGGGGGTCACTGAAGATAATGTAAGGTTAAGCTACAGGTCATCTTGGGTCACTGGGGGCATCATTGTGCCCCGGGAATTGACCTATTGGCATTAAAGGTCAATTATTATACCAGACTCGTGAATCATACATAAACCTAAATACATAATACATAATAATACATGAAGTAGATGAGGAATACATAAGATAAATAACAATAGACATAAAAAATCAATGTAAAATGAAAATACAATGAAACAAAAGAAATAAAAGTCAAATAAAAAAATGAACATGAAAAACAGTTTATGTGTGAGTGGACTTGAAACCAGATGAACAAAAGTCTGTGAGTGGTGACAACTCTCTCTCTCTCTCTCTCTCTCTCTCTCTCTCTCTCTCTCTCTCTCTCTCTCTCTCTCTTCCCGTCACCACCTCCACCCACCACCGTATTGCAACTGATTTCATCGTATTTATTTTTATTTTTATTCAAGTTTCGACATATTGCATCACCTTTCAGTTTTTAGGTTCAGTTACGTTATTTAACCGGATTTAATATATATTTACCATCATGCCGGATTATATGATGTTCTATTCTTAATCCGGCTTTATTCTATAGTGTGAAGGGATATCGACGTTATCCGGTCAATCTCCGTATTTCAGGAGAGGCGACTTTATTTTACCGTATTTCGATAATTTTTCTATTTTATTATCAGTCAGTCGTCAGGTGGCCGGATTAAAGTATTTATTTTTATATTCAATTTCACCTTGTTTAATGTGTCGGCCGGTTCCCCTGATATCCGGCCACCGAATTTCAACGCATTTTACAACCTGATTTCCAACGTATATCAAAGATATATATCATATTTGAACGCACATCAACGCCCAAAATATTCAACGTATTTCGACGTCAAAAACTATATCAACGCATTTCAACGCCCCCCAAAAATTCAACGCATTTCAATTCAACGCCCCCCCCCCCCACAAAAATATCAACGCATTTCAGACTAAATTACAACGCATTTCAAATCACGAATTATTTCAACGCATTTCAACGCCCATCAGGTATTGACAAGCCGTGAACGGGCGATACATCACTCTGTTAAAAGTTTTATCTGTGAAGTGAAAGCTCGCTGTACTCCCGCTGTAAACAGATAGAGGTAGGTGATGG